>OU343220.1:196321216-196354008 GCA_910596185.1 Chrysanthemum makinoi | reverse complement strand
TTAGCGTAGACTTGCAGCGTAGAATCCTAACTACGTGTAAGTGCAGCGTAGGAAAGGAGGACCTTATGCGTAAAGCTTAAGTAGGCATATATTAGCACTGCAGCGTAAGGCTACTCGTAAAGTTGACCTTATCGCGTAGAGTCACTTCATTTCGCATATCCTTCACGGGATCTGGCGTAGTCCATTATGAACCTTGCGTGGGAATTTGTCGTGAAGTTATTCTTACGGCGTAACCGGACTTCGTAGGGTAATCCTTATCGTGGGTAAAATGACGCTGATCGATTTTAAAGTAACAAGCACCGAAATAAAACCATCATCATCATTATTAACACATAGATTCATTTTAACAGCAGTTATGGCAGAACAAATGTTACACGGTTATCATGTAGAACTACATGCGGCGTGACCTCAAAACCCTAAATCTGCTATGAGTTTTAGCCACAGTTATGCACTAAACTTTTTACGGTATGTTAAAAGACATGTTGTGAGTATGTAAGCCAAGTTGTAACACTTAATTTGTTGAGAATAAAAATGCCCAAGTTTATGAGCTTTAAACCTAGTTTCAATTGATGACCAATTCGTGTTTAAGGTGGCTATAAACTTAGGAAATTATCAATTTAACAACGCAAGAGCATAACCCAACTATCTTTTTAACCAAAACACTTCACATTCAAAAATACCCAATTTGACCTAATAACCCTAATGTTTGAAAGTTATCAATTAAATTGTCGGGGATGTTTGGGTAATGAACATGTGTTTATAGATGTAAAGGGAACATTTTGATACAATCTTATTAACCTCGAAGCGTCCATTCTTGATTGCGTTCATACACTTACGCGTAGGACACTAAATCAAGCATAGATCAAAGATTTGACCCGTTGGATTTGTATCAAAATCAAAACCTATGTTTAAAACATGTTGAGATCATAAAACCACTTACAAATCGTTGATCCAATGTACGGATCTGTTAAACAATTTCTGGCGTAGGATCTTTAAAGGTGTTGGTAATGAAATGTGAGGGGTGAAAGTGTTGGTGAGGTGTTTTATCAAAAATAACTGTAGTTTTGCGTTTTAGTCCTCCACCTTTTCCATTTTCATCCAAAGCCTCTTGACTTCCATTTGTGGTTACCAAATGAAGATTTTAGGAAAAACTTGCGACACTCCCCTCGACTTGAGAAAATAATGAAAGGTTATTAATTAAAGTCAGAGTGTCTTTGAACGAGAAAATGTACCACCATTTGTAAAAATTCAACAGAGATAAGATAACATGCAAGTACAGATGTTTTGGCGATTAAAGATTATTTTCTCCCCCTCAACACTTGATCTGAAAAAATACTGAATTTTGAAAGATTAAAGTGTTGTGGAGAAAAAAATTACCATAATGTTGAAGAAAATTAGATTAGAAGAATATTTTGTTGTTTTATCGGGTTTTATAATTTTGTATTTTGTTTTGAAAATTATTTACAAAAAGAATTTGGTGTTATGAGTTTTAAAGATCATTTAGAATCATCAATTCCTCTTGAGTCAAACACCTCATACCAATCCGGTAGACCAACTCATTAAACCTAGCGGAGGCGAGGCTTTTGGTGAAGATCATAATTGGTGATACGCCCACTTAAAATATAATTCAACGATTACTACGTTCCACGTGATCCTTGATGAAATGATATCGAAGATCGATGTGCTTTGATTTCGAGTCTTTGGCGAGTTGCGAGGATTGCAATGGCACTCGGTTGTCCAAGATTTTCGGGATTACGTGAGGAATCATTAACCATAGTCTTTGAGTTGTGTTCTCATCCGGATGACTTGAAGCACAACACGCGACATGGCTACATATAGCCGGTTGATGTGATGTACAATCTCCGCTTCCGATTGCCATGACACGGTTTATCACCAGAAATTGTAAAGCTCACGAAGTGCTTTCCGTGAGTCTAAGCATCCTACGTGAGTGGTGTCGAAAAAGATTAGTTCAAAGCGAAATCCTTGGATACGGATCCCAAGTTAATGGTTCCCTTATGCGTATGGAGGATTCTTTTAGCCTCGAGGAAGGTGGGTTTGATTGAGTCGCTTGGCCGATAGCGGGAGCATAGATAAGCGGCAAGAACGATACTCGATCGGCTGAAATTTATTGATACATGAGACAATAATACTACGGTATTTTGTAGGGTCCACCAATTTCCCATGTAAATCGGCGTCTAGCTTCTTGGTATGAGCTATTAGTGTAGCATAGGTATCGCGAGTTTTCATTCCAAATTTGTTTAACAATTCAAGGGCATATTTGGGCCGACTCGAAAAATACCACGGGGTGATTGATGAACTTGTAGTCCTAGAAGAGCGTAAAGTTCACTTGTCACATGGACATTTCAAAATTTTCTTCATTAGTTTTACCAAAAGCGATTAAGAAAACTTTATATGTAGACCAAAAATGATGTCATCCACGTAAATTTGAACAATTAAGATCGCAATACCCGTGATATAATATAAAAAGAGTTGGATTCATTGGGCCTTTTGGTGGGGAATTATTGGCGTGAGGGAAGATGATAGCTTATCGTACCATGCGAGGGCTTGTTTGAGAACCATAAAGAGCTTCTGTTCAGTTGTAAACATGGTTGGGAACTTCGGGATGTGCTCAGATAAAGACTCAATGTCGGCTTTGGCTTTGGCTTTCCAAGTCATCGCGATCATTATTCGGATAGCAAAGAGATCAAATACATAGGAGTGTTTTAGATTGGTTTTCGGTATGGGTGTGAGCTTTCGAAGGTGTTGTTTTGTTGTGGCGTTTTGTAATCATAGGAAGCGGTTTTGAGTATAGCATCACGATGATCGACTCCTTCCAAGTAATCACGGAAGTTTAGCATTGATTAACATTGTTCTTGCGGCTTCCACTAAGCGTTAGTTTAAAATCTTTCAACAACTCCGTTTTGTTTAAGTTAATACGTGCAATAGATGTTGATGCTTTGAATTCCGCTTTCTCATAGAATTCACGAAGGTTTTGTTAACAAATTGATGTTCCTTTAATGCATTACATTGATTACAGCCGGTGTTGCGGAGTGAACTTGTATTTTGTGAGAAGGTGATGATCATTTGTGGAGCTTGGTCTTTGCTGCGAAGAAAGTAGACCCAAGTCCATCGTGAGTAGTCATCAACAATTACTAAGATGAAGCGTTTGCCATTGATACGTTTGCAGCGCGCCGGGCCACACAAATCCATGTGAAGAAGATGAAGCACATCAAAGGAGTTGTATTCACCTTTGAAGGAAAGTGAGCACGAGTGCTTTTCCCTTGTTCACAAGCTGAGCAAAGGTAATCTTTTGAATACCGGATCGGTGGAAGTCCTTCAACTAGTTTGTGTCGAGCAAGGTTGGTGATGGTTTAAAAGTTTAGATGTGAGAGCAGCGGTTACCATAGCCAGAGTTTTGTTGATGTTGCCTTAGAAAGTAAGCAAATGTGTAGGAAGCAACCATGTCTTGCATAGAGATAGTGTAGAGACTAGAATTACGTGAGCCGGACATAAGGTCATTTCCTTGTAGATCCTGAATGAAACAAGTTTTCTCCACGAAAGCAACCTCCAAATCTCCATCACAAAAATTGACCTCTTTTGAAAAGCAGTTGTGACGAGGCCTTCCACATAAATAAACCACCTTTAATTCGATGTTCCCATTGACATAGTCTCCATAGCCCATGATAATTGCTGATGATCATTCCCGAACGGCGGTGCCAATGAACTTTGCAACAAAGTTTGATATTGATTTAAGATTACTGTCGTATGTGGGGACATCATATCAACAATCAGAGAATGATGTATCACTTTACACGTACGGTGACGGATGGAATAGAAGTAGATGTGGAACCGAGATGTTGGGGTTCCGTACTTGGATTAAGAGTAGATATACACACATCAATAGCTTTAGGTATCCACTTAAATCCTAGTGTGTTATATATCCATTTATGCCATCTATAACTACTTTTTGCTTTAGTCTTAGTGGAATAAATTAGGTGGTACTACATTCTAGGAAGGTGGCCCCGGAGCTACAGGGGACAGCAATGCGTTTCTTAGAATCTAAAGATGGCGGTCTACCAAGCCCAGACTTAGAAAGATTAGTGGGCCTAGAGGTATTCGGTTCTTAGGATTCATTAAACGAGAGATGATAGCTTTAGCAACACATTTGTCATGACAATCAGAATTCATACTTTTACGACAAATATCACAAGTGCATCAGTGAATATCAAAAGTACTTAGCGTTTAGCATTACGTTATCACTATTTCTATTACATTTGCGAGCCTTAATATCTATAGTGGAGGCAATGTGAGTCTTATTATTCATAGTCTAGGGTGTTCTTCTACTTTAGCATTCTTGATTGATCTTTTTCTTAGGTTATGACCCTCTTATTCTTGATTAGAGTGCTCTTAGGTCGTGAAGTGGGACGTTTGGAAAAACTCAACTATTCATTTTGAGTAGAAGGAAGCACCTTAGCTACTTGTGATTTGGCGAGAGATTCTAGGTGCATGAGTACCTAAGTGTTCTGGGGCTAATCTCTTGGATTGTTGGCGGAAGTTGTTCATACTTTCCTAACATTCCTCTTAACTTGATGATAGTGTGAATCGAGATCTTGATTTTGGACCAAACATTTCGGCAAAATGCATAACTTCTTTTGGTGTGTGCAAGATGATCAAGTTCATTTGATGCTTCATCACGAGTCTTTTTGAGTAAATCAAATATGACACCATATTCCTTTTTAACTTTACAAGTTCTTGTTCATATTTTGAGATTTGACACTTGAAAGAACCGCGTTTGATCATCCGATTGCTCAATTTTAGAATGGAAGGTTTTGCATGGCTGGTTGATTTTGTGTTGAAAAGCAAGTTGTTGATCGTGAATATCTTTTTGACACAAATAAAGGCGGCGTATTGCATTTGAAAGTTCGTTTGACAATCGTTTGTTTTCAAGCATTGGGACTTCGTCTGAAGCACATTATCGATGTTCTCAACATTTACCACGGAAACAACGATTATCGAGATATTATCAAATGCATATGACAAAATTCAATAACACGGCATTTTGAACATCGGCGAGATAACATCTTCCAAGAGTCGATCAACATCTTTTCTCAAGGTTTCTTTTCGTTTAGTATTTAGAAATAGATGTTTTATTTTCTCAGCGTTTTCATGACCAAGTTCCTTATGAAATCCTTTTCCGGAGCAATTGCACAACTTTTCAAGTTTTAACATTAGGTAAAGATTTTTCACGAAAAATGTCTCTTTGTTCTGGGCAGGATTGAAAATGTTCAAATTTGATTTTAGATCGATATTCTATCTCATGTTGTAAAATTTTGAGGTCGATATGAAAATGTCAAAATATCAAGAATTTTTGATTTTGGTTGTGAGTTTACTTCACTAATGGAAGGTAAAGGACCATAAGTTTGTGCAAAGTCTGTTTTGGGAGTAACAATAGAAGACTTCGTGTTACGATGATAACTCTTGGTGTGTTAGAAGAATCCATTGGTGTGGCGAAAGTAGCCGTTTGAATAATTAAAAGGTTTGTTGTAAACAACAGTTTTTAATTTTGATCGACTCTCGTCTTCTGCATCTAATTCCTCTTGGCGATGATATTAAACAACATTCATAACAATTATCAATTTTATATTGTGCTTTGGAAACAGGTTTGGTTTGAATGCTTTGGTTGAAAGCTTAGGTTTATGTCAATAAGATTGGTCCATATCCATTTGGATTGGGTTTTAAAGTAAACTTTTCAATGGCTGTGACCGACTGGCCATGTTTGTAAACAACAATTTTAAACTCTTTAAGTTTGTTTTGCAAGCTGATGATTTCTTCAAGATGATCATCTATTCGTTTAGATTGAATGCTTTTTGTATCAGGAAGCTTTTGACAATTTAACTTCGATGCGGCTTTTTGATTTTCCAAGGTGAGGCATTAATTTGCTTTTTATGTTCATGTTTAGTTGTTCTATTTCGGACAACAAAGCGTTCTTAGTGGCTGATCGAGCATCTGTCGTTCTAAATATTTTTCGTTTGATAAGATTTGGCAAAGGCACGCTTCAAAACCGTTTTCCACGTTTTTCTTGAGTTTTGAAAAAGTTGAGTTGCTTTTGTAAACATTCAAAATCCTTTGTTAGCGATTGCATTTTACTTTTCAAGTCACGATTAATTGCCGCGACATTCTTCCACTATGGTTTGTTGGTCTTGTATTAAGCGACAAGAAAATCTGGATGAGGCAAAGTTGACGTGTTCAATGAGTCACAACATGATCATTTGAGATCCTCAAGTATAACCGCAGGTCAATTTGATTATCGGGAAACCGTTTAGTCATCTTGATCGTCAAATATAACTGGGTCTAGTTGAAAATGCGTCGGAATGAGATGAGGACGACTCATTTTGAACGATCGAGCCTTGCGGTTCGGATGTTGGCGGAGATATGAGATCGGAGATAAATATGGTGTGATCGAATTTTGAGACAAGCCATTAATGCATACTGGGCGCATGTCACTCATGTGTAGCAGCGCATATTAGCCATCAACATACGGTTGCATGGCACTGCAAGTCCTCCATATCATCATCCGAGTCGGCATTTGCCATAAAGCTCGTTCTTTGTGCCAGAGTTCCACGACTTCATCCTTAAGAGCCAAAGAAGAGCCTCTTTGAAATAAGCCGCCCTTAGTCCTGGCTTGGGCATGCATTAGCAGTGTCCCTTCTCATTGCGGTTTATGAAGACCATTCAACCCATTGAGCATTTCCTGTTCCCACCAGAGCTGATTGTTATTCCTACCCTGACATTAAACCCTTGACCACCGCCCATCGGCGACCATAACCCGCGATTACGAACTTTAACTTCGTCCATTGTTACTGCTTGCAGTTCCTTGTATTAGATGAGGCCGAATCGCGTTGTTGGATTTGTTGGTATAGCGGCTAAAGGCATTAGCAATCATGCAATCCTTGTTGCGGTGCTTCAAAGCGGATCGATTCCTCATTAGCTTCAGCGACAAAGGCGAGCATGTTGTGGTTGTATGGAACCAATTGAGTTTGTTGAGATTGAGGTTGTGAAGGATCATGTGATGTGATTGTTGCGGTTGGTTGAGTTCTTTGGTTGAGGAGAATAATTGTTTTGAGCATATAAGGCAAGTTGTTGATTTTTCGGATGTGTTGGTGGAGCAATTTGAGCACGGAGAATCCTTTCTCGATCAACTTCCTTTTCATGAGGTTTCAAGTAATCGTACAACAATCCGTAGGTAGAATGATGCATGTTCTTCAGCTGCAGCGGAGAAAATGACATACTTCTCCCATTCAGGACCAAGACTACTGGGAACTTAGTATTACTTTACAATTCTTGGCATGATGATGTTGTGTTTATCAAATCATTGATGATGTCGATGATGATAGGACTCTAGTGTCTCTCGGGTTCAATCATGAAGTGTTCGTAAGCCAAGTAGATTTTGGATTCCATATCCTCTTGATTGAGTCTGGTCCTTCCATAAGAAGGCGAATATGATCCCACATTTTTTTGCGATCTTTTGAGCATCAACACTACAAAAATTGGGTTTGGTAATCCTAAGAGGATGTATTCCATGAAGTTCATGACTTCATATGTAAAGTTCTGGGATTTAAGTCACTGCAGTAGCAATGTTGGTTTGTTCATCTCTTGGTGGAACAGCAGTTGGATCTCCGGGTACAATGATGGTAGGCATCTCAAATGGACCTTCCAAGATAACCTTCTTTAAGAACTTTCCATGTGGCTTCTTTAGATCACAAAACCTAAAGAACATTATCACCCATTGATCGTAGTTTCCTGGAGTGAGCATTGGAGGTCTATCAAGTGATCCATCCTCATGGATTGATTGTTGGCTGCTTAAAGCTTCACACATCTTTGCAAACCAAGTGGGTTCCTTCATAGTGTTCCTTGATGGATGTTGTTTGAATTCATTTGTGTCACGGTTGAACAGGGACTTGGTGGTGGTTGAACCATTTGAGGTTATGGATTCTGGACAAGTTGTGGAGTATGTTATTGATTGTTGTTGATAAATTGCGTTGTTGATTCCATTCTTTGATGTTGTGGACTTAGTTGTTGTCGTTGAGGATAAGTGTAGGGAAATAGTTAGAGTATGGTGGTTGTGACATGTTGATAAACTTGTGTTGGTAAAATGGATCTTTGTAGTCGAATGAACCTTTGTTGATGAAGTGTCCTTAAGTAGAAAAACAAGAACCAGAAATAGCACTTATCGTAAAACACCAAAAGTTCACAGCGTAACAATGAGGAGTTCACAGCGTAGTTTTAGCTTACGGCGTAAGTAGGATGAAAGCACCTAAAGTTATCGTGTTAGACAAAGTTAGGTGAAAGTTAGATTAGGATTACCTTATCATTAGAACTAAGTTTCGCTAAAGTGAATCTTATCGCGTAAAATTTCTGGCGTAAACTATCTTATCGTAATTTTAGGGTTTTCCCAAATGATCTTTTACACTTCCACGATTAAAAGATATCAAAAGTCGTATTTTCGGACTTATCCAAGTAAGAAACAGGAATAAACCGGAAAAAGAAGATCAACCAAAAAATCTTGCAGCGTAGATTTAGGGTTTTGATGCGCGTAGGATTACTCGTAACTTTGATTTTGCCCAAATGTGTTTCTAAACGGATGTTTGTTATGGAATAGCTTCAATAGTACCAAAAGAACACAAAGGTGTGAATTTTGATGTACCAAAACTGCTAAACGGGTTCTTGGCGTAGAAGCGACTTGAGCAAAACAAGCTTAAAAGCGTAAATCCGTAAAGTTTGAAACTTTTAAAAAAAGCCGGTATTTTAACACCCAAAACATTGAAAGTACAAGAATCTTTGATTAAAAGTGTAAAAGCGAGTTTTAATAGAACCAAAGATGGCGTTATCTTTCTGGCGTAAGACCTTAAACCAAAACTTCAAAAACAAAGTGTGCACCCTATTTTGGCCGATTGATACCACTGTTAGGTCACTATTTTACAACACAAGTTATAGAGAAAGAGATAAAGCGATTGAACAAGTAAACAAAGCACACATACGATAAAATTATATACGGTTAAGTAGGGAATATGTGTGAAAAGAAAACTTGAACAACCAACCCTCAAGTGAGGGTTATTACATAGTATTTATAGGCAAGGAGCTAGAGGCAACTCCCTCTCCTTCCCTATTCCTATTGAGCTTGGACCTAAGCTTATGGGCCTTCTACATAAAAGCTTGACCTGGCAAACATAAAGGCCATAATAAAGCTACCTATTACATATGAAATATCAATACTTGAAATATTGTTTAGGGTGATTCCAACACTCATAATTTAACAAATGATCTTTGCATCAAATCATGTTTTTTGATGTTGGGATTCGTTTCATGTGTTCTAAAATGCTCATTTCAATCAATTGATTTCTAAGTGTGCTTTCGAAAAGCGTTTGCAGAATAAACCCCCAAAACCACCCGGATCCTCTAACTCGGTCGTTGGCACTCCAACGGATCGGTTAGAAACCTCAATGCCAATAAAACCACCAGCGATGGTCACTACCCATGCGTAACGGATCCGGTTGTGTGTTGTTAAAAATCCATTTTGTGTGTTTTCTTGTTTTAGTAAGTTTTATGTTTTATATGCTATATGATCTCTTGCATGTCTCGATGTTATTTGTTTTGTTATTTTTTGTTTATATTAGTTTAAGTATTAATTTTGAATAAGATTATCTTGTTTTAGATTATCTTGTTTGATTTGTGTTACGTGATTAATTGTGTGTGCTTGCGTCTATTTGATTGTCGTTTTTTGTTTCGCTTATTTTATTTAAGTGTTGTTTTATGTTAAGTTGATAATATATGTGTTTATGTGTTTTGTTTACTTGTGTTTAGTTTTGTGTCCGTAACCTTTTATATTCTTGTCTTATTTTATCAATAAAAGTTTTGAAATAAAACTAGTGTTAAAAAAAAAAATTAGAAAATCTCCTTCAACCCGACGGTCACTACCGTAACGGTTCGGTTGGAAGGATTAGTCAAATTGGTTCATCAACCGATCGGTTACCCGTAACGAGGATCGGTTGGAAAATCTGTTAAAAAAAAAAAAAAAAAAAAATCGTTTTTTATTTTTATTTTTTTTGTTTTTGTGTGTGTGTTTAGATAAAATAAGTTTAAATGTCTTTTTGTTTTTGCAAGAGTATCATTTCTTTTATTTGGTTTTTCCATTTTAAGTTTTGTTAATTTGGTACATTGTGAATAAATAAGTACATGTGTTTTAAAATAAAGTGTTTTGAACTTTGTGGGTATGTTCACTGGAAACCCTCACGAGACTATAACTCATCCACTCGGGCCACCCGAGGGTTTAAAGGCTTGTTGCATGAGCTAAATGCAAGTGATGCCTGAAAGTGAGTTTTAAATTTTACGCGTTTTTGTAGTTTAGTTTATTTTTGCATTTAATAAGCTCTTGGAGGGGATTGATTGGTTGTTGGTGGCGTTATACTCTTGATTGAACATGTTTGGATGAAAGATAAATCGATTGATCTCTGGCTTATGCTAGCGTTTGCTTAGCATCTTATCATTTGAAGTTCGATCGTGATGTTTGGCGAGAGGTTTAGTTTCACTTAGACTTATTATTTTATTTTTCCCTATCTTACATGCTTTAGTTTTAGCAATTGCTTTATTTTGTTTCTTTGTTATTTTTCCTTTGTTTGTTTGTTTGGTAAATTATTTTTAATAAATTGATTTGTTTAATCCCTCAAAGTAAGGCTCACCCATTGTAAACAAACTGTGTGAGAGGTATAAGGTGGGTCTCCCTGATTCCCTAAAGAAGTTTGGTTTTAATATGCTTGCGCGACCTGCTTCTCCGCTTCTTTGTGCGTTTCAATGGAGCTACCGAGAACTCGTGGGACAAGAATAAGTCATGTTTGGTTTTAAAAATAGGAAAATTAAAAAAAAAAAAAAAAAAAAAAAAAAAAAAAAAGAAAAAGAAAAAAAAAATTAAGAAAAAAAAAATCGTAACTAGTTTATTTTTCAAAGTTTTGTCGTAGTAATAGTAATAATATAATAGCAGTTTTTTTTTAGTCATTTAATTATTTTTCTTTTGTGTGCTTAACTTAAGTGTGGGGGAAAGTTAAATAAGAAAAGTGAAACTAGTTTTTAAAATCCAAAATTTTTGGGCCTGTTTTTAAATTTTTGTGAGCTTGTTTGCCCTTATGATCTAGTTGTTTTCACGCGTATAGGTTAATATATTATAATAACTGGATCAACCCACTGGTGAAATCGGTAATTTTGAAAAACTTGAGATGTGTCCCGATTAATATTGCAATCCATTCTGGGATCGATGACATTTGCTAGCACATATTATAGCCCTTCCACTAAATTGTGAGGATTTGAGCCTGTTTCATATATAGCATACTTCCTTTATGCTTGGATCTTTTGTTTTAGTGTCTTAGGTGATTTTATTTATTCTAGAACTTGTGCTTGTAAATCATTACGGTTATGATAAGATCACATTACGTGTGATATAAGTGTTTATGCGTGATAAAGAGGCAACTTTAGGAATAAAACCAAATGGCCTTCCGTTTACATCTAATGATATATTAGCTTACCATATCGGTTAGTTAACCACCCGTGGACCCATTTGTTTAGCGCTCATTTTAGCGCTAGATACCCTTAGTACACCCTCCGAGCCATTCTTTTCTTTTCTTACATCCAGGAAAAAACAAAAATATTTTACACTTTAAACCTTAGCCTACCCCTTGTCAATGTCTAAACGGTTGGTTGCTAGTTATGGTTTGTTGGATTGTTTTTATGATTATGAGTTAGCCGCACTTTGCATTCGTGTATGTACCATTCCGACAAAGACGAAGAGTGCACCTTCTTATTTGTATTTTTGTGGTGATGCTTATACGAAGTGTGGGGGAGATGTGATGTATGAAGAAGAAGTGTTGAAAAAAAAAAAAAAAAAAAAAAAAAAAAGATATGTGATGACAAAGATGAAGTATGTTTGAGATATAGATTAGCCAATGTGCTAAGACGTGATATATATTTGGTGATCGATATGTGAAGAGGAGAAGATTGTGACTATAATCATTTTCGGGTTTGCGGATTGTTTGGTGACTAGCAACATGGGTATTAGACTTGACTTTATTTTTCTTTTAACACCAATTTCATAAATAATTCCATGCCTTATCCATACCCTTGACCCGAAGCCTATCGTTATAACCCGAATAAAAGCCCTCTTTAGATGTTTACACTTGGTGCTTCATGCGTCGGTGGAGTTTTGTTTCTTGTACAAGCTATGGTAATATTTAGATCATGAGTGAGCAATATGAGTGTACTATTCCTTAATACTATCCATCACTAAATAAAATGAGTGTTGAGTGAATTATACATCCGTTTTTTTCGTGAGGTGCTTAGCCATGTTATCAAGCGAGAGAATCCATGGGGTATTGTCAAACATCTCGATTTTTCACCTCATAAAGCTTAAAATGATGAATCATATCTTATACTTGTACTTGGTAGATTTGCATCACATTTTTTTAATCATATTTCATGCACCATGTGGGTTTTATTTTTCTTAATTTCTAGATTTGCTTGAGGGCAAGTAAAACCTTAAGTGTGTGGGGAGTTTTAGCTCATTTTTCACTTATTTTGAATCTTTTGATAAAAAAAAAAAAAACCCCCCAAAAATATTTTGATTTTTAATTTTCTTTTCGTTTTGTCATTTAGGTATATAGTTTGATTTTTCTTTTCTTAGATTTGCTTGAGGACAAGCAAAGTTTAAGTGTAAGGGAATTTGATAACCTCAATTGTGCATGTTTTAAAGTAGCGTTATCCGTGCTTTTATGTGTGTTATTTGGCTATAATCATATGCTTTTGATGCTTAATGCATAAAAGTGCGTTTGCTAGTTCATTTGTAGCCAAGTCAGGAAAGTGGAGAAAAAAGGCGGAAAAAAGTAAAATCTGAAGATTTCTCCATTTACGAAGAGTTCCTGACAAAAGCAAGACTTGTGGAGTATATTCGAGAAGATAAAGTCATCAAGTTAGTGGTCCAAAGACTCAAGAATAAAGTTCAAGAAGGAAAACGATTAAGAAATGAAGAAAAGAAGCTAAAACGCAATACATATTGGAAGACTCGTTGTTCCGACACACCTTCACCATTTTGGCCATAACTTTTGCATACGGACTCCGTTTGACCTCACGTTAGCGTCACGGAAAACTAAGAGAAAGATATACAACTTTACAGTTTATGAATTTTGTGATTTTTGCTCCAACCGATCGGTGCCCGAACCCGTAACCGATCCGGTTGGAGAAGTCAAGAAGACCAACCGATTCGGTTGGAGCTCAACCGAATCCGGTTGGAGGTCACTGTTTCACCATTTACGCTACTAAGACTCCAAACGTGTTCCAAATGATTCTAGTCCCTTCTTACATGGTTTCTAGTCCCTTCCAAGCTCCTTGGCCTCCAAGAAATGCATTGAATACCCTAGGCCTTAGTAGTAGTATAAATAGAACCCATTTGGCACCTCATTTCATCATCCCTTCTCCATCTTTCTCATCCCTTTCATCCACCACTCCTCTCTAGGTGTGAAATTCAAGCCTCCACCCTTAAGCACGAATTTCCACCTAGAAGCAACATAACTTGGAGAGGCCAGCTACCGATACTCTCATTTACCCAAGGTGTGAAACTCAAGCCTCCACCCTTAAGGACGAGTTTCCACCACCTATCCTATCCCAACTTGTGTGAAATTCAAGCCTCCACCCTTAAGGACGAATTTCCACCAATTACACCAACTTATCTTCCCCAAAAGACCACAAACCTCTGCCAAATTTGTGTAGTGTGCTCAAGGGTTGTCGAAGGCGTTTGGACATCATTTTCCGGCTTGGTAGAACCGTTGTAGTTGATTGGAGGCTTGAAGGAGTGCTATAATCCTTCATCTTTGCCTATTGTAATTCATACTTTGGGTAAACCTTGTTACTTTTCTATTTAAAGATGTTTGTTATTGATATGATTATTGAGATTTTGTGTTTGATTGGAATAATGATGAATGTTTTGATACTTGCTTGTTCTTATAATGCTTTTCTTGTTGGTTTGATCCGTGACAATCATAACCATCAACTTGTTACTTGTTCTTATAATGCTTTTCTTGTTGGTTTGATCCGTGACAATCATAACCATCAACTTGTTACTTGTTACTTGCTTAAACAAACAAGCGACACTTGTAGTGCAACCAAGTCTCTTGGGACGACCTTGATTTACCATATACTATACTACAACTTGACTAGGGTATACTTGCCCGAATGTGTTCCTAGTTAACCGGTAATTCTTGTTTACAAATTTAAACGATGAAGCACATCAGACTATAAATACTCTCTACCTTCCAAGGTAGAGAGTTGGAGCTCATAATAAGAATTTTCTTTCTCTCACTAAAGTTCCCTAAACCTCTAATTTTCTCTCTCTAGAATTCCACTTATACGCCTACTTTGTGTTATGGTTTGATGTGTATGTGAAATCCAATATCCTACATTGTCGACGAGTGGATACTGAACGAGAAGGGTTTCCAATGATGTTGTCCAATGGGTGATCATGTGTCCATTTTCTAAGGTGTTCTTGTGGTTGTTGTTGAGAGCAGTAGAGTCGATATCTCTGATGAAGATGGTTCGATGATGATTAGGGGCAAATATGTTTTCAAATGGGGCATCTTCAGGAGTAGCAAAGGGATTATCTCCATCATTGGTACCCGAAACAATTCCATGATGTACACTCGATGATTGATGATTTGTTGATGAGACGAGTGATCAGTGCATGCGCTTCTTGACTTAATGACATTGGCCGAAGGGTTAACTTCATTGCAGGATAGGCGACCTCTGTTGATGGAATTGAGATCATTAGCAGACTCATAGTGTTCATCAAACATTGGATCAAATAATTTCTTCAAATCATCTTATGAAGGAGGTACATAAGGAGTTCTTGGTGAGGGATTAGAAACAAAGTAGAACGATAGGACTACATGATGAAGGTTGAAATCGGGTCCAGAAGCTGGATTGTCCTGGAGCCATTTGACCGATTGACTCATCAAGTAACGTGAATTGTTTCCATGATATTTCGGGTTCTCTTGTTGTAGATTCGGTATCCTTTTCTGTTTGGTGCATAACCTACAAATACTCCATTATGTCGCTTTAGCTTTAGTTTACCTAAATCTTGACCCGTCATTAGTTGGGTAACATAGAGCACCAACACATGAAGGTATGAAAGATCGAGGTTTTGATTGTGGACAAGTTCATCGGAGTCTTTCCATGATATGTGTGAATTAGGGATCTATTTTGAGTGTAGCATGCGTGGCAATAGCTTGCCCATAGAAACATTGGAACCTTTTAGTAAATCGGCATTGTTCTTGCGGCTTCCACAAGAGTTGATTTAGTCTTTCCTACTCCGTTATGTTGAGGAGTTCGTGGAACACTTCTTTGGGGCCATTTGATTCCAACACTTTCATAAAATTCATTGAGTTCTTTATTAACAAACTTCAGTTCCATTGTCGATTCGGATGATTCTTGTTTTGTTATGTCGGACCTGCAGTTGTTTAATAAGTTTAATGATGACATCTGGAGTTTCATCCTTTGTTCTAAAAAACTTAACCCAAGTGAATCGGGAGTAGTCATCAACTACAACTAACACATATCTCTTCCCATTAATAGTTTGCACTCTCATGGGTCCACATAAATCCATGTGAATAGTATGTAGAACTTCCATAATTGAATTTGTAGGTTTGGGTTTATGGGCATACTTCTTGCTTTTTCCCAATTGACATCTTTGAACAAAGATGATCCTTTTCATACTTAAGTCTAGGTAGTCTCTTACTAAGTCCTTTCTGGAAAGATTGTTTATGGTACCAAAGTTCAAGTGATTGAGACGACTGTGCCATAGCCATGACTTAGTTTTGGAAGCCTTTGACAGCAATAGGAGATGGGTGAAGATTTCATCATGTCTTCGATAGATATGGTGTATAGGTTCGAACCCGAGTTCCTCGAAGTTCCACACCATCAAGTTCTCTAACAAAGCAAGTATGTTTTTGAAGGACACTTCTAAGTCGAGTCACAAAATTGTCCAACAGAGAATAGATTATGTCAAGACCTTCAACATAATATACCCTGGAAATCACACTATCTCCAACCACGTAATCTCCATAACCCATAATTGCACCAAAATGATCGTTTAGAATCTCACGGTTTTGATGAATTTACTCACGAAGTTCATGAGAGCGTGACCGGTCTCGGTCATATGCTTGGAAGCGACTGAGTCCAGGTACCATAGAGCGATTTGAGCGATCGCGATTGAACACGGAACAAGAATGGATAACTGGATAATTGGGATCCCCATGCAAGAATGGGTTCCATTTGGTTAGTAACATTGATTGGAACACCACATCAGAAGTAGAAACAATGGAATCATCAGGGATAGATGCGGTGCTAGTGTCGTTTTAGACCTATTCAAAGTATGTTCACTTCTTAAGGTAATAGTTCTACCAGTAGGCATCCATTTCCTAATGGGCATTGATCTAGATAATTTAGTGCACATCTCATTAAGATTGAATTTGCGGCCAGTAGGTATCCACTAATAACCTATGTTACTAAATTTCCTTCTTGTGGGTTTCCAATGTTTTCTAACCTTCTTCCGCCATTGCTTTCTAGCCTTCTTAGCTTGAATTTTTTTATTAACTATCTTAACAGGACATTTAACAGCATTAATCAAATCATTCATACCACATTCAAGATTAGTGCGAAACCACTCAATCATCATTACATGTTTTGCAAAAGTAGCGAAAATTCGCATTAATTGCGCTTAGAGCTAACACTAGAATCAACACGATTCGTTTTATTCAAATTCTCCCTAAGGTGATCTTCTACTCTCTTCCACTGAACATTCCTAGCTTGAAAGGTCCTATCATTCTTTGTGTTGCCTTGAGGCTTTGACCTGCTTGCTTTGGTGTCATTTTTTACTCCTGTAGAGGGAATGGGAACATTAGTTGGTTTTGCTACTTTTTGCATTCTGAACTAGAAGTGCAGGGATCTGAACTACTTGAAGGCACATTGAAATTCACTTTCTTAATTTTGGGCATCGAATGGTTGCATACTTAGCACTAGGCATGGAACAAGGCATCTGACACTTTATCTTTCGCACTTAAGGATTTAAGACATGTTGCTATTAAACATTCTAACATCTCTTGAGATCGTTTGGCCTGAATGCAAGCAAACCTAATTTCACTATCAAGTGGCTTATTTATGAAGTCCTCTTCTACAATCTCACGAAGACATTCAAGACTATCCTTAACACGAGCAAGATAATTATGAAATACAAGTTCGTTATTCCTAAGATGAGGAGGAATATATTTACTTGATCACATATATTTGCGGTCTGCGAGATGAATTTGATGCAACATTCTCATTAAAGACAAGTGGCATTTTCCCTTTTCCGACTCTTGATTCTCAATTTCCTTTGTAAAGCGTTATTTTTTAGTTGTTCTTGTCACGAGTGACTTTCATTGAATCATATAACTCTTTAAAGTGTTGTTTAACCTTTTCATTTTCTTCTAGAAAACTCTCATTTTCCTTTTGTAAAACATTAACCAATTTTGAAGATGAAAAGTCTAAGACCTCTGGGAATCTAAAGGAGGAGGCATTTAGGATCCTGTCACATTGTTCTTTTCACCCTTTAATTGTGAAATTTGGGTTCTCAATTTTCTGATCGTGTTACCATGAGCTCGAAGCTGTTCATCACGTTTGCTAATTTCAAAAACTGCATCAAATTCAGGAGCATCCAAGGATGTCTTGATATTTGAGGTTTTAAAATTTTCTTTTAGATGTTGATATTTTGATTGCAAAGCAAGATGCTCAACTTCAATTTAAAATGTTTCACCAGGGTTATCATGATCATCCTGTTCAACTTTATCATGCAGTTTAGAGTTAGTTTTTTCAAGCTCAATAACACGATCATGGGAGACTTTCAGAGCAACAAATAATTCATGAAATTGAGAAGTATTAATGGAACAATTTAGTAGCGATGTAAAACACATCTTGAGTAATACATTCAGAAATAAGATTCTCATTCAAGGTATGCAAGTTCTTCCTCTCAATCTCATTATATTTTAATTCTCGCTCATAGTCACTAACCTCAACTATCATTGCATCAAATTCCTTTTCCATATCTTTAATATCTGAGTCCATCCCCTTTTTAAGACTCTCAAATTGACCTTTTAATTGTTTAAAGAAAGGCATGACCTCTAATTAAATAGCATTCTTTAGTTTGCTCAAAACCCCTTTCCCCTTCAGTTATCCCAGTGGGTGTGACCCTTTTCTTACAAGTTTTCTCAAAATCAACAAATAATTGAAAAATTACATATTGAGTGATTAAGGTCTTGCTTTTAGTGGGAATAGATCTAGGAACTAAATGCATTGGGGTATTGGGGGATAAGCGATGGCGGTGTGAGAAGCATTCTCCCATGGGGATTCTTTTCAACAAACTCATCACTTTTTCATGTCCATATCATTTTTCCAAAACACTTGTTGGGGGTCGGTTGTGTTTGAGAGTCTAAACTTGTTAATGGCAATCAGGTTATCCATATCATAGTTGGGTGTTTTATAGGTGATTTTCTTTTCTATGCATAAAGGGCTCTTAAGCTTTTCATCCAATTTCTTTCTAGTTACTTCTTCTAACTTTTTATCTTCCTCAGTATTCTCAGCGCAACTAGGTTCTGTCTAGGCTTAAGTTTCATTGCCATCATAGATTACCTTCTGTGCTTCTCTAGCTTTCGACACCTTAGGGTTTGGTTCATCAACTAACGCAACACTATGTTTGTCACTTAGAACTCTATGCTTAGTGATCATGTGAGCAGTCTTAATGGTGTTTCCTTATCTGTACGTTACAATTTGTTATCAAGTTTGTTTTTCAAAGTTTTTAGGTTGGAAAATTCATTTAAGAGTTTTGATTCCTTAGCATTAAATTTCTGTTTAAGCACTTTCACATTTTCTTGAAGTTCTTGTTTTTGCTTAGCCGTTTTGTTAAGCTTTTCTTTTAAAGAATCTAACTCTTGTTTAAGTATTTCTTCCCTAAAATTACTTTTTCTAATAATTGTACGCATTTGGTCATCCATCTCTCGCTCACAGGTAGTTAACTCAAACTTATCACGTTGTTCATAAATGGCAACTTGTTCTTTATAAGTATTAAGTTCAGAGATGGCAGAATCATTAGGAACACTAGCAGTGTATTCATCAAAAATATAGTCATCATTGACTGCATTAGATACATCACTTGGTTCAATAGCATTCTCACATTGGGTCACATATTGATCATATGGGACAATATTATCATTGCCCATATTAGCAATATTTGAGTCACTGGTTTCCTGCGATTGAACTTTATCATGTATCTTTTGCTGATCAATAGTATCATATAGTTTTAATACCTCTGAGATGATTGTTTCTTTGGATGGACCAGCTTGCTGTGGTGTGGGGACCTTTGGAGAGACCATTGGAGAAATGATAGCCATGAAATTGTATGCGTGGCAGTAGGTTCATCATCGACGTCCGAGCGTATGCATCATCGAGTCGGCGACTTGAAAGGCATCTGATGATTATGACCTATCTCTGAATTGTTTGCTCATCCACATCGGCATCATATGTCTTGGCATTTCCCTCACAAGAAACAACGACTCCTCTTCATCCAACACAGCTCCATTATCATGAGCTTGCACAAGTAACATCTTGTCTCGAGAAGTACTCGCATTTTGTAGGCGTTTGGAGATGTGCGGTTTAGATATATGTTCATCGCCACCACAGTTGTAGCACTTGATCGGCTTTGCTTGTCCTTGATTTCCATTCCTTCCCTATTACGATTTGCCACATATCCTCCACCTACTCCACATTACCATAACCTTGCTCCAACCATCCCTTGTTCATATCGTCTTCCTTGAACTGGTTTCCCATAACCTTTCCATCGACAATAGCATGATTGTGTAGATTGGATCTTGATCTCATTGTTAGTGTGAAGACAGTTGGTATGTGGAATGAGGGTCAAGTTTTGTTTAACCATAAGAGCCAGTTGATTAATGAAGTGTTCCATGACTGCATCAACATCAGCTTGCTTGAACCTCGAATCAGGAATAAGTTTGTGATTACCATTACCCGTGGGTATGACTTGAGAAGCTTTGGTAGTAAGACCAAAATTGGTGTAGAAGGCTGTTGAGTCATTTGACGAACTGGTTTCTCCCTGCTTAGATTTGAATTGCTCAAGAATCCTACGTTCAAACATAGCATGTCTCTCATTCGGAGAAGGAAGGCATACGATTGCTCATAGTTGGTGTTCTTCATCCTTTGGTTAGCTTCACAGAGGTGACAAACTTGTGCCATTCGGGATTTATGTTGTTCACAAACTTTGAATTCAGCTGAATGTTTGGCATGGTCATTTTGATATTCCTCATATCATATACAAGCTTGTGGAATCTCACGCAGTATTCATAGACACTTTCTTCGGTTTCATCTTAAAGTGCTCAAACTCATCATACAGTTGTGATTCTCTGTCTTCCTTGGTTAATTCAGAACTGAGAGAAGCATCTTGACATTATCCCAAACACCTTAGTGTTGTAATTTATAAGCTTGTAGATGTCTTTTAGAAGACCACGAAGTATAATGTTTGAAGCCCGATATCATCATCGAATCTCTTTTCTCTTATCACTGAGCTCATCATGCGTCTTTGGTCTGTCCAATCCAAAGATCATGGTTCCATCTGCAGCAGTATCAATTATTTCTCTTGTAGTCTCAATCGATAAGGTCCTTCATCAATTGATTTGAGAATGTTGACCCCATTTTCCTTTCCAAGACAGTACAATCTGATTCGTTGAGCTCAAGAGTCGTAGTCGAGTTCATCAAGCATGGGTGGACGAGTATCGAACAGCTGCTTGACATCCTCGACAGATGGAGATGATTGTAGGTACGTTGGTAGACATGTTTACAGATTTCACGGGATTTTATAACTCTATGATTAAAACAGGAAATAGATTCTTTCAATGATTTTACTAAATCAAGAGAAACCGTATAAGAAACAAAGTTCAACCAAATTCGCTAGAATCCTTGAACCAAAGTAAGCACCAAGTTAAGCTAAGTAGCAACTCGCTAAACCTCAAGTCGCTGTGAATCAAGTCGCTAAGCACAAGTCGCTAATACCTAAGTCGCTGAACACAAGTCACTAAAGCACCAAATCTCTAAGCGGACAAAGTCGCTAAAAGAGCAACTCGCTAAGTATCCAAGTCGCTAAGAACAATAAGTACAAAAGTCGCTAGAATAAATGAAAGCAAGTCGCTAACCCCACCAAGTCGCTAGCCGTAGTGGAGAATCCACTAACTTGTACTGTTTGTCGGCTTGTCTCAATAGAAAAGTCGCTAAGCTCAAGTCGCTACGACTAACACTACAACTCGCTAGAACTTACTGAAGCAAGTCGCTCGAAGAAATTCATGAGACTCAAGTCGCTACCTTGAAAAACTTCAAAAACACACTTTTCAATCCAGAGCAAGCCCAACCACAGTGATTCAAGCTTTCCAAATCAAAACACAAGCACTTACAATGATTCTAAACACAAAAGTACGAATAAAACTCAAACTTTAACACAAGAAATGATCCAAATGATGCAAAAACCACTAAACTTTTTCAAACTCAAAAACCATGTAAAACCACTAGAAATCCAAGTATATTTAAGAGAGATGATCAAACCATGGCTCTTGATACCATTTGTAACATATTGGATTTCACAAACACATCAAACCATGATCATAGAAGGCGTACACAATGATGTTTTAGAGAGAGAAATAGTTAGAGGTTTGGGAACTTAGAGAGAGAAAGTGAAAATATTATTATGAGCTCCAACTCTCTACCTTGGGAGGTAGAGAGTATTTATAGTCTTTCACAAATTGCCACCTAAGGGCTGTGGATCAGGCATACAGTGGTTAAAGACCCGTCCGTCCTCCACGGTGTTACTTAACTAAATACTACTTAACTTAAAATAACTACGACTACGAGCTTTCTAACGAATACATATACTTGAGGTGACCGACACTTTAACAACTGGATTTACTAAATCCTAACAATGGTTAATAACACAACATATATAATTTTTACAACATTATGAAATTTATGTTTGTTTCTAAAGTTGTAGATAATGAAAATGTATTAGAGTGATATAACAGTTAACTTCAATTCTAAACAAAGCTTCTTTGTAGACAACATTTGTTGTTGATTTTGCGTATTTCTCGTCTTCATCACAACATAAAATCTTTAATCCCTTTCGCTTTTCACCCTTGATACGGCTACGTTATTATAGTTGCCGGTGAAAAACCGCCATTGTAGAAACAATCCTACTTGTGTTAAGGTTTGTCCCAATATGAACATGCCGTTAAAATCCCAGTGATATGGGCAAACCGTGGTCCATGAACCTCGTTGGGAAACGGCCTCTATTTGGAATGAGTTTCAAGACCTTCTGCGCATCAGGCTTCATCTACTTTTCACACAATATAATCCCAACCTCATAATCATTTTTTGGTCACATTCTTTTGTGCGATCCATTCATAGGTTAAATGGCCGACCTTGTGACCTCAATTAAAGAGCTATTTACAAAGTTTAGTCAGTAGGAAGTCAAGTGAGAAATGTCCATAAATCCGAGGAAATCCATTAGTTGGAATTAGTGCTACATTTTTCTTTAGCTTTTGCACTGAGTGAGAGGCATACCCTTGTATTATAGCAAGGCCGGTTTCTTGCAACGCCAACTTGGCATCTTCTCCTAAAAGATAGCAAAAATAACAAAAAACTTACACTATGTAAAGGAAGATGAGGTACCACAGTTTACATAATTAAATATGAGAATGGCAAAACGAAGGGTATGACTTGTGGATTTTATTTTTAGGTTTTAGTAGAACAAATATATACTAATGTTTAATTATACATGGTGCTACTAACTAAACAATTACTCTAAATTAATAGCTTCGCATAAATACTAAATCATGGCAACACCATCTGATGCATAAATCTGAATTAACGAACAGCGAACTATTTCAATAAAAACATAATCAAACAACCACATAAGTAAACACCACATAATTCACTTTTACTTACCCAATTTTGTCAGATAAGAAACCCATGTATATATTGACCTGCCAAGACATTGGGCGTGTCCTAGTACCACAGTGAAACATATTCATGATGTACTTGTAATGTTTTATGCAGTCATCAGACCTGTAATGATCCAAATTAGAAAAATAGATACATATATTTCTCATATTGCACTGATTTTTGTATGTTTCTCATATTGCACTAATATTTGAATTAAGTTAGCGAGTTCCAAAGCAACTTTCTCCCGATAAGAATCAAATTAGAGGTTTTCTTCCTTTTCCTCAAATCCCCAAAGATAAATTTAAAGCCTTGAATACAAATATTAATATAAATAATAATAACAATAACAACAAATGAGCCTAAATTTGTAGTATTGCTCCTGTAGAATTGATTTTATGTATGAGCCGTAAATCCAATGGACACCATTAAAATCCAAATGGTTGTAAAAAGGTTTATAGCTCAGAATCAAAAATTTAGAATGATTTAAGAATAAGTGTGGAGTTGCACCAGATATCGAACCAACAACTTTCTTTAAAACTTTTAAACTAAAACAATACAAAAAAGTAAGTGTAAACAAACACCCCTCAATATCCAATTCCCTCAAACTTATTAGCACCAATATATAAGATTTGTATAGCTATGCCTTATTCATATAGACAATTAATGCTAAGCTAATGACTCTCCACATAAACCTTGGAGACAACAACAAAACTTAAACTTATAATGTAAATGTACAAAATAGTAATGGTTGTCAAAATAAGATGATACCTTTATTCTCTTGCATCAAACTCCGGCTGTCATTCTTTCAGAAATATTGACGATCCATGCAGACAATCAGTTCTGTGTAATGACACCAATTTGGAAGCCTCAGGATCCTTTTCACTGATTTTCACCCTTGATACGGCTCACTATAGTTGCCCATGAGAAAAAACCGGCCGTTGTAGAAACAATCCTACTTGTGTTAAGGTTTGTCCCAATATGAACATGCCGTTAAAATCCCAGTGATATTGGCAAACAGTGGTCCGTGAAGAAACGGCCTCGTATTTGGAATGAGTTTCGAGACCTTCTGCATCAGGCTTCATTTACTTTTCACACCCAATATGTTCCCAACCTCATAATCAGTCACATTTTTGTATGATCCATTCATCGGTTAAATGGCCGACCTTGTGACCTTAATTAAAGAGCTATTTACAAAGTTTAGTCAGTAGGAAGTCAAGTGAGAAACTATCCATAAGTCACGGAAATCCATTAGTTGGAATTAGTGCTACATTATTCTTTAGCTTTTGCACTGAGTGAGAGGCATACCCTTGTATTATAGCAAGGCCGGTTTCTTGCAACGCCAACTTGGCATCTTCTCCTAAAAGACAACAAAAATAACAAAAAACTTACACTATGTAAAGGAAGATGAGGTACCACAGTTTACATAATTAAATATGAGAATGGCAACACGTAGGGTATGACTTGTGGTTTTATTTTTAGGTTTTAGTAGAACAAATATATACTAATATTTAATTATACATGGTGCTACTAACTAAACAATTACTCTAAATTAATAGCTTCGCATAAATACTAAATCATGTCAACACCATCTTATGCATAAATCTGAATTAACGAACAACGAACTATTTCAATAAAAACACAATCAGACAACCACATAAGTAAACACCGCATAATTCACTTTTACTTACCCAATTTTGTCAGATAAGAAACCCATTTATATATTGACCTGCCAAGACATTGGGCGTGTCCTAGTACCACAGTGAAACATATTCATGATGTACTTGAAATGTTTTATGCAGTCATCAGACCTGTACTGATCCAAATTAGAAAAATAGATACCTATCTTTAATTAGAAAAATAGATACATATCGTTCTCATATTGCACTGATCTTTTGTATGTTTCTCATATTGCACTGATATTTCAATTAAGTTAGCGAGTTCCAAAGCAACTTTCTCCCGATAAGGATCAAATTAGAGGTTTTCTTCCTTTTCCTCAAATCCCCAAATATAAATTTAAAGCTTTGAATACAAAATTTAATATAAATAATAATAACAATAACAACAAATGAGCTGAAATTTGTAGTCTTGCTCTGGTAGAATTGATTTTATGTATGAGCTGTAAATCCAATGGACACCATTAAAATCCAAATGGCTGTAAAAAGGGTTTATAGCTCAGAAGCAACAATTTAGAATGATTTAAGAATAAGTGTGAAGTTGCACCAGATATCGAACCAACAACTTTCTTTAAAACTTTTAAACTAAAATAACACAAGAAAGTAAGTGTAAACAAACACCCCTCAATATCCAATTCCCTCAAACTTATTAGCACCAATATATAAGATTTGTATATCTATGCTATATTCATATAGACAATTAATGCTAAGCTAATGACTCTCCACATTAACCTTGGAGACAACAAAAAAACTTAAACTTATAATGTAAATATACAAAATAGTAATGGTTGTCAAAATAAGATGATACCTTTATTCTCTTGCATCAAACTCTGGCTGTCATTCTTCTAGAAACATTGACGATCCATACAGACAATCAGTTCTGTGTAATGACAGCAATTTGGAAGCCTCGTGTCTAGCAAGTTCAGGAGGCATCAGACTATTGCTCTTCATAAGCATCTGCTTGAGATCATAAAACATACATGTTGGAGGTTAGAGAGAGTAAGGGAACAAATATTGCCAAAGGGTGGGCAGCAACTAATCCATGTCTCCCTCCACCACATTGTAAACACCATTTTAGTTTCTGCCTGCCATTTACACAAGATTATTCTACACTCACATGATCCAAGCACTAATGTGCACACCATCACCATGACCATATTTAACACTATCATATTATATATGAACAAAACTTTAATCAAAATGAAGGACATGGAGTACTTGGATGACAATACACAGATTACAGTGTTTCATGGTCCTATTAGTGGGAAGTTTAGCATCTTTTATTTTCTTATGAACATGTAACTGTATCCTTTTAGCTAATCTAAAGGTGTAATAGACAATTTGGTATAATACATGTTTAAGCTAAACATAATTCATCTGATTTAAATATTTGATGATTTAATAGCAAATAAAAAATTGGCTACACAACAACGCAAAAAGTGACAACTAAGATACATTTTTCTGACAATTATCCTTTATTTTATTGTTTTTTTCTTCAACTCGGGGAACCTAGTTTTGTCTAGACTTGAAGCTCCTCCAATGCTTTGCTACGTCATTATTGCGGTCGGTCTTTGCTTAGGTTCTCTCGAGAGGCATGTCATTGCAACTTAAACAACTCTCTTTGCTAGATCCGGAGAGTACAACCCATCTATATTCGGGTCTATGATTAGCTGGATCCTTTGCTTTCTACTCAGGTTACGCTTAACGGACTCCATCATGGTACCTGCTCACTTAACGGAAGGTTCTTGTCAAAGCATGCCTCCATACTTTAAGATTTCCAAAAGAACCACACCAAAAGTGTATATGTTAGACGCTTGCTGTTGTTAATTTCCGTCTCTTTAATAAAATGCACCATTAAGAAACGTTTAGCTAGATCAATGAAGGTTAATGCAACTGATTTATGCAGAAAAAAAGGGGGAGATATATAGTGTTGTCTGAAGAATTTTCATCATAGAATTAATCTACGATAGATTGATTTCTATTATAACGTCCATTGTATACATGTTATGTTGGGAGGGGAAGGTTTCCGTGGGAGGAGAACTTTATCGTTAAGGAAACATTGGGAGGGGGTGTGCATACACATGCAAATTACATTGTCCAAATATTCGGGAGCAGCATACCCACTGGTACTCCTAACTTGTGAAGAGACATGACTTTCCACATCTAAAAGGCCACTCTCAGCCAACCACCTCATACAAAGCTTTGCATTAAGACCGTTCGGGAATAAAAAGAAGTTACAATTGTAAATGAACCATACAAAGGTGTTAACGTAGTACTTGATGAAAATGACAAAGCATACAGATCAAGAAAGATTTTGGTGGAATTAAGTTCGCGATATATCACATTTACTTCTGGGCTATGAAGGTAAGAAAGCCCCTTTGCAAAACCAGCAACGATTTTAAGTCGTACGCTCCAAGAGAGAGGATCAATGTATCTTCCTGTTATGAAAATCATAGCAGTGGGGTGGAAAGTAAATAAAGCCAAATGTTAAACTCGATAACAATGATGAAGTGAGTGATTAATTATGGCAAGAACTCACTTCCAAGACAGGCTCCAAGGCTTCCTTCCTGTTCTTCCATAGCAGTTGCCTTCAAATAGGCTTCCTTCCTGTTCTTCCATAGCAGTTCGTGGCGATATGATCAACACATTAGGAGAAGAACATCTATATTTTTCAAGTAAGCATACCGTTGCAGATAGCAGCTCATCAATTTTAAATGTACAATCAGAATATCTATTCTTTTTCAAGTACTCATACCTGTTAAGAACACAACGCAAATCATTAAATATGAACAAGTATCAGACTCTACTTGAAAGTATGGTGTCTCATTTTATGAAACAAAGATAAAAATAATTAGTAAATAAAAATCTAACTATAACAAGTTGATAGGAAAATAACATTTACTTTATAGGAAACTCAAAGAAGTCATCAGGACTATATCCACATCCAGCAGGCAAGACTGATAAAAGGAAAATTGTGAAAATTAGCTATTTGCGACAAAATAAATTCTGGTAATCACATTTTTTCAAAATAAAATACATAATAAATGAACAATATATATACCTAGTTCATTGACTGTTTATGATGGAATTCTTCGAGTGTGTTGAGCCAATACAACTAACTTTCTTAGTTCATCGCTAGAGGAGGTTTTATAACGGAGATCAACATAACACAAGGTAGGGTGGTCCTCAGTCTTAAAATCTCTATCACCCACAAAACCTTCATCTTCATAACAACCTTCAACAACCTGGAAAAGAATTAGTATTCAGATTCTCGTCCAATACTTTTTTTGAACGTGTTATCAGTTATGTTGCGTAAAAGTTACTTACTTTGAAACACTGTTTAATGTACTCTCGCTATCGTAGGGGTTACATATACGAACAAATCTGCCTTTGGCACATAAGTACCACACCTACATATATCATATCATTAGTGAGATGTATCACTGATTACAAAGAGCCATTAAAGAATATATCTTGATAAAATATTTAATAATACCGCAAACAATCCATATATAGAAAAGGTTTAGGAAACTACAAACGCGAATCAATAAACTGAGCAAGTAAAGTACCGAATAGCTGCAAGATCTGCATGGACATTGTTTGGACAATCAATCTATTGATTCTCCCTCCATAACAAAAAGAGATTCCGACTTTCTTGCATTTTTAATGAACCCTTGATCTTCAGGAAAGCATTTTTCTAGCTACCACACTTAGGGACTGCAAAATATGTGCAACTTATATACATGTAATTTTATACATACACATATACATAATATAAAACGATAATATATAGCAAACATTGAGACAACTACTTCACCTCTAGATGGTGCATTGTGCTGCTCACTTCAAACAAAACAGCCTTCAATCAGCAAATATTTGATAAATGAGTATGGGTTTTTTAAATCAAGAAGATTATTATAATATTCAATCAAGAATTAACGAAAAATTCAACCATAACACAATAAAACAAACACACTGGATTTCATATCAAGATCAAAACGCAAACCCTAGCAATTGCATGCAAAAAAGTTCAAGAAAACTATATAGGGTTGAGATGAAGGAGCGATGAATGAATAAAAGGTAGTTTCAAACGCATACCTTAGTGATTTCGAGTCTTCAAAGAGATTGTCTGCGAACATCAATGTTTTCTTACAAACCTGTGATGAAGAAAACACAGAAACGATCATTAGATGAGATTGTGAAGGAAAAAGGATATTAGGTTTTTTGAGAAAAGATATATTATGAATGAAATGTATATAATTCCTGTTTTTTATGTATATATTTTGTTTAGGGTTACCTAAGTTGTAGGGATTCTCCTACATAATTGGTTGCATGGATTTATAATTTTGGACTTGCAACATATATTCCAAAAAATCATGTTGCCTTAGTGGTAAACACACATGTTATTCACCCAAATAACCAAGGTTCGAGTCATGCAAGCCTTATTTTTTAGAATTTAATTACGAAAATTATTGCTTAGATGGACAATTTTCGAAAATTATTGCTTAGGTGGATAATTTATGATGACATGGCACTAAAAACAATTACATGGCAATGAGGTGGGCATTTGTGGAATAAACGTGTCATGCCTCTGTTATATATAATGTAGAGATTCATTGATCATATAATTATTACATTAGTTTTATACTAGTTATGTGTTTTATAAATAAGTAACTAATATGTTTAATAACCCTTTATCAAATACATAAATGAATTAACTCCACTCATACATACCACTAAATGAGGATTATGAAGCATTAGATGATTTCAATGAATCTTGCTTAATTGTAGCTTACGTGATGTTGAGAGTTATATGGAGGTTTTGTGACTAGAAATACATCATATGTATGTATGTGTATATATATATATATATATATATATATATATATATATATATATATATAAATATATATATATATACCCGCCCATATATATATATATACATATATATATATATGTATATATATATATACATATATATATACATATATATATATACATATATATATATATATATATATATGTATATATATATATATAATGTGAGATCAAACTTAAAGTTGTAAAAATAAGATCAAATCTAAAAAACCACTAAAACATTTATAAATAAGAATTTTAGCAATCATACACAAAAAAAATAATTTTTTTAATACAAATTAACATTTTAGCAACTAATAACCAAATGATACATGAGTTTGGATTAGTGATACACCTGATAAACATTACACTAATAAGCCTATTCATTTCAAGACACCTTTCTTTCAGTAGCTAAATTGTATTTTTGTTAGGTCACTAGTTTTACAACACAAGCATCAAGAGAAGAGATAGAGAGGATGAACAATAACGAAACACACACACGAAATAATACTTACGGTTATGCGTAGAGTATGTGAAAGAGATAAATTGAACAACCAACCCTCAAGTGAATTGTATTTATAGGAGGGAAGCTAGGGCAACACTCCTAGTTCCCATCCTTTTCCTTATTGGACTAGGCCTAGGCTTATGGGCCTTCTACATAAGCCTATGGCTAATAACTAACATAAAGGCCAAATTAAGCTAACTATTACATATGAGTCACTAACACTTGAATTAGGAATTAGGAGTGATTCCAACAATCTCCCCCTAAGTGTTGGTGATGAATGAATATGAACGGTGATTAAGATGTAATAGTAGCTTTGGCGTCTTGACATTTTCTTCTTTCTTGTGAGAAGAATTGTCTTGATATGAACAATCTCCCGGTGTAGAGAAATTGTTTTCTTTAATCAGTTACGCTTTGGCGTCATCTCAATCTTTGTTCTTTGATCATTGTTCTTTGTGATGGTAGTGATAGTATGTTGTTGTTGTCTGCTTCAAGTTTGCCTCAGTGCCTTCGCTGCTCAGTGTCTCCACGTCATTCTTCAACATGCTCACACGCTCTTTAACGTTGGATTTCAGTACTGATGAAGTTCTTTAAGTCTTTAACTTTGTAGATTCTTTGGTTTTGACGAAGAATCATTCTGACTTTTGTGTTGCTTTTAGTTAGAACTTCCATTAGTGATGATGTTGGCCTGAGCATGTGAAGAAGATCATCAGCTCGAGTTCCAATTTCAAGAGTAAACATAAGAAATGTAAAACGGCACTTACAAGTTCGAATTTAGTGTTAACAACATAGTGTGAAACACAACTCTAATTCTTACAAAGGCCGTTCCTGAATCGGAGTCCCACAAGTGAGATAACACGATGTACCGAAGTATATCTACGGATTCGGATGAGTCGCTGAGGTACACCGAAGCATCACCTCACGACCGTAGACCGTTTGAGACCACTAAGCGTAATCCACGGGGAGTTACCGAAGTGACCTGCTATCAGGGCTGTTTGATGTTGACCATGGTAGGAGTTTCCATTTCAATCAGGATCACAATTGTGAACCTCTCATAAATGTTCTCGACAGGTTGCTAAGATCTGTGAAGGACTCGATAACGTACCACTGATGTTCTTATTGTTGAACAACAAGTGATGAAATGTCAAGTGTACCTAAGAGATCTTTTGATGAATCTCGTGGCTCTAGACTCAATAGTGCGTTTTGGTTTTCCTGAGCGGAGACTAGGGAGTGGGTCTCCTTCTTCAATACCAGCAATCTCTAAGAGAAAGCCGATAGTTTACGTAGGGTTCCCTGTGAGAATGAAACAAGCTTCTGTTGAGAGAAACTTGAGTGGCTAAGAAGGTTTAGTGCATGCGTCACTGGGTCCATGGCGACTTTTAATCTTCAATACCGGTGTCATCAAGTGACAACCAGTAGCATATGAATTGAACCGGTGTCTGCCCTAAGTTGAATAATTTGGAGGGCTATTTCTTTTCACCCTTTTCTTTGCATTTCTTTTAATTCTTCAACTCCTTCTTTCTCCGATTCTCATTTTCTCCTTTTTATAATCATACCTAAGTACTTCTAATTCTAACTATTGGTAGTGTCCTTGGGTAGATCCCTCCGGCTCTGGTGGATCATAGGACGGTTATTCCTAACCTTAATCACCTTATAACTCCATTGCCATAAACCCATTTACATGAAAATCTCTTAAAGTGTTTATGAATGAAAAACATTTGTACCACTGTAAGAGTTTGATCTTTTGCATAAATACTCCCCCTCAACATGTGCTTAAGAGTTTTGACATAAATCTGCACGGTGAGGAAAAGCGCACACTTTTGAATTGATCGACTCAAGATAGACAATTCCCTGCGAGACACGATTACGTTGCATAGTTAAAGAGATACATTGTCAGCTTTTAGGTGACAACTAGCTCTAATGACTACCTTGAAGATGTGGACAACCCCGAAAGGTTGTGAAACCCGTCAAAGTTCATGTCTATCAAGACCTTCTCGAATAGGTACAATTTACTTTGATAAGTCTTGGAAATTATTACCCGTCCGGACAAATCTTTTCAATTTAAGACTGTTTAGATTCCGTCAATTCATGGGTTAAAGTCTTTTCACACGATAATTCATGAGCAAAACACAAAATATTTCTTATCACGTAAATTTTCTCCCCCTCAAAAATGGCATATAAATATGTTATTTTTAAGAAATGTTGAGAATAAATATGACCATTTTGAGTTTTGTGGGAAGATAACCACTGAGAACAATTTGTGAACAAAGATTTTAGTCAAATACTCCCCTTCAACAAGTGATATAAATGGTTGAGGTTTTGAAAATCATAAGGGGAAGTACTTGTTCTTTTGAGCAAAACCTTGAAAAGTGAAAGGTTTGATAGGTTTTACTCAAAAGTAAGAAGCTTTCGCTCCTTTTATACGGATTGTGGCACTGAAGCGTACCACAGGGTCCTTTATTTACAAGAGCGGGTTGTACACTGTAATGTGTGCACGAGCCATTGACATATATAATCACACATCCAAAATAATATGAAATAAAAGCAGTTCAAGGGGTACCAGGAAGTCCATCAATGTTTCCAGGAATGCGAACTGGGCGTTGATAGCCGGCGAGAGCAATCCTGGGACGACCACCAACAAA
>OU343220.1:196207582-196321116 GCA_910596185.1 Chrysanthemum makinoi | reverse complement strand
TTCTGCATCAGGCTTCATCTAATTTTCACACCCAATATAATCCCAACCTCATAATCAGTCACATTTTTGTGCGATCCATTCATAGGTTAAATGGCCGACCTTGTGACCTCAATTAAAGAGCTATTTACAAAGTTTAGTCAGTAGGAAGTCAAGTGAGAAACTGTCCATAAATCACGGAAATCCATTAGTTGGAATTAGTGCTACATTTTTCTTTAGCTTTGCACTGAGTGAGAGGCATACCCTTGTATTATAGCAAGGCCGGTTTCTTGCAACGCCAACTTGGAATCTTCTCCTAAAAGATAGCAAAAATAACAAAAAACTTACACTATGTAAAGGAAGATGAGGTACCACAGTTTACATAATTAAATATGAGAATGGCAAAACGAAGGGTATGACTTGTGGATTTTATTTTTAGGTTTTAGTAGAACAACTATATACTAATGTTTAATTATACATGGTGCTACTAACTAAACAATTACTCTAAATTAATAGCTTCGCATAAATACTAAATCATGGCAACACCATCTGATGCATAGATCTGAATTAACGAACAGCGAACTATTTCAATAAAAACATAATCAAACAACCACATAAGTAAACACCACATAATTCACTTTTACTTACCCAATTTTGTCAGATAAGAAACCCATGTATATATTGACCTGCCAAGACATTGGGCGTGTCCTAGTACCACAGTGAAACATATTCATGATGTACTTGTAATGTTTTATGCAGTCATCAGACCTGTAATGATCCAAATTAGAAAAATAGATACATATCTTTCTCATATTGCACTGATTTTTGGATGTTTCTCATATTGCACTAATATTTGAATTAAGTTAGCGAGTTCCAAAGCAACTTTCTCCCGATAAGAATCAAATTAGAGGTTTTCTTCCTTTTCCTCAAATCCCCAAAGATAAATTTAAAGCCTTGAATACAAATATTAATATAAATAATAATAATAACAATAACAACAAATGAGCCTAAATTTGTAGTATTGCTCCTGTAGAATTGATTTTATGTATGAGCCGTAAATCCAATGGACACCATTAAAATCCAAATGGCTGTAAAAAGGTTTATAGCTCAGAATCAAAAATTTAGAATGATTTAAGAATAAGTGTGGAGTTGCACCAGATATCGAACCAACAACTTTCTTTAAAACTTTTAAACTAAAACAGCACAAAAAAGTAAGTGTAAACAAACACCCCTCAATATCCAATTCCCTCAAACTTATTAGCACCAATATATAAGATTTGTATAGCTATGCCTTATTCATATAGACAATTAATGCTAAGCTAATGACTCTCCACATAAACCTTGGAGACAACAACAAAACTTAAACTTATAATGTAAATGTACAAAATAGTAATGGTTGTCAAAATAAGATGATACCTTTATTCTCTTGCATCAAACTCCGGCTGTCATTCTTTCAGAAATATTGACGATCCATGCAGACAATCAGTTCTGTGTAATGACACCAATTTGGAAGCCTCAATCCTTTTCTGCTTTTCACCCTTGATACGGCTACGTATAGTTGCCCATGAGAAAAAACCGGCCGTTGTAGAAACAATCCTACTTGTGTTAAGGTTTGTCCCAATATGAACATGCCGTTAAAATCCCAGTGATATTGGCAAACAGTGGTCCGTGAAGAAACGGCCTCGTATTTGGAATGAGTTTCGAGACCTTCTGCATCAGGCTTCATTTACTTTTCACACCCAATATGTTCCCAACCTCATAATCAGTCACATTTTTGTACGATCCATTCATAGGTTAAATGGCCGACCTTGTGACCTCAATTAAAGAGCTATTTACAAAGTTTAGTCAGTAGGAAGTCAAGTGAGAAACTATCCATAAGTCACGGAAATCCATTAGTTGGAATTAGTGCTACATTATTCTTTAGCTTTTGCACTGAGTGAGAGGCATACTCTTGTATTATAGCAAGGCCGGTTTCTTGCAACGCCAACTTGGCATCTTCTCCTAAAAGACAACAAAAATAACAAAAAACTTACACTATGTAAAGGAAGATGAGTTACCACAGTTTACATAATTAAATATGAGAATGGCAACACGTAGGGTATGACTTGTGGTTTTTATTTTTAGGTTTTAGTAGAACAAATATATACTAATGTTTAATTATACATGGTGCTACTAACTAAACAATTACTCTAAATTAATAGCTTCGCATAAATACTAAATCATGTCAACACCATCTTATGCATAAATCTGAATTAACGAACAACGAACTATTTCAATAAAAACACAATCAGACAACCACATAAGTAAACACCGCATAATTCACTTTTACTTACCCAATTTTTTCAGATAAGAAACCCATTTATATATTGACCTGCCAAGACATTGGGCGTGTCCTAGTACCACAGTGAAACATATTCATGATGTACTTGTAATGTTTTATGCAGTCATCAGACCTGTACTGATCCAAATTAGAAAAATAGATACATATCTTTAATTAGAAAAATAGATACATATCTTTCTCATATTGCACTGATCTTTTGTATGTTTCTCATATTGCACTGATATTTCAATTAAGTTAGCGAGTTCCAAAGCAACTTTCTCCCGATAAGGATCAAATTAGAGGTTTTCTTCCTTTTCCTCAAATCCCCAAATATAAATTTAAAGCTTTGAATACAAAATTTAATATAAATAATAATAACAATAACAACAAATGAGCTGAAATTTGTAGTCTTGCTCTGGTAGAATTGATTTTATGTATGAGTCAGTAAATCCAATGGACACCATTAAAATCCAAATGGTCAAAAAGGGTTTATAGCTCAGAAGCAACAATTTAGAATGATTTAAGAATAAGTGTGAAGTTGCACCAGATATCGAACCAACAACTTTCTTTAAAACTTTTAAACTAAAATAACACAAGAAAGTAAGTGTAAACAAACACCCCTCAATATCCAATTCCCTCAAACTTATTAGCACCAATATATAAGATTTGTATATCTATGCTTTATTCATATAGACAATTAATGCTGATCTAATGACTCTCCACATTAACCTTGGAGACAACAAAAAAACTTAAACTTATAATGTAAATATACAAAATAGTTATGGTTGTCAAAATAAGATTATACCTTTATTCTCTTGCATCAAACTCCGGCTGTCGTTCTTCCAGAAACATTGACGATCCATGGAAACAATCAGTTCTGTGTAATGACAGCAACTTGGAAGCCTCGTGTCTAGCAAGTTCAGGAGGCATCGGACTATTGCTCTGCATAAGCATCTGCTTGAGATCATAAAACACACATGTTGGAGGTTAGAGAGAGTAAGGGAACAAATATTGCCAAAGGGTGGGCAGCAACTAATCCATGTCTCCCTCCACCACATTGTAAACACCATTTTAGTTTCTGCCTGCCATTTACACAAGATTATTCTACACTCACATGATCCAAGCACTAATGTGCACACCATCACCATGACCATATTTAACACTATCATATTTTATATGAACAAAACTTTAATCAAAATGAAGGACATGGAGTACTTGGATGACAATACACATATTCCAGTGTTTCATGGTCCTATTAGTGGGAAGTTTAGCATCTTTTATTTTCTTATGAACATGTAACTGTATCCTTTTAGCTAATCTAAAGGTGTAATAGACAATTTGGTATAATACATGTTTAAGCTAAACATAATTCATCTGATTTAAATATTTGATGATTTAATAGCAAATAAAAAAATTGGCTACACAACAAAGCAAAAAGTGACAACTAAGATACATTTTTCTGACAATTATCCTTTATTTTATTGTTTTTTTCTTCAACTCTCGGGGATTTTTGTCTAGACTTGAAGCTCCTCCAATGCTCTTACTACGTCATTAGCGGTCGGTCTTTGCTTAGGTTCTCCCGAGAGGCATGTCATTGCAAGCTTAACAGCTCTCTTTGCTAGATCCGGAGAGTACAACCCATCTATATTCGGGTCTATGATTAGCTGGATCCTTTGCTTTCTACTCAGGTTACGCTTAACGGACTCCATCAGTACCTGCTCACTTAACGGAAGGTTCTTGTCAAAGCACTGCCTCCATGTTAAGATTTCCAAAAGAACCACACCAAAAGTGTATATGTTGCTTGCTGTTGTTAAGTCTCTTTAATAAAATGCACCATTAAGAAACGTTTAGCTAGATCAATGAAGGTTAATGCAACTGATTTATGCAGAAAAAAAGGGGGAGATATATAGTGTTGTCTGAAGAATTTTCATCATAGAATTAATACTGATAGATTGATTTCTATTATAACGTCCATTGTATACATGTTATGTTGGGAGGGGAAGGTTTCCGTGGGAGGAGAACTTTATACGTTAAGGGAAACATTGGGAGGGGAGTGTGCATACACATGCAAATTACCTGTGTCCAAATATTCGGGAGCAGCATACCCACTGGTACTCCTAACTTGTGAAGAGACATGACTTTCCACATCTAAAAGGCCACTCTCAGCCAACCACCTCATACAAAGCTTTGCATTCGAATTCTGGGAATAAAAAGAAGTTACAATTGTAAATGAACCATACAAAGGTGTTAACGTAGTACTTGATGAAAATGACAAAGCATACAGATCAAGAAAGATTTTGGTGGAATTAAGTTCGCGATATATCACATTTACTTCTGGGCTATGAAGGTAAGAAAGCCCCTTCGCAAAACCAGCAACGATTTTAAGTCGTACGCTCCAAGAGAGAGGATCAATGTATCTTCCTGTTATGAAAATCATATCGATTAGGGGTGGAAAGTAAATAAAGCCAAATGTTAAACTCGATAACAATGATGAAGTGAGTGATTAATTATGGCAAGAACTCACTTCCAAGACAGGCTCCAAGGCTTCCTTCCTGTTCTTCCATAGCAGTTGCCTTCAAATAGGCTTCCTTCCTGTTCTTCCATAGCAGTTCGTGGCGATATGATCAACACATTAGGAGAAGAACATCTATATTTTTCAAGTAAGCATACCGTGTATAGCGACTCATCAATTTTAAATGTACAATCGAATATCTATTCCTTTCAAGTACTCATACCTGTTAAGAACACAACGCAAATCATTAAATATGAACAAGTATCAGACTCTACTTGAAAGTATGGTGTCTCATTTTATGAAACAAAGATAAAAATAATTAGTAAATAAAAATCTAACTATAACAAGTTGATAGGAAAATAACATTTACTTTATAGGAAACTCAAAGAAGTCATCAGGACTATATCCACATCCAGCAGGCAAGACTGATAAAAGGAAAATTGTGAAAATTAGCTATTTGCGACAAAATAAATTCTGGTAATCACATTTTTTTCAAAAATAAAATACATAATAAATGAACAATATATATACCTAGTTCATTGACTGATTTATGAAATTCTTCCCACAATACAGCTAACTTTCTTAGTTCATCGCTAGAGGAGGTTTTATAACCAACATAACACAAGGTAGGGTGGTCCTCAGTCTTAAAATCTCTATCACCCGCAAAACCTTCATCTTCATAACAACCTTCAACAACATGAAAAGAATTAGTATTCAGATTCTCGTCCAATACTTTTTTTGAACGTGTTATCAGTTATATTGCGTAAAAGTTACTTACTTTGAAACACTGTTTAATGTACTCTCACTATCGTAGGGGTCACATATACGAACAAATCTGCCTTTGGCACATAAGTACCACACCTACATATATCATATCATTAGTGAGATGTATCACTGATTACAAAGAGCCATTAAAGAATATATCTTGATAAAATAGTTAATAATACAGCAAACAATCCATATATAGAAAAGGTTTAGGAAACTATAAACGCGAATCAATAAACTGAGCAAGTAAAGTACCGAATAGCTGCAAGATCTGCATGGACATTGTTTGGACAATCAATCTATTGATTCTCCCTCCATAACAAAAAGAGATTCCGACTTTCTTGCATTTTTAATGAACCCTTGATCTTCAGGAAAGCATTTTTCTAGCTACCACACTTAGGGACTGCAAAATATGTGAAACTTATATACATGTAATTTTATACATACACATATACATAATATAAAACGATAATATATAGCAAACATTGAGACAACTACTTCACCTCTAGATGGTGCATTGTGCTGCTCACTTCAAACAAAACAGCCTTCAATCAGCAAATATTTGATAAATGAGTATGGGTTTTTTAAATCAAGAAGATTATTATAATATTCAATCAAGAATTAACGAAAAATTCAACCATAACACAATAAAACAAACACACTGGATTTCATATCAAGATCAAAACGCAAACCCTAGCAATTGCATGCAAAAAAGTTCAAGAAAACTATATAGGGTTGAGATGAAGGAGCGATGAATGAATAAAAGGTAGTTTCAAACGCATACCTTAGTGATTTCGAGTCTTCAAAGAGATTGTCTGCGAACATCAATGTTTTCTTACAAACCTGTGATGAAGAAAACACAGAAACGATCATTAGATGAGATTGTGAAGGAAAAAGGATATTAGGTTTTTTGAGAAAAGATATATTATGAATGAAATGTATATAATTTTTTACGTATATATTTTGTTTAGGGTTACCTAAGTTGTAGGGATTCTCCTACATAATTGGTTGCATAGATTTATAATTTTGGACTTGCAACATATATTCCAAAAAATCATGTTGCCTTAGTGGTAAACACACATGTTATTCACCCAAATAACCAAGGTTCGAGTCATGCAAGCCTTATTTTTTAGAATTTAATTACGAAAATTATTGCTTAGATGGACAATTTTCGAAAATTATTGCTTAGGTGGATAATTTATGATGACATGGCACTAAAAACAATTACATGGCAATGAGGTGGGCATTTGTGGAATAATCTACGTGTCATGCCTCATGTTATATATAATGTAGAGATTCATTGATCATATGATTATTACATTAGTTTTATACTAGTTATGTGTTTTATAAAGAAGTAACTAATATGTTTAATAACCCTTTATCAAATACATAAATGAATTAACTCCACTCATACATACCACTAAATGAGGATTATGAAGCATTAGATGATTTCAATGAATCTTGCTCGTATGGCTTACGTGATGTTGAGAGTTATATGGAGGTTTTTGTGACTAGAAATACATCATATGTATGTATGTTATATATATATATATATATATATATATATATATATATATATATATATATATATATATATATATATATATATATATATATATATATATATATATATATATATATATATATATATATATATATATATATATACATATATATATACATATATATATATATACATATATATATATACATATATATATATACATATATATATATATATATATATATATATATATATATATATATATATATATATATATATATATATATATGTATATATATGTATATATATATATATATATATATATATATATATATATATATATATATATATATATATATATATATATATATATATATATATGTGTATATATATATATATATATATATAATGTGAGATCAAACTTAAAGTTGTAAAAATAAGATCAAATCTAAAACCCACTAAAACATTTATAAATAAGAATTTTAGCAATCATACACAAAAAAAATAATTTTTTAATACAAATTAACATTTTAGCAACCAATAATCAAATGATACATGAGTTTGGATTAGTGATACACCTGATACACATTACACTAATAAATATTCCAAAACCTGATACACATATAATGTTAGGTTCCCAAATATGCAACACAAGTAACAATAGAAGAAATAGAGAAGAGAGGAGAGGCGGATGAACAATATTCAAACACACACACACGATATACTTGGACGGTTATGCGTAGGAGTATGTGAAAGAGATAAATTGAACAACCAACCCTCAAGTGAGGGTTATTACAATGTATTTATAGGAGGGAAGCTAGGGCAACACTCCTAGTTCCCATCCTTTTCCTTATTGGACTAGGCCTAGGCTTATGGGCCTTCTACATAAGCCTATGGCTAATAACTAACATAAAGGCCAAATTAAGCTAACTATTACATATGAGTCACTAACACTTGAATTAGGAATTAGGAGTGATTCCAACAATCTCCCCCTAAAGTGTTGGTGATGAATGAATGTAAACGGTGATGGTGCAGATGTAATAGTAGCTTCGACGTCTTCTGATTTTCTTCTTTCTTGTGAGAAGAATTGTCTTGATATGAACAATCTCCCCAGTGTAAAGAAATTGTTTTCTTTAATCAGTTCTGCTTTGATGTCATCTTAATCTTTGTTCTTTGATCATTGTTCTTTGTGATGGTAGTGATAGTATGTTGTTGTTGTCTGCATCAAGTTTGCCTCAGGTCTGCTTCGCTGCTCCAGTGTCTCAAGTCATTCTTCAACATGCTCACGCTCTTTGACGTTGGATTTCATCTTGATGAAGTTCTTTAAGTCTTTAACTTTGTAGATTCTTTGTTTTGACGAAGAATCATTCTGACTTTTGTGTTGCTTTTAGTTAGAACTTCCATTAGTGATGATGTTGGCATGAGCATGTGAAGAATCAGCTCGATCAGTCCGCTCCAGAGCTTCCATAAGAAGTAAACATAAGAAAGGTTAGTAATAAGCGGATTCCGGCACTTACAAGTTCGAACTTCGATAGTGTTAACAACATAGTGTGAAAACACAACTCTAATTCTTACAAAGGCCGTCCCTGAACCGGAGTCCCACAAGTGAGATAACGCGATGTACCGAAGTATATCTACGGTTCAAATGAGTCGCTGAGGTACACCGAGGCATCACCCCACGATTGTAGACCGTTTGAGACACACTAAGCGTAATCCACGGGGAGTTACCGAAGTGACCTGCTGTCAGGGCTTTTTGATGTTGACCCTGGCAGGAGTTTCCATTTAATCACTGAGGATCACAATTGTGAACCTCTCATAAATGTTCTCGACAGATTGCTAAGATCTGTGAAGGACTCGATAACGTACCACTGATATTCTTATTGTTGAACACCAAGTGATGAAATGTCAAGTGTACCTAAGAGATCTTTTGATGAATCTCGTGGCTCTAGACACAATAGTAAGTTTTGGTTTTCCGGAGCGGAGACTAGGGAGTGGGTCTCCTTCTTTAATACCAGAAATATCTAAGAGAAAGCTGATAGTTTACGTAGGGTTCCCTGTGAGAATGAAACAAGCTTCTGTTGAGAGAAACTTGAGTGGATAAGAAGGTTTAGTGCATGCGTCACTGGGTCCATGACGACTTTTAATCTTCAATACCGGCGTCACTAAGTGACAACCAGTAGCATATGAATTGAACCCGGTGTCTGCCCTAAGTTGAATAATTTGGAGGGCTATTTCTTTTCACCCTTTTCTTTACATTTCTTTTAATTCTTCAACTCCTTCTTTCTCCGATTCTCATTTTCTCCTTTTTACAATCATACCTAAGTACTTCTAATTCTAACTATTGGTAGTGTCCTTGGGTAGATCCCTCCGGCTCTGGCGGATCATAGGACGGTTATTCCTAACCTTAATCACCTTATAACTCCATTGCCATAAAACCATTTTCAAGAAAATCTCTCGTAGTGTTTGTGAATGAAAAACATTTTGTACCACTGTGAGAGTTTTATCTTTTAGCATAAATACTCCCCTTCCACACGTGCTTAAGTGTTAAGACGAAATCTGCACGGAGAGAAGAGGCACACTTTTGAATTGATCGACTCAAGATAGACAATCCCCACAGACACGGTACGTTGAATAGTTAAGGAGTTACATTGTCCGCTTTTAGGTGACAACTAGCTCTAATAACTATCTTGAAGGTGTGGACAAACCTCGAAAGGGTGTCAAACCCGTCGAAGATCATGTCTACCATGAGTTTCTCGAATGGTACATTCTACTCGGACAAGTCCTTTGTGAGACACGTTTACATCACTAGCGAACTAGCTTGAAATTATTACCCGGCCCGGACAAGTCTTTTCGAGTTACTAACATTTAAGATCTCGTCAATTGTTGGTTAAGTCGTAGCACAATGATTCATTTGCAGTTACACAACATATTTCTTATCACATAAATTTTCTCCCCCTCAAAAATGGCATATAAATGTTATTTTTGAAGAAATGTTTGAGAATAAATATGACCATTTTGAGTTTTATGGGAAGATGACCACTGTGAACAATTTGTGAACAAAGATATTAAGTCAAATACTCCCCCTCAACGAGTGATATAAACGGTTGAGGTTTTGAAAATTATAAGGGGAAGTACTTGTTCTTTTGAGCAAAACCTTGAAAAGTGAAAGGTTTGATAGGTTTTACTCAAAAGTAAGAAGCTTTCGCTCCTTTTATAAGGATTGTGGCACTGAAGCGTACCACAGGGTCCTTTCTAGACAAGTACGGGTTGTACACTGTTATGTGTGCACAAGCCATAGACATACAAATCACGCATCCAAAATATTATGAAATAGAAGCAGTTCAAGGGGTACCAGGAAGTCCATCAATGTTTCCAGGAATGCGAACTGGGTGTTGATAGCCGGCGAGAGCAATCCTGGGACGACCGCCTACAAAGCTCTCCAATGTTCTGAACTGATCCCTCCGATACAACCTTTCATCAATCATGGTGATGATCCTCTTCACATCCCGTCTTTCCTTAGAATTCCATCGCTTTTTAGACCCAATTCCTTCATGAATATCCTTCAACCTATAAGCTAATCCGTCCCTAACCTTCTTCAATGTGTGATCCCCAAACTTGTGAAGATCTCTACACGCCATCAAGCAGTTGCGTAGTGTTTTACTAAGGTAAACCACTCGAATGGTTGGTGATGAGTGTATATTGTGAAAGCTGGTTGATGTCGGGAAGATCTAGCGAGAAGTGGAGTGAAGTTGACACGGTCCGATATGATTCAACGCAAGCTGGAGATCTTCTACACGTTCTTTGATGACTATGCGTCTGATGAAGATCAGCAAGGACTTGATGAATTCACGTTGTACTTCAGTTGAAAATTGTCTCATGCAACCCTGTACTTTGGCAAGGTACATGTCTTCAATGTCGTTGAGAGACAAATTCTCAAAGTCCGCTGAGAGAATGCATAATCCCTTTCGTCTTGCCTTTGACCACAATATTCTTGAGGAAAGTGTAGTCCCATTTAGACGAAAGATCAACATGTTTGATGGCAACGATACTCTTAGTAATGAACACTTCATGTTGAGACTTCGAACCTGGCGTTCGTAGTAGATTCTTCGGCGTTTCGGCCAATGGTGAATCCCATACATTGCATCACGGTCATACTCTTCCACATTGTTGGAGAACATGTGGTTAGCTCTTTCCTCGATGGCTATGAAGTTAGAGTATATGGTCACGGAATGGAAGTGTCGAGTGATGGCGTATTTCCTTGAACCATCACCACCGTGTAGAAGAAATTCCAAGTCTTTGTTGAAGAAATATCTGAATGAAATCCTAGGCTGGTCTGTTTGGCCAATTGTTGGCAGAGGTTTGGACCAGTCGGTGTAATATCGAGGATTGTCCCGTTTGGTGAAGTCGATGTTTGATTCTGGGTTGAGCCAATCCATATTGTTAGACATGGCTCGTGCTATATTATCAAGGTGATACTCAACTTCTATAGCACTTTCCGAGCTATCTTTGAGAAGTTGAAATGCTTCATTCTTGATTCGCTTCAACTCGGATTTTGTCATCTTTTTCACATGGAATTTTTCTTGCAGTAGTTTCGCATGCTCCAATGTACTACATTCTGTAACCTCTTGACCTTCATATGGGTAGGGAGTGGAATCAACAAGCTTCGAGAACCATTCAAATTCATTATCATCTCGTCCGACCATGATAAGACGTCGTAATAGGCGCCTTTTTCTTCTTTTTCTTTGGCCCGGTTGAAGATTCGGTTTCTTAGATGTCGAGAGATGGGTTGTTGTTGTGGCTCGAGGATTTCCTCATCGTCACCCGTATACTCAAAGTGATCACCAGTTTTTAGTCTGGGGTGGTGTCTCGAATCCCTGAGGTTTTTCGTTGAAGAGCGGGAGGAGATCTTTGTTGAGCTGGAGTCCTTTGGGGTGGAGGCTGCATTGAGTACTGAATGGAGGATGATTCACCAGAATTCTTCGTGCGTTTGGGCTCGTTATCCTTATCCCGATCTTTGTCTTCGTCGTCTCTTGAACGTTTAGGCCTTACAGCTTCTTCTCAATCGACCGAGTTGGTATTCCAGCAATGCTTCAAACAATTTAGGTTCGTGGGAGGCAAACATTGCGGAGCGTTTGACATTTGAGCTACTAGCCGGTTCACCAATTCATCATCTGAGAAGATTGTGGATTCAACTGGATTGATGCACAAATTCATTGGAGTTGATTTCATGGCTTGTTTGGCCAGATGTAAGAGATTCGGATAAAGTTATGCGGTATACATCTCCTTTGTCAGTTTAGGAATGACCTCCATGAGGAACTTGTGAGAGTATCCTTTGATCATCTCGTCCATTTTCCCTTGAAGATCATCTTTCATGAGCTTCCGGACATACTCCCTTTCAACTTGCATCTTGTCTTTCTCATCATGAAGATAATGTATCCGTCGACAAGGAAATTCAGCTTTCAGAGTATGTCTTTTTCTTGACCGCTTGACAGCCTTTGACGATTCGAGTCTTAGCATGAGACTTCCGAGAGGCAATTGGCTTCTTCACTGATTTGGATGAAGATTTGGTTGATCCTTTTGATGGTGGTGGTGAAGAATGAGAAGAAGAATCTGATGACGAAGAGACATGAGGAGACTCGGGGTCCTTAGGAGGTTACGAGGTTTTCTCCTTGGGACATGTAGGACTGTCTAGAAGAAGCTTATCATAATCAGCGTCATCATCTTTTCCAGACTTAGTCGTATCATCAATCTTTGTTTCATCACCGAAGTCTTTTCGTCTTTTCCTTTTATGGTTCTTCAAAGTCATACTCAAGAGTGTCCTCCACACGCGTTTGTTGTTGTTCCAAAGTGGTGGCACCAGATCCTTTATCGGGTTGATTAACCGCATCAGGATTTGGTGTAGGTTGAACTCCACCACTTGACCCCCGGCCACCCATTTGATCTTTAGCAGATTCCTTAGCAACGTGTTGGAGTCTAATGAATTTGAACTTTTTCTTGTATGATAAGTCCAGTTGCTCTTCCTCTGAGCTTTCCTCTTCTTGCTCAATCACTGGAGTCTTTCCTTTGCCATGTTCAATTTGGTGGACTGGGAGGTTTAGATACATTGTAGTGTCATCTTTAGCAGTTTTAGAGTAGAAAATCTCTTCATCTGATGCAGTACCCTCCGAGTCCTCGTCTGTTAGCTTTCATTGCGGTTCAGGCTTAGGTACGGAAATAGGAACAACTTCCTTGGCGGGAACTGTCCTTTTTCGTGGAGGATTCCTCCTGGGGAACTTCCCGACTTTCATTGCTTGCAGCACTTCCTGCACTTCCTCTTCTGGTTTTTCTTGTAGGCGTACCAGAAGATTTTTCATCAAGAAAACCAACTTTATTCTCTTCTACAGCTACCGGTACCTTTATAAGAGTATAGCTTTTGAGTTCATCCGAGAAGATGATCCGCAACATAGCACCTTGTTTCTTGGTAGTTGACTCCTTAAATCTGACTGTAAGAGTGGGTTCGGACAACATGTCGAGATTGTCGGGGTCATTGATTCTTTTGGGGATATTTGGGTTATACCCAAGTGCTCTCTGGATCAACAGTTTAGTGTATCTAATGTAAGGAATCTTTGAGCCAAGCTTTTTGAGGAATGTCATCATGTCATCCCAAATCAGAGCTTCAACTTTGATGTGCTTCATGTTGATCAGAGCCCAAAAGATTTGCAGTTCCATGAGCTTGGGATGCTCATAGCCGCTGTCACGACCAGAAATGGATTTTGTGTTGATGATATGTTCTTGAGATCCACTTCAAGAACAATACGTTCACCCAACTATTTGGCGATTGATACCAGTGTTAGGTTCCCAAATATGCAACACAAGTAACAATAGAAGAAATAGAGAAGAGAGGAGAGGCGGATGAACAATATTCAAACACACACACACGATATACTTGGACGGTTATGCGTAGGAGTATGTGAAAGAGATAAATTGAACAACCAACCCTCAAGTGAGGGTTATTACAATGTATTTATAGGAGGGAAGCTAGGGCAACACTCCTAGTTCCCATCCTTTTCCTTATTGGACTAGGCCTAGGCTTATGGGCCTTCTACATAAGCCTAAGGCTAATAACTAACATAAAGGTCAAATTAAGCTAACTATTACATATGAGTCACTAACACTTGAATTAAGAATTAGGAGTGATTCCAACATATAAAAACCTGATACACATTAAACTTCTAATCAAAATGTATCACCTAGGTTTCGTAAATTTTAAAAAGAAATCTATCGAAACTTTAACAATTTTAGTTGTAGTAAATAACTTTAAGTTTGATCTTATTTGATCTAGATTCTCTCTCTCTCTCTCTATATATATATATATATATATATATATGTATATATATATATGTATGTATATATATATATATATACATACATATATATATATATATATAAAGAGGCATTTGGCATTAATGTCAATGCCCAGTAATTGTTTTTAAAAAGGAGCCTTGCAAGGATTCGAACACTGATACATTAGTCTACAAACATGATTGACAGCGTTACCACTAGACCAAACACATTTATTGATTATAACTTGGAAAACCAAATTTATAAATCTCTAGAACCAATCATTGACTATTTTAATTAGTTTGAAAAGGAATGTATTTATCTACAAAAATATAATTATAAGAATCCCTACAACAACATAAATCTATTATTATTAAGAATGTTCGGATTAAAAAATACATTCGACTCTCTCTATTTCATAATATACTTTTTCTTGAAACCCTAATTTCATCTTTTAGTCAGCCATCTCCATCATGATATGTATGCATGTAGCTTAGTCCACTAACGTTTGTATATTTTTTGTTGCATGTTTTGATCCTTTAACCTATGTTGTTGTTTTTTTTTTTTTTTTTTAAGAAATTTCACTAGGATGATAATATATTATTGAGTAAGTACAAAGGTATGCTTTTTCCTTTAGATTTAATGTTAAAGTTATTGTATTCGATATATATGTGTTCTTATGATGATGCAACTATGAAGTTCTCTCAGAGTTGATTATCGTGTGTAATGCTATCCAAACCAAACTGGCCAGTGTTTCGAAGAAAATGTCTTTATTATATGGTGCTAATATCTTGTGTAATAGTTTGTTACAAGCTCTCTTCCTTGAACCAAATGTGTAATAACCAATAAGTGCATAGCCTTTATTATTTTTTTTTTTGAATTTGGATTATTGTGTAATTATTTATGTGAAGTAGATGATGCATGTGTAGAGAGCATATCCATTGTATGCTGTTTTGAACATTTACATAGCTGCTCATGACATACTCTGATTCCCAGGGGAGCCTGTCCGAGAGCATAGTTCTACTCCCACTCATAAGAAGGATGACAGGAGGGACTTAGATAAAGATTACAAAAGAAGCCGTCACAGCAGGGACAGTTCAAACAGGAATGACTGATTATCCAATTATTATGATTTTGTGACTTGAATTCGTAATAATCAGTTTTGAATATCCTGCTTCTGACTATCTAGATTTCATGTATAAGCTCATCATTTTTGGCTAATCATATTTCATATCAGCTGCAAAAAACTAATTACATAAGCATAAACTGATGTTACCCATAGTGTCATGGTGCAGGATTTTTGAGGAAATCAGGTGCGATGGTGAGGACGAATGCAGCCAGGAAGGACCAAACATAGGTTGTTTTCCATTATCCGATAACTCTTCTACAGTCCAGCATCTCCTTGATATGGGTTTGGGGAAAGCAAACGTCATTTACCTTCTGGATGTCCATTCCTCTATTACATACAAACGTCATTTACCTTCTGGATGTCCATTCCTCTATTACATACAGCTATACAGGAAGAAGAACCTCCAACATTGTCTGAAGGTACTTCATAGACTTGCTTACCAGCCATGCTACAGGATTTCAGTTTAGTATATATATAAGTCCACAGTCCCAAAAGAACATTTACTTAAATTTTTAAACATACGTTATATCCTTATCCAACTCTCAAAGCATAAAAAATGATCATATTCACCTAATGCACCGCTGATAGTTCTGGGATGTTCGAGATTCCAACAAATAAAGATATAACGAGGGCTGCCATGACGCAACTGAATAGCCTATCCCCTGAGCCAATAAAATAAATTAAGTATTGTGAAGTAAGGTATGAATGAATTGCTATGTTTTTTTAGTAATAAATTATTTCTAAATATTAAATTTTTAGTAATTTACATAATCAGCTTAACAAATACAGGAAAGCGCACATACCCTCCAAACAAGTATTTGAGCCTCAGTTGCAAGATAAGGGGAGCTCCATGGGGCATGGTCAGCTTGACAATCTTCTACAAGCTTTGTGCCACTTTCTATAGTATCGGACAGTATCTTCTAGAGTTCCATAAGCAGACTGAATCTGGATGGTGAAAGGTGAATACCAAGTGTGGGAACTTGGACTGAAACTTGAGTTTCCTAAGCAACCAAACTCATAGATTCACCTCAGGAAATTGGATTCTTGAAGTTCATCGGACAGGAGAGGAGATAAGATAAACTCTGCATCCTTATCAAACTGAACCAGAGATAACAATTGCATAAACGAATCCACATGTTTAGAAAGGCCTTCAGATTTATTAAGAAACAGCAATACATCCTGAACATAGTCAGGGGAACTGAGAGAGGCATGGGTAGCGGATAACTAATAAGATGGAGTATACAAACTACTGGCTCTGGTAGATTTTGAAGGAGAAGGTAAGAATAATTATCGTTAGCTTTGCTTTTTATTATATTCAGTCTGTTGTTGTTTGAAGTGGTAAGCTAAACTTTCTTTTGATTCTTGCTAGGGTTATTCATTTTCTTTATCCTTCCAGCATATTCGCCAACGAATATTGTTCTTTTCTTGAAACGCATTGGAATATTAGAAAAACACATTCAGATTTGCAAAAATTATGCTTTGCTAAACATTGTATAAATGAATTGTCCCTGGATATGGTTTTAAAGAAAATAAAAATTTAACTTTGAAAAACAATTAATTATTGAACATAAATTCAAAGTGATCAAAGTTGGAATTTTGAAGATGTTTACCAGATTAGAAATAAAAATGACTTCGTTAGCACAGTTTTGACCAGCAGAGCCATCTTGAAAAGGATGTAAAAATACACTGTTTATGATAGATATAAATGACGGTTTAAGGTATTTCTCAAGTTATACTCAAAAAAAATTATATATGTTCATTCATACAGCCGTGCGTCTTATGTATTTTTGAAACTAATGTCTAAAATGATAGTTTTAAGTTTTCTTGAATCTTGATTCTTTCTTATTCTTATTGTTTTCTGTTCTAACACCAACTGTGACTGATTCGGCGTGTTTTAAACCAGCTAACATTTTTAATTGAGTTGATTACGCAATGAAAATTGAGGACAAAATAATCTAATCAGTGTGCACAGTTGCTGTCCTTGACCCATGCTCACCCCTTTCATATGTAATCTAATCTAGCATAAAGCCTTTTTTTTGTTCTTTAGTTTGCTTTTAAGCAAGTCACTGTAGCTTAATACTTTCTCATCAGATAATGTTCAAAGGAGATGAATGGTCTCGAGACGTTTTACGACTCAAATGTCATGAGTGAACTCCTCTTAACAGATAAAGGTAGGTATGCTACACTCTTTTATCATCTGCATTATATGTGCTCTGTAAAAGTAGATAACCACATGTATAACTACACATATGTTCACTTTTCAAATCAGGGAGCATGCATACTTTGTCGATTTTGTTGACATTCATACATCGAGGGCTAGCTTGTGTTTGAAACTCAATGAGATTATTAAAAAACATCCATCGCTAAGTAAAAAAATGGCGTCTTCCTGGCGTTGAACCATCAAGGCTTTCGATGATATGCAACCAGAGGTACTTCTGCAAAAAATTTATGTTGCTGCTAATATTTTATTTAGTTGATGTGTGCACTTTTAATTACACTTTCTGCGCAGTTTGAATTGGCAGCACTCGAAGTCTGTTAAAGAGTTTGATGCTCTCTTGAAGGATCACACGCGTGGGCCACAAGTGGTAGGTGCTTATGAACTTTTGGTTGGTAACATGATGTTTAAAATATCAACTTTAATTCTATTTACAAATGCTATTGTTTTGGTTCATTTAGCCACACAGAGCACCTATAGCTCCATCATTCGTCCCCTATAATATGGGTGACATACCCATCCACGAAGATTTGGGTATTTTAGTGAAATTTGATTCACCAGTTACAGCCTTTGATCTTCACCCCATCCACGTAGACGTGATTGCAGGTTAGTTCATTTTATTTCTCATGTCGTTCCGGAGCCTGATTTCCTATCATACTTGCAAACCTTGGATGGTTTCAGCTATTCTGATTTTGGATTCCCCCAATCTGTATTAAAAGGGCAATTAGTGAACTATGAAGATAATGGTGTACGTGATGATTCTGTTACAGATTCAGATGTATTGATTGTGGAAAATCTTCAAGCTTGCTATCAAGTAGACAAAATACTTCGTGACTGTTTATTAGTATATTGTAGTGGTTTCTATTGTGAGTTTATTTCAGCTAAAGGAGCAGCTCATACATCATCTTGAGCAGCCATATAGTAAAAAAGAGCATGAAAAACTATCAAAATAGATAAAGAAAAATATGCCAATATGTCGTAATTTAGATCTGCGTGATAGGCCAATGTCAGTTGCTGTGGATGGAGCAGTAAAATCTGTGCTTGACGATGGCCCTGGTAAGTTAAATTGTGACGCTTTACTTTTGACTATTTGATTAGCCTGAGGTACGTGATACTGAATGATTTGACAAGGATTTGCAAATCAATAAGACGTACGTGATTACCGGATTCGGTTTCAAAGAAGCCAAAAAATGGATGCAAACACTGCCAAACCAGTTAACTTTGGTATTTGGAAAGCTGACCGACATTCAGCCATATAGGTTTCCTGAAGCACCATTTCAATTTCGCCCATATAGTGAACTTTATTCGCGAGCCGATAAAAAAGAAGCAATACTTACAGGTAACTGAAGCTAATATCAGAACCATGTATTATACACATTTTCTAACAAGTACTATTCTTTCTAACAGATTACATTGGTTGTATCTAACACATTGGTAAAGAGTGCGATAGCACAAAACCTACAATGAAGAGAGTAGTCTGGCGAGAGATCATGGTCCAAAACCTAGAGTTAGTCTAATTACAGATAGTCAAGCTTCAACATTTCACAAAGTATCAGTCAATGCTGAATCATCTTAGGTTTTACTTGCCTGAGATGTACTCGAAGCTTCACCGCATATTGTTTTTAGATGATGATGTCGTGGTTCAAAAAGATTTGACCGCACTGTGGAAAGTTGATATGGATGGAAAGGTTAACGGGGCTGTTGATACCTGCTTTGGACCGTTTAACCATTATGCTCGATATTTGAACTTTTCACACCCTCTAATCAGGGATAGGTTCAATCCGAAAGCATGTGCTTGGGCTTTTGGCATGAATATGTTTGATCTAGATGCTTGGAGGCGTGAAAAATTAACCGATGAGTACCATTACTGGCAGGATCTGGTATGGTTGTTTTTTTGGCCTCTGATTGGTGATCATTGTTCATAAGTGTTGTCCCTATCGATTTACATATCCACTAAACCTTTTTTCAGAATGAAGACTGGACTTTATGGCAATTAGGAACACTGCCACCCGGATAATAACTTTTTACTCAAGAAATCAAAGGAGGACTGATCTTTTAATAATCATAATCAGTTTGATTGTACCTAAATACTGGAAGCTGATTATATATAACTTCAAATAACAATAACAATTGACTTTCAAAAGGCAATACCAAAGACCTCCTGAAAGTTGGTTTGTTGAAAGTTGGTTTGTAGTTTATCGGTTCTTAAATTTCTTGATTATAAATAACTTACTATACAGATGATTTTGCAGCTCAAAAGGGAATGTACATGTCTTTCCCTTCCTGATACTTTCATTCTTCTTGGGTGCATACGCTCTTATACCTTATTTTGTTCTTTGGAGACCAACACCACCAGTTATTGAAGAATCGGAGCTGCAAAAATGGTGACACATTTATTTCTTTAGGGTTGTATGATCCTGAATATTGTACATGCTTAGTTCAATTGGTTTACTTTTTTACTTTTATGGTCTGAACCAAAACAATATTACAACCGAAACTTCAAGACACGTCCTAATAAAATTAAGAAACTCAAATAGAATAGACTACATAAACCAAATATCTTTAGCTTTATCAGCTTATATTGTCTCTCATATGTTTTTTTCTTTTTTTTTTCTTTTTTTTTTTTCTCTTCTAGAAAAAGCGTGATGAGTTACTCCAGTTTGCACAAGGTGACATCAGAGGGTTAAAAGTCAATGCGCATGGCCTCACCGAATTACAAGCCGTTGTTGTAAGAGGATAAAGCTGCAATTTTAGTATGTTATGTTCAGATATCACGTGTTACATATAAGATCTTAAACTGTTTTGTTGATTGATCAAATAATATCTTGAACAAATCTTATTGGCTTATTAATTGGACTTCGTGGTTATAAGCTTATATGACTTGACCAAACAGCCCCCTACAACAATGTTATACTGATGACATGCAAAAAGATTATTAAAACCTTGAACTTGAGACAACTATAATCTTTCCTGTCTATCAGTTAAGATAGGATGAAGACTTTTAGTAATCTTCGTATAGTTTTGAGTAACATTATTAAATGAGGTTAATTATTGGTTTATTAATATTAAGTATCCTGTTTCAGTTTTCCATATGGTTATTTACTTATCGCGCGTTATAGATTTGAAGGCATAACATCACTATGCCATGTTATGTTCAGTTAATGTATTCTTTCATTTGCTTAAAAGGAATAATAAAATTTAAGCTGCATTTTACAATTACAAAGGTCATGTTGCGAAATAACGCCTGCACTATTGACTTATTGAGGGCATGAAGTTAACCGACCGATATTAATAAGTGTCGTCAATTGTTTTAGCTGTGTCTAATCTCTTTACATACAAGTTCAATTATTTTACACTGGTGATCTATCTGACTTTATTAAGGGTGTATAGATTATGACATGATGTTTGTGAAGGATGTAGGGCAAATGGTTGAAAATATCATACTACTATTTTTGGTGGGTGATCTAACAAAAATTATGCAGATTTTCTTTCAAATTCACATTTTGGTAGATTTTGTAAACTTTTTGGACATTTTTGCCCCTCCTAGCTAATAGAGAAAAAAAATTCTCGAATGGCAAAAATGTCACATAGTACCCTGAAAAGGATTAATTTGAAAGAAAAGTACTCACAAAAGCAAAAAAAATTGTTTGCTACCAACAAAAGAAAATGATGGCAAGTATGATACTTTTTTCAATCATTTGCCCAAGGATGTATGTCATAACTTATTTGGGTGGGCTAAATATGAAAAACTAGTAGACTTGAAAAATATTTTGAATTATCAGGTTGGACCCTAACCCGGTAAGCCTTAATATATGTTAATTGTTACCATAAACCTGACCCTATTAGAAATTGGGTTTTTTTGGGTTAACTCGATAGACCTGTTTATAGGGAACCCGTATCAGCCCAACCTTATAATAATTATTTGGTCGGTTTGGGTAGAACCTTTTGACACCCCTAGGTCTCTCAATCACTGAGTCCATCATTGATAACGATGCTTTCATGGTTCCTTGAAACAAATTAACCAAAGTAAGAATGAGTCTTGCACTAAACTGGCCTGATAGTTTGAAGCTAACCCAGAATGTGTAATGAATATGACCTACAAAATCCGAAATTTATATTTATAGTGGTAATAAACCGACTTAATTGCATTTCCTGATAACCAAAAATTTTGGTTTCATTTTAAGTCATTTATCCTTTATCTGTTCTCAAATTGCACACACTGATTTAGAATATTTACAATCATTTGGAGCATATTGAGTGGTCTCGACTAATTTTGTATATTTCCTTCCCCCTATGTTGATTGAATTTGCAGGTGTTAGTATCTTCATTTAGTGTGATTATCAAGGATGAATATCTTGATCTGGGACTATATCATGTGGGGAAGATGACCATCTTTGACAAGTACCTCCTACAAATACTAAATAGTCTCTATATGGACATATAGTCATATAGTTCATCAGAGTTAAAATGTATTATTATCAAGTTCTAGAATACTCTAACAATGCAAGAGTTATCAAGCTATGAGATCGGTCATATATTTATGGGAGGTGATTTGTACACTCCAAAAATTTATTCGAACACTCAAAAGTATTACATGTTGACATTTATACCCTTACAGGGGTGAATATGGGTAAAGTGATCTAAGGGCATATACGTCAGCATGCAATACTTTTGAGTGTGCCAATCAATTCTTAGAGTGTACAAATCACCTCCCTACATTTATGCTTGAATAAAAGTTCAAAGATTTGAATGCAAGTCTTTAATATGAATCAATTGTAGATGCTATGTGTTAATGTAGTTATCGATTTTATTTTATTGTGTTTCTTCAAGATAAATGGGTTTTGAGAACTAAAGTGGAAAATAGATGATCTCGATTTTAAAGTGTCTTTTAATTGATTAATAAAAGTCAAAATTAAGGGTTAGTGGTCGATATTAAAAAAAGTTATTATTATTATTCAATTTTAGAAAAATATAAAACCATAATGATCGGGTTTAAGTTGCGAAAATTGAATCTTTAAGAGAAAGATGGGTGAGTTATATAAGGATTAAATTTAAAATAACGTCATATTTTAATTTGCTAATAATTTTTTTATTTAAGCTAATAATTTAAAAAATAATCTAACTTTTAAAGGATTTATAAAATTATCTATTTTCATAGTTTTAATAAATATATAAATTTAACTATATCTTAGTTTCTAAAAACATCATTTATTATTATTTTTTTAATTATAATTATTATTATCAAGATTAAATTAATTGCAACACTCAAAATCCGTATATGAATTGAATCATAAATATCAATAGAATTGAGGTTACTATGAGATGCAAATGAATACTATGAGATGCAAATGAATACGCAAGATCATAGATATATCAACAACTCATGTAACTCATTTTTAATGTTTAACCGAAGAAATCCGAAAAAATTATCATTTTTACAACTCGTGTTTAATAACTCTTGCATACACAGGTTAAAAGATTAAATACGGCTATAATTATTATTAGTGACATATAAGTGAGAATAAACAGGGATCAGTATAGAAGCATAAACAAATGTTTACCAATAACTACATGACTTGGACTACAAACATGGGTCAGAAGCAGAAGGATAGTGAGGAAGAATGGAAAAACATCATTGCATACATTGGTTAGATACAGTAACACAAGTACAGTGTTGTACAGCAAGAATTACATTTAAGACCATGAACCAAGAAATGTGATTATAATATTGTTTGACAATTCTTAAAAATGTATTAAAGTTAACAAAAAACAACAAACAAATAATTATAAGTCATGCCTACCCAAATCTATATATATATATATATATATATATATATATATATATATATATATATATATATAACGATTCTCTTTTATGATTTCCACGCTTACATGTACAAAAAAAACATACAACGAAATTCAGATAATTTTTATCACATGTGACAGATACATATGAAAATCAAAATATGTATAGACACATAGGACATGTACATATGAAAGCGAAATATGTATGGACATACACATATGAAATACATTAGTGTGACCAATATTTACATACAAAGACACGTATTTGATATATGCATACGAATAAACTCATTGTGAGGTTGCTAAAAACAATTGGTCCATGGTTCTTAGTTGATAGAACATAAACAACGCTATCATCTCCAATCGATTTAATGATGAAACATTGAGACTGTTGTTGGTAATATTCTTGTAGAAACTCTTATTCTAAGTTTAGTTATGAACTAACTAACTCTTACACTCATTTAAATCATGTTAACTATTTTCTATATTTATGATAATTGTTTATTGATTAAAATCCATTACATGTGAATAAAATCGTGTTTATGCATACCGTTAGGATCATTAAAAGTGATGTTCATTCTATATTTAGGAACCTCGTAATATGTGATAGAGTTTGTAATAGTTAGTCATGGGCTTATTGGACTTGGTTATAGTTTGTTTAGCTAATTAGGTTACTAGTTATGTAAGCTAAGTATATATGTAAGCCCAAACCAAGCCCAATCCATGTGCAAGCCCATGATAAGCCCAAAGCACCCTCCTCCCTTTATATAAGAGGCGTGCAATAACTCATTTGTGACGGTGAGTTCATTTGTGTGTGTGTTTTCATAGTGAGATAATATTATACGTAGTTCTTCACCTCTCTGTCTCTCTCTACCACCTAAGTTCTATCTTTTTGTGATTGATATACATTGTTTTGGATCCTTGTACATACATATACAATGTCTCTCATATGAGCATTTATATATAGACAAACATGTACATACATTCTTACATATGATACACATATACATTTACAAGAGACACATGAAGATTCATAATACACATACACACACATAACTGATTTTTGTTAACGAATCAAATAATTCATAATTTACTTGAGCTCATTAAATAATTTATGATCTTGACAGTAGCTCGAATAACAAAATTTCATGGACCAATTTCATGAATCGATCTTACCAAATTATATACTTGGTTATACTCAGTTAAAAATCATGTATACGAGGTAAAACATATACTAGGTAATTATTTATGATACAAGTATATCAATTACGTGTTCTGTATGAAACTTAATGTTAGGTCACTAGTTTTACAACACAAGCATCAATAGAAAGAGTGGAGAGGAGAAGAGAGGCGGATGAACAATATCACACACACACACACGTATAAACGGTGAAGGGTTAGGAGTAGAGTGTGAATGAGAGATAAATTGAACAACCAACCCTCAAGTGAGGGTTATTACAATGTATTTATAGGAGGGAATCTAGGGCAACACTCCTAGTTCCCATCTTTTTCCTTATTGGGCTAGGCCTAGGCTTATGGGCCTTCTACATAAGCCTAAGGCTAATTACTAACATAAAGGCCATATTAAGCTAACTATTACATATGAATCACTAACACTTGATTTAGGTTTAGGAGTGATTCCAACAATCTCCCCCTAAGTGTTGGTGATGAATGAATATGAATGGTTAAGGTACTGATGTAATAGTAGCTTTGACGTCTTCTGACATTCTTCTTTCTTGTGAGAAAAATTGCCTTGATATGAACAATCTCCCCAGTGTATAGAAATTGTTTTCTTTAAACAGTTCTGCTTTGACGTCATCTTAATCTTTGTTCTTTGTTCTTTGTTCTTTGTGATGGTAGTGATAGTATGTTGTTGTTGTCTGCATCAAGTCTGCCTTAGGTCTGCTTCGCTGCTCCAGTGTCTCCACGTCATTCTTCAACATGCTCACACGCTATTTGACGTTGGATTTTAGTACTGATGAAGTTCTTTAAGTCTTTAAACTTTGTAGATTATTTGATTTGACGTAGAATCATTCTGACTTTTGTGTTGCTTTTTGAGAGAACTTCCATTAGTGATGATGTTGGCATAAGCATGTGAAGAATCGCGCACGATCAGTCCGCTCCATAGCTTCCATAAGAAGAAAACATAAGAAAGGTTAGTAATAAGCGGATTCCGGCACTTACAAGTTTGAACTTCGAGAGTGTTAACAGCATAGTGTGAAAACACAACTCTAATTCTCACAAAGGCCGTTCCTGAACTGGAGTCCCACAAGTGAGATAACGCGACGTACCGAAGTACACCTACTATTCATATGAGTCGCTGAGGTACACCGAAGCATCACCTCACGACTGTAGACCGTTTGAGACCACTAAGCGTAATCCACAGGGAGTTACCGAAGTGACCTGCTGTCAGGGTTGTTTGATGTTGACCCTGGCAGGAGTTTCCATTCAATCACTGAGAATCACAATTGTGAACCTCTCATAAATGTTCTCGACAGATTGCTAAGATCTGTGAAGGACTCGATAACGTACCACTCATGTTCTTATTGTTGAACACCAAGTGATGAAATGTCAAGTGTACCTAAGAGATCTTTTGATGAATCTCGTAGCTCTAGACTCAATAGTGCGTTTTGGTTTTCCTGAGCGGAGACTAGGGAGAGGGTCTCCTTCTTCAATATCAGCAATCTCTAAGAGAGAGCTGATAGTTTATGTAGGGTTTCCTGTGAGAATGAAACAAGCTTCTATTAAGAAAAACTTGAGTGGCTAAGAAGGTTTAGTGCATGCGTCACTGGGTCCATGACGACTTTTAATCTTCAATACCGGTGTCACTAAGTGACAACCAGTAGCATATGAATTGAACCCGGTGTCTGCCCTAAGTTGAATAATTTGGAGGGCTATTTCTTTTCACCCTTTTCTTTGCATTTCTTTTTAATTCTTCAACTCCTTCTTTCTCCGATTCTCATTTTCTCCTTTTTATGATCAAACCTAAGGACTTCTAATTCTAACTATTGGTAGTGTCCTTGGGTAGATCCCTCCGGCTCTGGCGGATCATAGGACGGTTATTCCTAACCTTAATCTCCTTATAACTCTATTTCCCTAAAAACCATTTACATGAAAATCTCTTAAAGTGTATGTGAATGAAAAACATTTTGTACCACTGAAAGAGTTTGATATTCTGCATAAATACTCCCCCTCCACACATGCTTAAGAGTTTTTATAGAAATGTGCATGGTGATGAAAGAGCGCACACTTTTGAATTGATCGACTCAAGATAGACAATCCCCCGCGAGACACGGTTACGTAGAATAGTTAAAGAGTTATATTGTCAGCTTTTAGGTGACAACTAGCTCTAATAACTATCTTGAAGGTGTGGACAAACCTCGAAAGGTTGTCAAACCCGTCAAAGATCATGTCTACCAAGAGTTTCTCGAATGGTACATTCTACTCGGACAAATCCTTTGCGAGACACGTTTACATCACTAGCGAACTAGCTTGAAATTATTACCCGTCCCGGACAAGTCTTTTCGAGTAACTAACAGTTAAGATCTCGTCAATTCGTTGGTTAAGTCTATAGTACAAAGATTCATTTGCAGTTACACAACATGTTGGGAATAATCTATTACCACGGATAGTAGTGGTTTACACTGCTTGGTTTAACACTAGCAGTGGAAACGTATTCCCACTGCAAGTTCTTCATTACCACTGCTATCAGTTTATGATAAGGTTAAACGTGTCTTGATAAGTATAGAATAGATCTTGTGTATATTCTATTATGTTAGCTTTATACTTATCTTGTAAAGGACTCCTTGTTGTATAAAAGGAGATCCTAGGTCATTGTCTTAGGTACATATCATATTGCAATATTACCTACGAAAGCTTCAAGGTGTAACCCTAGTGATAAGTTAAGATCACTCGTATTATTCATTAATAATATTGGAGCTTGAGTTTTGTGTTAACTTGTGTTTATTCACATACATCATATAATTTGTCTTCTAAGTATTACTTAAGTAAATTCCGCTTGCTTGATAATATTATACAAAATATCATTGACACAAGGAGAGTGTCCAAGATCCATCAAGTGGTATCAAAGCGCAGGTTCTGATATTTTGTTTTAGAAGATCCAAAGAATTAGCTTGACTCACTCACTCAAGACAATGGAGATGGAAAACAACCAATCAAACTCTTCTTCTACACCCAGACTCCCTAAGCTTAAGCTTAATGAGTTTGACATGTGGAGGATATTGATTGAGCAATACTTCCTCATACAGGACTATGCTCTGTGGGAGATTATTCAACTTGGTGATTCTTTCAAGTCTGTGACCACTACTTCCAAAATAGGTGACACAGATGTTGTGAAAGTTTCTGTGCCTGAATCAAATGCTGAAAAAGCTCAAAAGAAGAATGATCTTAAAGCTAGAAGTCTGTTGCTGATGACTCTTCCTAGAGACCAGATTATTGCATTCAGCAAATTCAAGACTGCTAAAGAACTGTTTGAAGAGATTTTCTCAGTGTTTGGTGGTAATGATGCTACAAAGAAGACTCAGAAGACATTGTTAAAGCAAAGTTATGAAAACTTCTCTTCTTCAAGCAATGACTCACTTGATAGCATTTTTACCAAACTTCAGAAGATTGTTACACAGCTAACTGTGTTTGGCATTGAGGTAGAAAAGGAAGACCTCAATTTGAAGTTTCTAAGAAGTTTGCCTTCAGAGTTTCAAACAAATGTTACTGTCTGGGAAAACAAAACAGACATAGAAACAATGAAGCTCAATGATCTTTACAACAACTTCAAACTTATTGAACAAAGGTTGAAGAAGGCAGGGAAACTTGGTACAAGCTCTAGTAGCTTGGCATTGTTGTCAAATACTGTTGACAGTGATGATTCTGAAGATGAAAGTGATGATGATATTGCCACTGTAGGTTCTAAAGTTTCCACTGGTAATGTTAATGTTACCACTGCAGGTTCCAAAAAGAAGGTTGCTAGTATTGGAGACCCTACCTTTTATGCTTTTATCTCCACACAAGTTGATGGCTCTGTCTTAACTCATGAAGACATAGAGCAAATTAATGAAGATGACTTGGAGGATATGGATATAAAATGACAGATAGCTCTTCTTAGCATGAGGGCTAAGAAATTCTACAAGAAGACTGGCAAGCCTATCCACATTAATGGTGATGATACTGCAGGCTTTGATAAGAAGAAAGTGGAGTGCTTTAACTGCCACAAGTTTGGACATTTTGCTAGAGAATGTAGAAGACCAAAGACCAAGGACAACTGGTCTACATGGTACAAGCAAAAGAAGGGACCAACTGTGGAAGAACCAAAGGAAATGTTGGCTATTGATGGTGTGAGCTATGATTGGAGTTTCATGGCTGATGAACAAGAAGAAGAACATTCAGATGCTGCTCTTGTTGCTACTGAATTTGCTCTCATGGCTTTCTCTGACTCTGAGGTACAAAACTTTGATAGTCGTTCTAAAACATGTAGGGCTGCTAAAGAAGTTGAAAGACTTAATGATTTGTACTCTAATGAAAGGCAAGAATTATATACTGCTAATTATACTGTGGCTAATCTTAGGAGAGCTATGGCAGTATTAGAAAAGCAAATAGAGCACTATCAGGCAAATGAGTCAAATTATAATGATGATATGATTCTTCTTAGGAGAGAGGTAGAACATACAACTGCTGTGAATGAAGCATACCAAAAGGAGCTTGAAAAACTCCAAAAGAAAATTGAAAATGTCAATTTAATCGTAGACACATGTTATCATCAGTCTAAGTCAATTGATAAAATTTGGAATGCTCAAATATATAATAAAGCTAAGTCTGGTATGGGTTATAATACTGTTCCTCCACCACTAAGGGGTGTTCCATCACCTCCAGGTGTAGATTTAGCTCATACAGGTTTAGAAGACTTTAAGGAACTTGAAAGAGAATATGGTCCTTTGAAGGACACAGTGGTGAAGAGTGAGGAAGAGAGTAAGCTTGATAATGATGTATTTGAGAGTGCTAGTGACTCATCAGTTGTTGATGAGAATGTTAAAAAGAATGTAGAGACTACTATCCCAAAAGTTGTTAATACTGTTACAGAGGAACCTAGGAAATCAGTTAATAAACCTAGACCAACTGTAAGGTATGCTGAGATGTATAGGAACAAGCCTACAGCTCCTAGGGGTAACCATAGGAGTTGGAATCATGTTAAATCTCAACAACTAGGTAGTAATTTTGTTATGAACAATAAGGCATGCTATATCTGTGGTAGTTTTGATCATTTACATACTTATTGTGACTATCATGTTGGGAGAAGGGAAGTCTATGGGTATAAAAGGGTGGAGACTAACAGGTATCAACATAATGTACACCCTAATTCCCATTGCAAAATGGTCCCAAGAGCAGTTCAACTTAGAAGTGGCCTCAAAACACTTGCCACTGCAAAAACTGTTAACACTGCTCACCCTAAGTCACCTGTTAAAAGTGCAAACACCAAAACAAGTTTTAATAAATCTGCACAAACAGGAAAAAGAACCTTTCAAGCTAAAAAGGTTAATAATAACCAACAGTGGGTACCTAAAAAGAAACCAGCAGTTACCACTGCTCATTCAAAAGTTACCACTGCAAGGGTTTTAAATAAGAAAAGGGGGGACATGGGCAATGCTGTGAAGGCCTCAGCACGTTGGGAATGGAAACCTAAAGGAAGTACCTCTACAACCAATCCCAATGGTGTATCAATGACCTTTGATAGATTTAACTATATTGATACACGAGGCATATCCAAGTCAATCATGGCTTGGGTCCCCAAAAGAAACTAACTCTTTACTCTTATGTGCAGGAACATCCAAGGAAAAAAGGTCAGATCAAGTATATACAGATAGTGGGTGTTCAAGGCACATGCCTGGCAACAAGTCTTATCTTTCTGATTTTGAGCATTATGATGGACAGTATGTCAGTTTTGATAATGAAGTTAGTAGAACAAGATGTGTGATGCAGGAACACTAAAGATAAAGGAAAACATGGATTATTATTATTATTACAACTGCACTGAGAGTGCAGTAAAACTACATCCATGAAGTACAGAGTACAAACATCACTACATCAACTGATAACAACTACCAACAACCTACCCCAAACATATGTTTCCTAACCCATCCCCTTCCTAACCCATCATCAATCCTTTATGGCTTCTTAGGAAAGCCCCAGCTTGGCATCACCTTAGGAGCACCACGTATGTTAATCCAGTCATACACCCTAGGGCTTGCTAAACCCATCACCACTATACCTGTAGGTGGTGAGGATGATGAAGGAACTGCTGATGGTGGTGCTGATAGTAATGGTAGAGAAGGTGATGATTGCAGTTCTTCAGGAGAAGCTACTACTGCAATAGGAGGAACACTCAGGACTCTTCCAGAGGTCTCATCATCTGTAACATATGGAGACACATACGAGCTGATCTCTGAGCTATCTTCTTTGATTGTTGCATCCTGAGGCTCTGGTTGTAGTGATGAAGGTCCAGCAGAAAAAGGATTTGAAAGAGCAAGTAAATGCTTTCTCTTCCTGGATACAACCTTCTCATACTCTTCTTTTTCAACTCTCCCAGGGTTTTTCAAAACAAAGTCATCCCATGAACTATCAGATGAACTGCTAGAAGAAAGATTGATTGGACTAGATTGAATCATGGTGTTGCTGAAGTGATGATCTTTGAGGGTGAAAGTTTTGGAGTATGTGATTTGAGTGGTTTGTGTTGACTGATCCTTTATATATATTAAGTTGAATTCAAGAAGTTAATGAGGGAAGGTGCAAGTAGTTGAGGAGTAAATTGGAGTCCTGTATTCTTGGAAAATGTATCAATGCTTAAGTGTTGACTTTATTGAGTATAGCCACTGCTATGCTTAATTCTTTCAATATATTAACCATTGCCAATGCAATAGTAATTCCAGTGTTTGGTTTATGTTAGTAAATTGCAGTTTGAAGGATTTTTGTTTACAATTGTTATTCTCTGGTGAATCGATGCTCAAGGTTGTTTAGATCCTATCTAAGCTGTCCACTGATGATTCTGTTTTACAGTGGGAACTATATTGCAACCAGTGGTAACGTGCTTTCAGTGGAAAAAGGAAAAACAAAGGAACTTCATTACTAACACATTATTCATTACAACCAAAAGTACTCCTAGTCAAAACACAAAAACTGGAACCTAGCACATCCTATAACTATCTTCAGCTATTCCATTGGCCTCTTGCCCTTGCTCACATAGTCATGTTTATTCTTCTGGGCTCTTTTTCTCTTGTTCTCAAAAGTGGATTGCATCCTTGGACATGGAAGCCCAAGAATCTGTGGAGGATGTCTTGGTAGCATTGCAGGCCTTGTTGGAACTGATATCTGCTTCATATTGGAGATAGCTGTTTCCAGTGCTATTGAAAGAGCTTTTGGCAACTCTTTAGCAATAGAATAGGTTTCATCATTTGCATCATCATATCTGATGAATCGGAATAGAACTCAAGAGATTTTGCAGGCTTAGCTGCAGGCTTACGCTTAGCAGTTTCTTTAGTATATCTTTTGGATGAAGAGCCAGCCCCTGGTGGGAAATATCCAAACCATCTTGATGCTTCTGAAGATGATTCTGATTCAATTACATACTCTTCTTCTGAGTCAGAAGAGATGTTGATAGTGTTGGAAGGATTGCTCATGCTTATGGTTTTGGGAATATTGCGTTTGAATGAAAATTTGATGAAGTTTATCTTAAGCCAAGCCTCTTTATATAGACAAAGTCGGTTGAAGGGTTATTTAATGAAGATATTTACCTTTTTCGTATTTTGGTAGGTCAAGAAGTAAATATAGATATTATTGAGTTGACTTTGGAAGATATTTTGCTTGGGTAATGGTTTGGTTAAAGGTAACTTTGGTTTATATCAAGTTGGTTATTCTCATCTTTTACTAATACGTATATCAAGTTTTGATGAGGAGTTGGAGTTAAAAGGTGTATATCTAAGATACACATCAAATGGTTATTGATTCACCATGTCTAATACACATAAGAATCAACTAGTCCAGAGCAAACGGCTACTGGTAAAGACTTGACAAATCCGTTTATGGTTGATAGTTTACCAAAAACTATATGGTTATCAACTCACCATATTCTTTATGATTAAGAGTTGTCTAGTCCATAGCAAACGGCTCATGGTAAAGACATATCAAATCCGTTAATAGCTGATAGTTTGCTAAAAACTATATTGGGAGCAGTATTGTTTTCTAATGATTTTATTTTCCACTGCTCTTTGAAATTTTTGTGAAAAATTACCACTGCTAGTTCACAGTTTCCACTGACAGTGTTATTTTACCACTGTTGTTCTAGCCGTTACAACTGATTATGTCAGTAATTTATTTTTCACTAGCCGTTGAAAGTAACCACTGATAGTCATATATATAGGGTTAATATTTTAAGTAAATTATCTTCTTACTATATTATAACTACTTTCTAAAGATAATTTTACTTGCGCATCAATTCTAAACCCTATCCCTATATATCTTTTTCTCTCAATTGGCTAGTCATTACTTCAATTCTTACTGACATAATAATATTTTTCATCAAAAGTTTCTATGGCTTCTTTGAAATTCGCAGATGAGCACAACCTAGTGGCCTACTTACAAAAGACTAACGAGAAGAGTGGCCATGTTTTTCATCAAATTGTGGACTTTCTTCATACCACTCATATAAGGTATGCTTTACTTTTAAAACCCACAATTTATATATCTCAAATCAATCAGTTTTGGACTTTTGCTCAGTCCATCACACTTGAGAATAGAGATACACATGAAACAGTGGATGCTCTCAGAGCCACTGTAGATGGAGTAACTATTGATGTTACTGAGGCATCCTTGAGGAGAGTACTTCACTTGGATGATCTCAATGGTCTCATCACCTTACCTATGTCTGACATTCATGATACTTTATCATCCATGGGGTATGATACCACTTACAAAAAGGCTACTTTAAAAAAGAGTGGTTTTTGTCCCCACTGGAGATTTTTGATTCATACTTTGTTACATTGTCTTAGTCCTAAGAAAACATCTTATGAGCAATTTAGTTCAACCATGGCTTATCCTTTGGTTTGTCTAGTCACTGATAAGATTTTCAATTGGTCCAACTATATTTTTACAAGTATGAAAGGCAATGTACAAAGTAAAACCAAATTTTTAATGTATCCCAGGTTTGTGCAAGCTGTGCTAAATGAATTTCAACTGCAACCTCATACTACTGTTTATCAAATCAGTTGCCTAAAGCCTAAAGTTTTTCAAAATTTGAATAAAGATGGCAATATGATTTTTACATCTCTCCTACCCCAAATGCTTGCTAAAATTTCATCTGAACAAAACACACCTATAATTGATGTTCCCAACATTGATTATACCCCCACCAGTTTCAAGAACCTATGAGAGAAGGTCTAAACAGTCAACTCTTCTCATGACAACACAGCAAGTTTCTGCACCTTTTGGTCTAGGAACGAGCAGTGGTGGTTCTAGACTTCCACCTAGTCCTACTATGGAGGAATCTGGACCAATGCCCCATGATACACCTCTCCCAACAGGTCTGATCGGTCCCAAACAGTCAGGTTTATTACACAAGTCAACCACTTGTGAATGGTCAACCGTAATAAAAGTCAAACAGTCTAAAACCAAAGCAATTAAGTCCAGGAGAGTTTAGTGTTTCCCCGGGTCGTTAAGTCCCAACGAGCTGTGCGATTGAAGCTAAACGCGTAGTGATCGGCTGATATAGAACAGGAAAGAGGTTAATGATAATACTAGATGACAAAGGAAAAATCTGAGAAAGAAAATTAAAAAGCTAAATTATATTAAATAAACGCTATCACTATTTTTAAAATTGGATTTTCTTGATTTTTCTTATATAAATTAGAATTAAAAACTAATTTTAACTTTTAAAACTAAATTAAAATACTAAAAATTATGAAAATAAAGAGGAAAATTATAAAACTATTTTTCAAAAATCTAAAATTACTAAAGAGAATTTTCAAAACTAATTTTGTATTTTTCTGATTTATATTCTAATTTCTATGATTTAAAAACTATTTAAAACTAATTAAATTGCTAAAAATTACTATTTAAACTAGGAAAATTATGGAAAAATATTTTTTTGGCTTTTTATATTTTTCTTAATCTAGGAAAATTGAAAAAATATTTTTCTGACCTTTTTCTGATTTATTTGTATTAAATGCTATTTAATAAGTCTTAAAAACTGATTTAAAATAAGAAAAACAGCAAACAGTAATGGAAAAATCTGAAAAATTCAGGAAAAGTCTAAAATAATATTCTAAATTTATGAAAATTATAAAAACTATAGCTTATGTGTGAGAAATAGAAGCTGTAGTGCAAACTGCTAGTGAATAAGCTATTTGATATAAGCTACAAGCTAATTGAGTGCACCAGAAGCTACCAATAAGCTAAAACCAACTGAAATGTACCTAAAACAACTAAATTCAACCTCAGAATTACAAGCTACAATCTTATGAGTGCAAAATCAAACAAGTTCAAATCAGGCCTGAGGTGGTGATTTCAAGCTTAAAAATAAGCTAGCAAAACTACTTGGAACTGAAATCCAAATACTGGAACCTTTAAACAGCTAACCAAAGAATACTTAGACCAAATTTGAGCCAGTTACCAACTTTAATGAACAACTTATGAACTCTTCAATAAGCCTGTGCACAATCAGTGACTGCTGAGAGTGTGCACAGGGTAGTTTTGACCCAAAAGACAAGCTGCTAGAGAGCTTATAAAAATTTCTAAAAATTCTACTAAATTGGTACTTTGAAAAACAACTAGCTGAAGTTTATGAATCCAAAATCTCAACCACTTTAGATCCGAAATGAGTTTTCTAAAAATACACAAAGTTCAGCTCATAATCATTTGAATTACCTTTTTGACTTTTTAACAGTTTTGAGAACTTTGACCAAATGGAATTTTGAGCTTAATTTGTTGAATGATAATGATGTTTAAGACCAATCCAAGACTAATGCAAGCTAGCTCTACTAATTTTAAACCTAGATGCAAGGTTTCACTTACTGATTATGACAGATAAGAGAATAAGAGCAGTTAACGTGCAATTTTGACTAAATGAGTATGTGGGTGCAATATGAAAGCTGAAGTGACTATAGCAAACCTGAATGAACCTATAGCAGCTATACTTAAACACTATACTAACCTCTAGCTCAGATTAACACAATGATCCAAACACTAGTCCCACTACTGATTTGCAAATAAACTCTATCTAAATGATTATCTAGCTTATGCTAACACTAAAACTGAATCAATATAACCTAATAACAGTTTAATGAACAGATAAAAACTAATTCTACCCACAGATTCAAACTCAAACAATTTATGCAGACTATATCAGTTTATAGAGAAAGAAACAAAAACTCACAAGTGATCCAGCTTAGTTGCAGCTTAAACCAGGACCAAACTACCCTACTTTTAACCAAATTCAACCCAAATCAAGTTCTGCAACACCCAATGTCATAACCATTTCCAAATGAAGCTCCAGTTTGACTTTTGTTGACCAAGTAACAAATTTGATGAATCTGTTTCTAAAGCTCACTGAAAGCTATCAACAGCTTCAGTGGGCTTGTTTGAATTTAGAAATAAGCTCTTTGGAGCTTGAATTCAACACATTTAGAACTGAATAAATAAAAGGAAATCTAAAAGAAAGAAATTTGGATAAAACTTTGAATTTGATTACAAGTGATTAAACAACTTAAGTTTAGTACATAGAAACTGGAAATTACAATTTTAGGATTAAACTAAGACATCATAATAAAAACGATTTGCAAGAAATTATAAAAATTAACTACTCTCCTTCTCTAGCTTCTCTTCCCTCTATTTATCAACAAAAGTCTTCCCCTCTCTCCTCTGATCATTTCCCACTTCTTATCTGGGCCATTGGATTAGTAGACTTGATATTAGCCGTTGATGGCATTTTTGGCGCCAAAAAGATATATCAACTAGGGGGAAGGTTGAGTGCAAGGGAAGAGATGCATTAAATGCATTTTGGCTGTTAGGTGAGGTGGAGTGATAAGGGTGGTGGTATGTGAGCTGGAGGTGAGGGGTGGTCTGAGTTTGTTGCAGAGAAGTGGGTGAAGGGGGTGGGAAAAAGGAGGGAAAAGGGTGAGGGTTTGACTGAGCCTTGACCGGGGTTCTATTATTAGACAAAGGGTTCAAGTTGGGGAGGGTCAAGTGGCTTTGGCAGGGGGTTCATAATACAAAGGGTCCGTTTGGGTTTTAGGATTAGTAAACAAGGACCAAAATTGCAAATCGACCAAACTTGAGGGACCAAAACTGTAATTTTCCCAAACTTATCAAAAGGCCAAACATGCCAGTTTCATTAGTACAAGGACCATAAAAGATAATTTTCCATTTTAAACTTCCAAGGACTATTTTTGCCAATTTTGAAACTTGAAGGACCAAACTTGTAAATTCTCCAAACTTTTTACCTAAGGATCATTTTTGATAAATTTTGATTTTGAAAGGACTTGGGTTGAATTTTATTCCAAAACAAATGCTCAGGGACTGATTTTGTCAAGATTTGAAAGTTGAGGGACTGAAACTGCCAATTAATTATGCAAACTTTGCTCGTTTTTCATCTGATTTTAAACATTTTGCATCTGAAACATATAAAACACAATTTTGGAATATTTTCAGTATTTTGATGCATTTCTGAGTGTTTTTAAATGTTTTGCAGTTCAGATTTGACCAAAAATGATGAGTATTTACACACTCATCAATCCCCCACACTAAACTATTGCTAGTCCCTAGCAATCTTTTGAGAAAACTTAATGGATTTGAATCTCTTTACCAAAAGCCATTACTTTTGGAGTAGCCAATTGTTTTAGTTCAAGTAAGAACCTTGGTACAATGATAACCAAATGATTTTGAGCAAATCACCAGCTTTCAACGGTTTTGATTTGTCTTTACCAGAAGCCGTTTGCTTCTGGACTAGCCAACTCTTAGATAATATATACTATCTTTGGTGAGCTGATTACCAATTATGGTTTTCCAACTGCCTTTACCACAAGCCATAAACTTGCGGGCTAGCCAACTCTTCACTAATTAAAGATATGATGAGCTGAACACCATACAATTTTGGGCAAATTGCAAGCCGTCAACGGATTTGAGATATCTTTACCAAGAGCCGTTTGCTCCTGGATTAGCCAATCCTTTTGTTTATTAGACATGGCGGACTGATAACCATAAGCTGAGTAAGTGCAAAACACTTACTCCAAAAAAAAATTTTGGCCAAAAATGGGAGAATTGGGTGGTATAATTACATGATAAAATTCGTGAGAATTCCCCCCCACACTAGAAATGAATATTGCCCTCAATATTCAAAGTACCGGCGGTTATGCCGAAACATAGAACGTAAAAGGGAAATACTACGGCCATTATTTGATTTTTTTTTTTTTTTTTTGATTAAACTTATATACAACAGCGGGGGGCAAGTCCCCCACACTAGGGTGGTAGAAAGTAGAAAGAAGTCAGAAATACGGGTGAAAACCTATATAGTGTGCTACTGTTTTTGATTCCCGAGTCGCTAGCTTGACTCGATCCCCGCATTCATTGGTTCATGGGGAAAGTTTGTAGATCCGGGACAACCACAGGTGGAATGTCCTCTCCAAAATAGTGCTTCAATCGATGACCATTCACTTTAAAATTTGGACCATCGGGTTGAGATAACTCAATAGTTCCATAAGGAAATACTTTAGTGATGGTGAATGGTCCAGACCAGCGGGATTTTAGTTTTCCTGAGAAAATCTTCAATCTTGAATTGAAAAGAAGGACTCGATCACCGACGTTGAAAACGCGGTTCTTGATTTTGGAGTCATGAATCTTCTTTGTCTTTTCTTTGTAGATCAAAGAGTTCTCGTATGCTTGATCACGGAGTTCATTTAATTCGTTAATTTGAACTTTCCGGTGATCACCAGTTGTTTGGATATCGAAGTTGGCATGTTTCAAGGCCCAGTATGCTTTGTGCTCAAGCTCAATTGGCAGATGACACGCCTTTCCGTACACTAGCTTGTATGGAGTACACCCGATGGGTGTTTTATAAGCTGTACGGAAGGCCCAGAGTGCGTCATCTAGCTTATCCGACCAAGAGGCACGGTTTTCGCCTACTGTCCTTTCCAGAATTCTTTTAATCCCTCGGTTGGAAACTTCCACTTGCCCACTGTTTGGGGTGGTGGTACGCAGTAGAGAGACGGTGAGTTACACCATACTTTTGCATGACTCTATCAAACTGGTCATTGCAGAAATGCGTACCACGATCACTGATTATAGCTCGTGGAGTTCCAAACCTAGCAAAAAGAGATTTTAAGAATTTCACAACAACTCGGGCATCGTTGGTAGGCAAAGCTTTCGCTTCAACCCATTTTGACAAATAGTCCACGGCCACAAGTATGTATTTATTTCCTCGAGATGAAGGAAATGGCCCCATAAAGTCAATGCCCCAGATGTCAAAAATCTCACACACTTGAATGGCGTTTTGCGGCATTTCATTTCTTTGTTAGATATTTCAGTGACGTTGACAAGCGTCACAGGTTTTGACAAATTCGTGGGCATCCTTGTAAATCGTGGGCCAATAAAATCCGGAATCAAACACCTTCTTGGCAATGTAGTTGGGGCTATGATGTCCCCCAGTAGGTCCAGAATGGCAAGCCTTGAGAATGTCATTGGCTTCCTGAACATACACACATCGCCTGATGACTTGATCCGCGCAAATTTTGAATAAGTAGGGGGCGTCCCAGAAGTAATGTTTTACATCTTTAAAGAATTTGTTTTTCTGTTGGGACGACATCCCTTTCATCACAAAGTTACCCGCATGGTAATTTGCAAAGTCAGCAAACCATGGGGTAGAAGAGCTCACGAAAATAAACCACATTGAGTGTTTCGAGAGGAAATGTTTCGTTTATTTCCTTTTTCTCAAACACATCCTGGTTAGGGTTTTCTAGATGGGACAGATGATCAGCAGCCAGGTTCTCAGCTCCTTTTTTATCACGTATAATGATATCAAATTCTTGTAGGAGGAGAACCCAACGGAGCAATCTCGGCTTTGCATCTTGTTTTGCAAAGAGATATTTGAGAGCCGAGTGATCCGTATACACTACGCATTTGGTCAAGATTAGGTATGGCCAAAACTTCTCAAACGCATACACCACAGCTAATAATTCTTTTTCTGTAGTGGTGTAATGGGTTTGAGCTTCAGTCATAGTCTTACTCGCGTAGTGGATAGGCTGAAAATGCTTGGTTTTTCGTTGCCCTAGGACTGCACCGATAGCAAAATCACTTGCATCGCACATGAGTTCAAAGGGTAAATCCCAGTCGGGGGCAACTAGAATGGGTGCCTTCGTAAGCTTTTTCTTTAATGTTTCAAAAGCTTCGATGCACTCAGGTGAGAAGATAAAAGGAGCATCCTTCTCAAGGAGATGAGTCATAGGCCGAGCGATTTTAGAAAAATCTTGTATGAATCTGCGAATAAAAACCGGCATGACCTAAAAAACTCCTAATACCTTTAACGGTAGTAGGATGAGGCAATTTGGCAATGACATCCACTTTAGCTTTGTCAACCTCAATCACGTTTTTTGAAATCTTATGGCCTAGGACAATTCCTTCCTTGACCATAAAATGGCTCTTCTCCCAATTTAGACAAAGATTGGTGTCTTCACACCGTTTGAGCATTTTTCTAAATGGGAGAGACATGTTGAAATGAGTCCCCAATGACCGAGAAGTCATCCATAAACACCTCCATTGTTTTCCCGATCATGTCGTGGAAAATTGCCATCATACATCGTTGGAACGTGCCAGGAGCGTTACATAGGCCAAAAGGCATTCGTCTGTAGGCAAAAGTTCCGTATGGGCAGGTGAATGTGGTCTTTTCTTGATCCTGTGGATCAATGGGATCTGAAAATTACCCGAGAAACCATCTAGGAAACAATAGTATTCGTTCCCTGCTAATCTCTCAAGCATTTGGTCCATGAAGGGTAGAGGAAAATGGTCTTTAAGGGTGGCTTCGTTTAACTGCGATAGTCAATACACACACGCCATCCCGTAACCAATCGAGTTGGAATTAACTCGTTTTCTTCATTTGTGACAACAGTTATGCCACCCCTTTTGGAAACAGTGGATGGGGACTGACCCAAGGACTATCAGAGATCGGGTAAATTAAACCGGCATCAAGAAGTTTGAGAACCTCTTGTTTGATAACCTCATGAATCTTAGGATTCACCCTTCTATGATGTGGACTGCTGGTTTGAAGTCATCCTCCATCAAGATTTTGTGAGTACAAAACTCAGGGTTGATACCCTTAATGTCGGAGAGTTTCCAAGCAATTGCTTGCTTGTGTGACTTCAAGACCTTTATGAGAGCAGTCTTCTCCTCCTCCGTTAAGTTCTTAGCAATTATGACGGTAATTTATCATCACCCTCCAAGAATGCATACTCGAGATGAGGAGGTAGGTCCTTAAGTTCAACCTCAGGAAATTCTTCAGTAGATGTTTGTACGGATTTGATTTCTTCAATCGTGATCTCTTTCGGAGGGAGTGACGGTAATGGATCTTCATTTAACAATTGCTCAAGATAAAGGATATCTCCCTCCGAATCATAAACACCATTATCAATTCCCGGTGGAATCGATTCATCATTAGCAAGAAACTCATCGATCTCTTCTAAAAAAAGTCACCTCCCCTCAAACGGAGTAAGAGATGGGGAAGAATCGGCAATAATTGGTTGAGAAGATGTGGTGGGATCCCCACTCACGAGAATTATGAAATAACCAAGAAACTCTTGAGAGTACTCCTCTGAAGCAATATCAATTACATCGATTCGATTAACCGATTCAGCATCATAATTTGAGGAGTACCTCGAAGTTTGATCAAGGTTAAAGGTTACAGCTTCATTACCCACACGTAGTGTGATTTCTTGCTCAAATACATCAATGAGAGCATGGCCCGTTCTCGGGAATCCTCCGTCCAACAATGAGGGAACCCGATGATGGCATCGAAGTCAACAACCACAAAGTTAGCTGGAAAATGGAACTTTCCTACTTTCACGAATACATCCTCGGCGATGCCAAGAGGAAGCGATATAGAACGATCTGCAAGCTCAAGAGTCATGCAGGTAGGAATAAGTTCCGGAAGAGAAAGTTTCTTCCATACTGAATAAGGCATCAGATTGATGCTTGCACCAAGATCGGCGAGGGCAAAGCATTCAATCATTCCTGGAAAAACACAAGGTAGAAGAAATTTTTCAGGATCTCCAAGCTTCTCGGGAAGCTTCTTTAACAGAACTGCTGAGCAGTTCTCGTTCAGAGGAGTTTTAGCCATTTCAAACAGTTTTTCCTTGTTGCTTAACATGTGTTTGAGAGTTGATGCAAACTTTGGCATCAGCATGATAGCATCCGCAAAGCTTATGTCAAAATGTAGTTCTTGGAAAATTTGAAAAAAAATTTCCATTTGATGACTGGCTTTTTCGCGGAGCTTTTGCTCATTTAAACGTGATGGGTAAGGAATAGACGTTTTGGATTTGGGGTTTTCAACTGGAGCTACTGGAGGTTCAAAAACAACTCCTGGTTTGGATTTGGGTTTCGGGACAACTTGAGGATGGACATGTGCTGTACTTTGTGAGCTAGTGGGTTGCACTTGGTCCTTTGTCGCCTCAGGTTTACTTTCCACTACCTTCGGGAGAGAAGAAGAAGAATAGGTAGTAGGAATAGCGGGTCCATCATATGAAGCACCACTTCTGGTTTTGATCGCCTTTGCATCGCCCCTCGGATTAGCGATCGTGTTGCTAGGTAAAGTACATGAGCCCGAGGGTCGATCATTTAAAGACTTCTTAATGTCTGAAATCTGGCTAACCAACAACCTATTCATTTCCTCTTGGGATTTCATGAATTGCTTCAACATCTCATCAGATGATGGTCCAGTTGGAACAATGGCTTGATTTTGTGTAGGAAAATTACGGCCTCTATTGTTTTGATTAGGGCCTTGATTATGGAAATTTCCTTGATTATTGCCATGAAAATACCCTGGGTTGAAATTTCCCTGACCTTGGTTTCTATTAAAATTTCCTTGGTTATGGAAATTTTGACTTTGATTTTGAAAACCGTTATCTGACTAAAATTACCTTGGTTTTGAAAACCTTGGTTCGTTCTATTCTGATTTTGATTACGGCTTTCGTTTTGGTTGAAACCTGTGGTCCATGGTAGTGGTTAGGACGGTGGTTCGGGTCCATAGGAGCACGGTATTGGTTGCCTCCTGAATTGGAAATCCCGCCCACAACATTTGCTTCAAAAGGGTTACCATCGGTGGCCATACAGTTGTAATAGGCATGGGGCCACCGCAAGTAACACAGACTTCCACTTTCTTAAGCAGGAGGTGAAGTTTGTGGAAAAGAAACTTTCTTTTGGTTGGAGAGAACCAAAACTTGAATTGCTTCCGTGAGTTTGTCAATCTTAGCATGCTGGATGATTGACTCACGGGCGATGAAGTAGAAGGACCAACACTGACTTGGGAAACAACCGGTTTGCTTCGTGCAGTGCGGACTTTAGACTTGTTTTCAATTATCGCTAAAGCTTCTTTTACAGTTTTGCTTAAGAAATTTCCTCCAGCGGAGGAATTGAGAGAATCTTGATCAGATTGGCTCACTCCATTATAGAAAGTATCGAGTTGCATTAACTCGGAGAAACCATGGTGAGGACATTTGCGGAGCAACTCCTTAAAACGATCCCACGATTCACTGAAGGATTCATCAAACTTTTGTGTGAACTTGATGATTTCGTTTTTAAGACTCGTGGTTTTAGAAGGTGGATAGAACTCGTTCACAAATTTCTTCACCAGGTCTTCCCATGTTTCGATCGATTGAGGGGGTTGTTTTTCAAGCCAAATCCGGGCTTGTCCCTCGAGGGAAAATGGGAAGAGAAGAAGTTTGACAGCATCGGTGGGGACATTCTTGTATTTGATGGTAGATGCAATCTTGTTAAACCATCGAATATGAGCATGAGGATCATTCCTCTCAAAACCATAGAATTGACTTGAGGTTACAAGATTTAGTAACCCGGTTTTGAGTTCAAAATTTTCAGCCACAATGGCTGGAATAACATAGCATCTCCATACCCATCGATGGGTGCCTGGAGAAGCTCGCACATAGGACATTCTTCCGATGCTTGATAACGGAAGTAGTGCGAGCATGGGATCTCAGATCCGACTGTGGGGCGAACGTCTACGGATACGCCTTCTTGGAATCCTGACAAGCTCACAAAATGGGCTCACAGACCTAGAAGAGCGAGTGTGCATACACTAGAGTTGACTCTAAGAAATTTCAGAGTCAATGGAATTATGAAAATGGGGAAAGAAGAGTCTTTTTGGGTTTTATGGTTTTTAAGATGTTTTTGGGTTTTGGATTTTATAAGAAAAATATAAACATATATAGATGGTATGAACAAGGAGTGAATATTCAAATCACTAATCGCTAAAGCGTAAGATTATTAGCACAGCTCCCGTGCGCGGCGCCAAAATTTGATCGGTCCCAAACAGTCAGGTTTATTACACAAGTCAACCACTTGTGAATGGTCAACCGTAATAAAAGTCAAATAGTCTAAAACCAAAGCAATTAAGTCCAGGAGAGTTTATTGTTTCCCCGGGTCGTTAAGTCCCAACGAGCTGTGCGATTGAAGCTAAACGCGTAGTGATCGGGTGATATAGAACAGGAAAGGGGTTAATGATAATACTAGATGACAAAGGAAAAATCTGAGAAAGAAAATTAAAAAGCTAAATTATATTAAATAAACGCTATCACTATTTTTAAAATTGGATTTTCTTGATTTTTCTTATATAAATTAGAATTAAAAACTAATTTTAACTTTTAAAACTAAATTAAAATACTAAAAATTATGAAAATAAAGAGGAAAATTATGAAACTATTTTTCAAAAATCTAAAATTACTAAAGAGAATTTTCAAAACTAATTTTGTATTTTTCTGATTTATATTCTAATTTCTATGATTTAAAAACTATTTAAAACTAATTAAATTGCTAAAAATTACTATTTAAACTAGGAAAATTATGGAAAAATATTTTTTTGGCTTTTTATATTTTTCTTAATCTAGGAAAATTGAAAACATATTTTTCTGACCTTTTTCTGATTTATTTGTATTAAATGCTATTTAATAAGTCTTAAAAACTGATTTAAAATAAGAAAAATAGCAAACAGTAATGGAAAAATCTGAAAAATTCAGGAAAAGTCTAAAATAATATTCTAAATTTATGAAAATTATAAAAACTATAGCTTATGTGTGAGAAATAGAAGCTGTAGTGCAAACTGCTAGTGAATAAGCTATTTGATATAAGCTACAAGCTAATTGAGTGCACCAGAAGCTACCAATAAGCTAAAACCAATTGAAATGTACCTAAAACAACTAAATTCAACCTCAGAATTACAAGCTACAATCTTATGAGTGCAAAATCAAACAAGTTCAAATCAGGCCTGAGGTGGTGATTTCAAGCTCAAAAATAAGCTAGCAAAACTACTTGGAACTGAAATCCAAATACTGGAACCTTAAACAAGCTAACCAAAAGAATACTTAGACCAAATTTGAGCCATTACCAACTTTAATGAACAACTATGAACTCTTCAATAAGCATGTGCACAATCAGGTGGCGAGAGTGTGCACAGGGTAGTTTTGACCCAAAAGACAAGCTGCTAGAGAGCTTATAAAAATTCCTAAAAATTCCACTAAAATGATACTTTGAAAAACAACCAACTGAAGTTTATAAATCTAAAATCTCAACCACTTTAGACCAGAAATGAGTTTTCTAAAAATACACAAAGTTCAGCTCATAATCATTTGAATTACCTTTTTGACTTTTTAACAGTTTTGAGAACTTTGACCAAATGGAATTTTGAGCTTAATTTGTTGAATGATAATGATATTTAAGACCAATCCAAGACTAATGCAAGCTAGCTCTACTAATTTTAAACCTAGATGCAAGGTTTCACTACTTGATTATGACAGATAAGAAAATAAGAAGCAGTTAAGTGCAATTTTGACTAAATGAGTATGTGGGTGCAATATGAAAGCTGAAGTGACTATAGCAAACCTGAATGAACCTATAGCAGCTATACTTAAACACTATACTAACCTCTAGCTCAGATTAACACAATGATCCAAACACTAGTCCCACTACTGATTTGCAAATAAACTCTATCTAAATGATTATCTAGCTTATGCTAACACTAAAACTGAATCAATATAACCTAATAACAGTTTAATGAACATATAAAAACTAATTCTACCCACAGATTCAAACTCAAACAATTTATGCAGACTATATCAGTTTATAGAGAAAGAAACAAAAACTCACAAGTGACCCAACTTATTTGCAGCTTAAACCAGGACCAAACTACCCTACTTTTAACCAAATTCAACCCAAATCAAGTTCTGCAACACCCAATGTCATAACCATTTCCAAATGAAGCTCCAGTTTGACTTTTGTTGACCAAGTAACAAATTTGATGAATCTGTTTCTAAAGCTCACTGAAAGCTATCAACAGCTTCAGTGGGCTTGTTTGAATTTAGAAATAAGCTCTTTGGAGCTTGAATTCAACACATTTAGAACTGAATAAATAAAAGGAAATCTAAAAGAAAGAAATTTGGATAAAACTTTGAATTTGATTACAAGTGATTAAACAACTTAAGTTTAGTACATAGAAACTGGAAATTACAATTTTAGGATTAAACTAAGACATCATAATAAAAACGATTTGCAAGAAATTATAAAAATTAACTACTCTCCTTCTCTAGCTTCTCTTCCCTCTATTTATCAACAAAGTCTTCCCTCTCTCCTCTGATCATTTCCCACTTCTTATCTGGGCCATTGGATTAGTAGACTTGATATTAGCCGTTGATGCATTTTTGGCGCAAAAAGATATATCAACTAGGGGGAAGGTTGAGTGCAAGGGAAGAGATGCATTAAATGCATTTTGGCTGTTAGGTGAGGTGGAGGGAGTGATGGGGTGGTGGTATGTGAGCTGGAGGTGAGGGGTGGTCTGAGTTTGTTGCAGAGAAGTGGGTGAAGGGGTGGGAAAAAGGAGGGAAAAGGGTGAGGGTTTGACCGAGCCTTGACTGGGGTTCCATTATCAGACAAAGGGTTCAAGTTGGGGAGGGTCAAGTGGCTTTGGCAGGGGTTCATAATACAAAGGGTCCGTTTGGGTTTTAGGATTAGTAAACAAGGACTAAAATTGCAAATCGACCAAACTTGAGGGACCAAAACTGTAATTTTCCCAAACTTATCAAAAGGGCCAAACATGCCAAGTTTCATTAGTACAACGACCATAAAGATAATTTTCCATTTTTAAACTTCCAAGGACTATTTTTGCCAATTTTGAAACTTGAAGGACCAAACTTGTAAATTCTCCAAACTTTTTGCCCAAGGATCATTTTTGATAAATTTTGATTTTGAAAGGACTTGGGTTGACTTTTATTCCAAAACAAATGCTCAGGGACTGATTTTGTCAAGATTTGAAAGTTGAGGGACTTAAACTGCCAATTATGCAAACTTTGCTCGTTTTCATCGATTTTAAACATTTTGCATCTGAAACATATAAAACACAATTTTGGAATATTTTCAGTATTTTGATGCATTTCTGAGTGTTTTTAAATGTTTTGCAGTTCAGATTTAACCAAAAATGATGAGTATTTACACACTCATCAAGGTCACACAGTTGGAAGTGCTGAGGGCAGTGGAAACCAATTGGAATTGATGGTTATGTGTACCAAATTAGCAAAGCAAATTGAGTCTCTACAAAAGGACTTGGTTATTGTTAAGAAGCAGCGTGCCAAGGATGTTCAACAATTACAGACAGAGATCGACTTTAAAGGGAGAGATGCAGAGGTTGAAAAAGCACAAGCAGACTGCAAAGATGGTGATTTCACTTCATCCTCACCTTCGATGGTGATTCAAGCTGATCAAGATTTGGGAACTTCTTCCAAACAGGGGAGGAAAACAGGTTCTGACACTGAGGGAGGAAAATTGATTTTGAAGATGAAGGAGATACAAGTAAAGGAGCAAAGGAAGCTGAAACTCATGGAGAGCAACTTGAAGATCAAGACATTTTCCAAACTGGAACTGATTTTACCACTGATTTTATTTCCACTGCAGAGCCAAATATTGCCACTGCAAGTGAAGGATTTGATAAATTGAAGAAGAGACAAGGGTAAGCAGTTATGAAAGATGTACAGCAACTTGAAGGTAAGATTTCAAAGAAAAGAAAAGTTCAGATTGATCTTGATAGAGAACTTGCTAAGAAGATAGCAGAAGATCAAGTTGCTGAGAAAGTTGCTAAGAAGAAAAGATTGAAAGAACTGGAAGTTGTAAGCTTTTTGGAAGCTAAAATATTGGATAGAATGGAAGATCTTAGAAGATTCAATTTCCACTGTTCAACCTACAATTATGAAAGAAAAAGCTCGAGAGTTTAGCTATGTTCCTCTTGAAGAAGATATTCAGGTTTACGGTGGCTAATAATCCAGAAATCAAGAAAAAGGCAATTGACCTTGTTGCTGATGCATCCTTAACCGAGGAACAAAGAACTGCTCAGTTAAAGGATTTTATTAAAATGAAGAACAATCAAGCACTTGAAAATGTGATTAATTCAGTCAAAAGGGTCAGAAGAAACCAAGACAACCAACCAAGGCTCAAATACTTGCATACATGAAGTCTTATTGTTGTCATGTTGGTAAATGGAAAAAGCATCAATTTAAAGGAATGTCCGATGATCAAGTTGAAAAGGCTTACTACAGAACTGTGAAACAAGATAAATATTTTATTCCAATGGGTTCTGAAGAAGAAGAAAGAGAGATTCCTAGATTGAAGAGAAAGGCTAAAGTAAGTGATTCTCAAACTATTAAGAAGACTAAGGTTGATGAAGATTATACAAAGTCTACGGAGAAGGAGATTCCTACTGAGAAGTTCACTAAAGATCAAATGACTGAAATGATTGTGATTGAAGACAGAGATTTTTATCCAGAACCACTGCAAATTCGACATCCTATAATTGATTGGGAAGTTTACACTGCTGGCAATTTTGCTTCAACATGGAAGATTACAAGGCTGGGAGGTGAAACTTCATCATTCATGACATTTGAAGATCTCATTCATGACATTAGAAGGCTTTTTGAACCAAATGCTGATGATGACTACTGGAAAACCTTATTCACATGTATTGGTACTAAATGGTTTTATTATGATTCATGTGAAGTTCATCATGTCTCTACAGCTAATGGAAAAGACTTTTTCATGCTTGCTGAGAAAGAATATCCACTTAGAGTTGGAGCTCTTACAGTAATGTTAAGCTTACACATAAGAGTCAATGAAGACAATGAGAAGGTCAGAGCATTGTTACAAAGGCTTCAAGATCAGTGTTCAAGAGCTATACAAAAGTTAAGAGAAAATAAGTGAAGTGTTTGATTGAATTCCCAAATCCTTGAAGTTAATGTTTATTGAAGAAACTTATTGATTTGCAGAGAAATCATAAGTTTAGGGGAGGATTGTTGGGAATAATCTATTACCACGGAGAGTAGTGGTTTACACTGCTTGGTTTAACACTAGCAGTGGAAACGTATTCCCACTGCAAGTTCTTCATTACCACTGCTATCAGTTTATGAAAAGGTTAAACGTGTCTTGATAAGTATAGAATAGATCTTGTGTATATTCTATTATGTTAGCTTTATACTTGTCTTGTAAAGGACTCCTTGTTGTATAAAAAGAGATCCTAGGTCATTGTCTTAGGTACATATCATATTGCAATATTACCTACGAAAGCTTCAAGGTGTAACCCTAGTGATAAGTTAAGATCATTCGTATTATTCATTAATAATATTGGAGCTTGAGTTTTGTGTTAACTTGTGTTTATTCACATACATCATATAATTTGTCTTCTAAGTATTACTTAAGTAAATTCCGCTTGCTTGATAATATTATACAAAATATCATTGACACAAGGAGAGTGTCCAAGATCCATCACAACATATTTCTTATCACATAAATTTTCTCCCCCTCAAAAATGGCATATAAGTGTTATTTTTAAAGAAATGTTGAGAATAAATATGACCATTTTGAGTTTTGTGGGAAGATTACCACTGTGAACAATTTGTGAACAAAGTTTTAAGTCAAATACTCCCCCTCAACTAGTGATATAAACGGTTGAGGTTTTGAAAAATCATAAGGGGAAGTACTTGTTCTTTTGAGCAAAACCTTGAAAAGTGAAAGGTTTGATAGGTTTTACTCAAAAGTAAGAAGCTTTCGCTCCTTTTATAAGGATTGTGGCACTGAAGCGTACCACAGGGTCCTTTCTTGATAAGTACGGGTTGTACACTGTTATGTGTGCACAAGCCATTGATATATATAATCACACATTCAAAATATTATGAAATAGAAGCAGTTCAAGGGGTACCAGGAAGTCCATCAATGTTTCCAGGAATGCGAACTGGGCGTTGATAGCCGGCGAGAGCAATCCAGGGACGACCACCTACAAAGCTCTCCAGTGTTCTGAACTGATCCCTTAGATAAAACCTTTCATCAATCATGGTGATGATTCTCTGCACATCCCGTCTTTCCTTAGAATTCCATCGCTTTTTAGACACAATACCTTCATGAATATCCTTCAACCTATAAGCTAATCCGTCCCTAACCTTCTTCAATGTGTGATCCCCAAACTTGTGAAGATCTCTACACGCCATCAAGCAGTTGTGTAGTGTTTCACTAAGGTAAACCACTCCGAATGGTTGGCTGATGAGTGTATATTGTGAAAGCTGGTTGATGTCGGGAAGATCTAGCTGAGGTGGAGTGAAGTTGACACGGGTTTGATATGATTCAACTGCAAGTTGAAGATCTTCTACACGTTCTTTGATGACTATGCTTCTGATGAAGATAAGCAAGGACTTGATGTATTCACATTGCACTTCAGTCGAGAATTGTCTCATGCGACCGTGTACTTTGGCAAGGTACATGTCTTCAATGTCGTTGATAGACAAATTCTCAAAGTCTGCTTCAGAGAATGCATAATCCCTTTCGTCTTGCCTTTTGACCACAATATTCTTGAGGAAAGTGTAGTCCCATTTAGACGCAAGATCAACATGTTTGATGGCAACGATACTCTTAGTACTGAACACTTCATGTTGAGACTTCTGAACCTGGCAGCTTCTGTAGTAGATTCTTTGGCGTTACGGCCAATGGTGAATCCCATACATTGCATCACGGTCATAGTCTTCCACTTTGTTGGAGAACATGTGGTTAGCTCGTTCCTCGATGGATATGCAGTTAGAATAAATGGCTGCTGGGAACGGAAGTGTCAGAGATGCAGCGTATTTCCTTGAGCCATCGCCACCGTGTAGAAGAAATTCTAAGTCTTTGTTGAAGAAATATCCGAATGGAATCCTAGGCTGATCTGGTTGGCCAATTGTTGGTAGAGGTTTGGACCAGTCGGTGTAATATGGAGGGTTGTCCCGTTTGGTGAAGTCGATGTTTGCTTCTGGGTTGAGCCAATCCATGTTGTTAGACATGGCTCGTGCTATATTATCAAGGTGATACTCAACTTCAATAGCACTTTCCGAGCTGTCTTTGAGAAGTTGAAATGCTTCATTCTTGATTCGCTTCAACTCGAATTTCGTCATCTTCTTCACACAAAATTTTTCTTGCAGTAGTTTCGCATGCTCCAATGTACTACATTCTGTAACCTCTTGACCTTCAGATGGGTAGGGAGTGGAATCAACAAGCTTCGAGAACCATTCAAATTCAGTGTTATCCTTGTCCAGCCATGATAAGGCGTCGTCAGTCATAGGCGCCTTCTTCTTCTTTTCTTTGGCCTAGAGGAGGATTGGTTTCTTGGCGTGTCGGGAGAGATGGGTTATTGTTGGGGCTCAGGATTTCCTCATCGTCACCACCGTATACTCAAAGTGATCACCGGTTTTTGAGTGCGGGGTGGTGTCTCGAATCCCTGAGGTTTTTCAGGTTGAAGAGCGAGGAGGAGATCGTTTTGGTGGAGAGGGCCTTCGGGGTGGAGGTGGCATTGAGGAAGATTCACCGGACTTCTTTGAACGTTTAGGTGCAGAATCCTTGTCCTGATCATCGTCATCTCTTGGTCGTTTTGGTTGACTTGCTGATTCTTTGCTTGAAGACTTGAGTTGATAGTCTAATAGAGTCTCAAAAAACTTAGCTTCATCCGAAGTGAAGGTTCCAGCTCTTTTTGACATTTGCATCACTAGTTTAGTAATCAATTCAACGTCGAGTAATCAGATTCTTTGGCCATTGTATGTTTGACCAATGTAACGATGTTTGGAGTAAGTAGTTTGGAATATAATTCCCTTGTCACTTTAGGAATGGTGTCGAGAAGGAATTTGTGAGTGTCTTCTCTTGCCATCTTCTCCAATTCTTTTGGGAAATCTCCACTGATAAACTTCTGGATGTGTTCCCTTTCAGCTTGCATCTTTTCATTCTCGTCATGAAGATACGTATCGATCGATGAGAAAATTCAGCTTTCGTAGAGTATTTCTTTCTTTCTGACCGCTTGGCACGGCTTTAACGATTCGAGTCTTTGCATGAGAGATCCAAGATGCAGTTGGCTTCTTCACTGATTTGGATGATGATTTGGTTGATCCTTTTTATGGTGGTGGTGAAGAATGAGAAGATGAATCTGATGACGAAGAGACATGAGGTGGCTCGGGGTCCTGAGGAGGCTTCGAGGTTTTCTCCTTGCGACGTGTTGGACTGTCTAGAAGAAACTTATCATACTCAATATCTTCTTCATTTCCAGACTTAGCTTTTACATCAGCTTTATCTTTCTTGGACTTTTCAGTTTCTGGTTCTTCAATGTTGTAATCAATAGAATCTTCCCAGCGCTTTTGTTGTTGCTCAAGAGTGGTCGCACCAGATCCCTTATCGGGTTGATTAACCGTATCAGGACCTGGTGAAGGTTGAACTCCACCACTCGATCCTCCGGGGCCACCCATTTGATCCTTAGCAAATTCTTTTGCAACGTGTTGGTGTCTAATGAATTTGAACTTTTTCTTGTATGTTGCATCTAGTTGCTCTTCATCTAATTCTTCTTCTTCTTGTTGCTCAATGACTGGAGTCTTCCCTTTGCCGTGTTCAACTGGTGGACTGGGAGGTTTAGGTACCGTGGTAGTGTCATCTTTAGCGATTTCGAGTAGAAAATCTCTTCATCGATCAGTACCCTCCGAGTCCTAGTCTGTTAGCTTTCTTTGCGGTTCAGACTTGGGAATAGGAATAGGAACAGCTTCCTTAGACGGAACTTTCCTTTGCTTCATTTTCCTCTTCCGGTTTCCTCTTGGGGAACTTCCTTTGACTCTCAGTGCTTGCAGCACTTCCTGCACTTCCTCGTCTGGTTTTCCTGGTAGGTGTACCAAAAGATTTATCATCGAGGAACCCAACTTTGTTCTCTCTTACAGCAACCAGATATCTTTTATAAGAGTAGAGCTTTTTGAGTTCATCTGAGAGAAGGTGATCTGGCAACACAGCACCTTGTTTCTTGGTAGTTGACTCCTTAAATCTGACAGTTAGGGTGGGTTCAGACAACATGTCGAGGTTGTTGGGGTCATTGATTCTTTTGGGGATATCAGGGTTATATCCAAGTGCTCTTTGAATCAACAGTTTAGTATATCTGATATAAGGAATCTTTGAGCCAAGCTTTTTGAGGAATGTCATCATGTCATCCCATATCAGAGCTTCAATTTCGATGTGTTTCATGTTGATCAGAGCCCAAAAGATTTGAAGTTCCACGAGCTTGGGATGCTCATAGCCGTTGTCACGACAAGAAACAGATTTTTTGATGATGATATAAAGGGTTCTCCAAGGCTGAGGAATGTTCTTTAGATCCACGTGTGAATGCTTATTGATTACTCCTGAAGCTTCGTCGTACCCAATATCAATCAAGAATTGCAGAACAGTCTCTTCAATTGGTGCAGCAGAGAATTCAGTTGGTATGATGTCAGGAATGAGGAGAACAACCCTTAAATCTGTAGGAGTGATGGTGATTTGCTTGTGATTGAGCGTCACCGTCACAACATTTTGACCTTTGACCATCTGCATTGTATTCCAAAATTGCTGTATGTAGATCTCCGGAACAGTGGCAGATGCAATGAGACAAGAAGATTCCGAGCAGGTGAGAGTTTCAAAGTCAACTCTAAGATTGTTCTTTCCAATCTTCATTGGATAGCCATGAGGGAAGATATCAGCAATGGTGAGAACATTTGGTGCATCCACATTCATTTGAGCTTCCATGTCGTGATCTGAAACACATTTAGCCAAAAGAACCAACATATCGAAAGACATAATGTTAGTCAACAGATGGTTTTATTGTCTAATTATTGAATGAGATATGTTAATGATTGTTATGAGTCCAAAGTCACTTGTTTGTTCAATAGTCCAATGATGTCGAGAAAAGTTTCGTGAGTTAGTTAACTTTAAGTTTTAAAGTTTATGTTATCACATATTTTTCACAACACATTACACATTTAAGCTTATTAGTGACAGTATTGGTTTCGTGACGTTATGATTTATTTATTTACAAGTTTGCACGCGTAACAATTCATAATGAAGGTTTGATCAAGGCTTAGGCGTAGAAATGGTAGCTTATGCGTAAACAGGAGTTATACCCGTAAACACAAGCTTATGCGTAGGATCCTGACTTATGCGTAAGAAATATTACGCGTAGGAACAGGGGACCTTATGCCTAAAGCTTACGCGTAGGCGTATATAAAACCTTACGCGTAAGGCTTACTCGTAAGAGTAGACCTTATGCGTAGAGGTCACTGTTTACGCATATCCTTCATAGGATACGCGTAGTCCCTTTGTAGAACCTTACGCGTAACGCTACGCGTAAGATTTCTCTTACGCATAACATGCTACGCGTAAGGTGATCCTTATGCGTAGATGGTTAACAACCTTGATTCTGATTTTTACGAGTAGCAAACCTGAAATAAGATTATCATAACATCAATATTTACACATTCATTCATTCTAAAACAGATCATGGCATGAAATCTTATCAAACATTTTTACGTGTAAAAGTCTTACACGTAAGACTAAACCCTAAAGTTCATGAATTATCGCATTATGAAATCTAGCCATAGGATTTGCACCAAAGTTTTTCCGGTAAGTCTAGGAAGCCTATAGAGTTGTTTTATCCAAGTTTTAACATCAAACAAGTCATGAATAAAAAATACCCAAACCGTATGAATATAAACCCTAAATTCCAATTAATGAATCATTAGAGTTTCGGGTAGTTTCGGGTTTAGTTATGATTAATTCAACTTGAAAACAACCTATTATAACAATCTTTATCACCAAAAATGTTCACAAATGAAAGCCCAACCCACGCATAAACCCTAATTTCCAAAGTCCATCAATTCGTGTATCTGGGTGCATTTTGAGGATAAAAATGATATCATTGATGTTATAAAAACGTTTTGACACTATCTTTTTAACCATAAACACACAATCTTGATCATGTGTTCTAACACTTACCCCTAGACCACAAAAAATCACAATATCTCAAGATTTAATCGTTGGATTTATGAAAAATTCAAAACCATTGTTTAAAAACTTGTTATAAACACAGAAACACTTACAGATTGATGATCGAAACTTCGGATTAGCCGGTTCAATTTTAGGCGTAGGATTAGTTAGTTGTGTGTAATAAATGTGAAGTGAAAGTTAGGTGGAGAGTATATTAGAAAATACTTTTAAGATTTTGACAGTTTTAGTCCCTCCACCTTTTTCATTTTCATCCAAAGCCTTTTAACTTCCATTTTGGTTACCTAACGAAGAATACTTGGAAATAACTTTGACGACACTCCCCCTTGACTTAAGAAATAATGAAAGGTTATAAATTTTAGTCCAAGGAGTGTCAGTGAACTAGAAATGTGACCACCATTTTAACGAAACAACCGGGATAAGATAACATGCAAGTACACAGTTATTTTGAAACAGTAAAGAATTAATTTTCTCCCCCTCAACACTTGATCGGAAAAATATTGAATTTTGAAAGATTTGAGTGTTGACGGAAGATTTGTACTTGCCATGTTGAGAGAAAAATAGATAGAAGAATATTTTTGTTGTTTTATCTGATTTTATATTTTTATATTTTGTTTTTGAAAGATATTTACAAAAGAGATTTTGGTGTTTGACTGGTTTTTAAGACTGTTTTAAGAGTTCATCCAGTTCCTCTTGAGTCAAACACCGCATGCCAATCTGGTGGACCAACTCATTAAACCTAGCGGGAGGCAAGGATTTGGTGAGTAGAACTGCCAATTGGTATTCTGTACCCACGAAGTATAATTCAACTGTACCTTGTTCCACGTGGTCCTTGATGAAATGATATCGAAGATCGATGTGCTTTGATTTGAATCTTGAGCGAGTTGCACGAGATCGCAATAGCACTCCGATTGTCGCAGTACATCGGGATTCCGTCAAATACGTAACCATAGTCTTTGAGTTGTGTTCTCATCCAAATGACTTGAGCACAACACGCCGACAATGGCTACATATTCTACGCCGGTTGAGGACAGCCTATGTACAATCCCTGCTTCTTCGATTGCCATGACACCGTTTATCACCAAGAAATTGTAGAGCTCCGAAGTACTTTTACGTTGAATCTAAGCATCTGCGTGGTCGCGTCTGAAAAAGCTATTAGCTCAAAACCAATAATCCTTCGGATACCGAATCCCAAATTAATGGTTCCCTTGATGTATCGGAGGATTCTTTTAGCCTCAGAGAGGTGAGTTTCAGTTGGTCTCGACTGATAACGGGAGCAAAGATATACGGCAAAAACAATGTCAGGTCTGCTAGCTGTTAGATACATGAGAGACCCAATAATACTTCGGTATTTTGAAGAGCAAAGATATACGGCAAAAACATTGGTGTGGCGTAGGTGTCACAGTTTTGCATTCCAAATTTGTGTAACAATTCAAGGGCATATTTGGACTGACTCAAGAAAATACCCCGGGGTGATTGATGAACTTGTAATCCTAGAAAGAACGTAAGTTCACCCATCATGGACATTTCAAAAATTTTCTTCATTAGTTTTGCAAAAGCGATTGAGTACTTTTTATGTGTAGACCCAAAATGATGTCATCCACGTAAATTTGAACAATTAAGATATGTGCCCCGTGATATTGTATAAAAAGAGTTGGGTCAACCGAACCTTTGGTGAAATTATTAGCAATGAGGAAAGATGATAGCTTATCGTACCATGCCCGGGGAGCTTGTTTGAGACCATACAGAGCTTTGTTCAGTTCGTATACATGGTTCGGAAGCGCGGCATCAACGAATCCTTCTGTTGGTGACATAAACTGTTTCTTTCAGTTGACCATTCGAAAAGCGTTTTGACATCCATCTGAAAGACCGTCATATTCATGTGAGCCGCGAAGCAAGAAATATCCGAATGTTCCTCAAGACGAGCAACCCGAGCAAATGATTCTTCAAAGTCAATACCCTCCTCCTGTCGATAACCCTTAGCCACCAGACGTGACTTGTTTCTGATTACGTTCCCTTCAGCATCCAATTTGTTTTTCCAAATCCATTTGAGACCAATGACATAGACCCCTGATGGTCTTTCAACCAGTTCCCATACTTCAAGACGTTTGAATTGGTTTAGTTCTTCTTGCATGGATTCAATCCAGTTGTCTTTTGTCATTGCGTCTTTAATGTTTTTAGGCTCAGATTGGCAGACAGTGAGTGCATAAATGCAATGTTCACCATCTGAGTGAAGACGTTGTCTCGTAACGACTAGTTGATTCGGGTAGCCAATAATATTTTCCAGAGGATGGTCTTTTGTCCATCGATGTGTAGAAGGTTGATGTTGGTATACGTTGTGCAGATTTTGAGAATTCAAATGGCTTGTTGAAGATTCCGCGACATCTGGTGTAGCAGTCTCATTAGCAAACGGGTTAAAGAACGCATTTGGATCAAAATCTACAGGTGGGGGTACTTCAATTAGAACATCATCAGCCGGTTCATCATTGTTGGAAGCGGTTTGTTCAACTGTTGTGTTGGAGTCAATTGGTGGTGCTTCTTCAACAGTGGTTGTTGTAGTAGGTGTATCAGGTATAAGAGTAGTATCAGGTTGAACAGCGGAAACAGCGGATACACCTGGAGCACGTTCATCAATATCGTCACTGAACAGAGGAGCAAATAGTTTTTCCATTTGTTGACGGTAGTGAGGGCTTGTGTCGGTGATGATGGGGTTTGGGGAATTTTAGCGGTTGTGACCGGGTTCCAAGCTGTTATACTCAAAATCCATTTCCGTAAGTTTATCAAAATGAGCATGAATCGTTTCCATAACCTCCTTTGTTCGACGATTCCAGATTCGGAAACCTTTAGAATTATCACAATATCCAATAAAGACTCCAATGTCAGCTTTGGCTTTGAGCTTTCCAAAGTCATCACGATCATTATTCGGATAGCAAAGAGATCCAAATACATGAAAGTGTTTGAGATTCGTTTTTCTGTTGTGGACAAGCTCGAAAGCGTTTTTGTTGTGGCGTTTTGTAATCATGGAACGGTTTTGAGTGTAGCATACAGTAGATCAGCTTCACGCCCACAGTAATCTAGGATTTAGCATTAATTAACATTGTTCTTGCAGCTTCCACTAACGTTCGGTTTCGTCTTTCAACAACTCCGTTTTGTTCTGGTGAACGTGCAATAGATGTCTGATGCTGAATTCCCACTTTCTCATAAAATTCACGAAGAGTTTTGTTAATAAATTCAGTTCCTTTGTTCTGCGTTCTTATTTGTTCGATGGTGTTTGGATCTAACACGTATTTTCGTGAGAAAGGTGATGATCCTCTGTGGAGCTTGGTCTTTGCTTCGAAGAAAATAGACCCAAGTCCAGCGTGAATAGTCATCAACAATTACTAAGATGTAGCATTTACCATTAATCGTTTGCACGCGCATCGGGCCACACAAATCCATGTGAAGAAGATGAAGCACATGCTGAGAGATGTGTTCCACCTTTGAAGGAAAATGAGCACGAGTGCTTTTCCCTTGTTCAAAAGCTGAGCAAAGGTGATCTATAGAATACCGGAATCGTGGGAGTCCCTCAACTAGTTTGTGTCGAGCAAGATTGGTTATAGTTTGAAAGTTTAAATGTGAGAGACGGCGGTGCCATAGCCAAGATTTTGTTGATGTTGCCTTTGAAAGTAAGCGGATGGGAGATGAAGCAACCATGTCTTGCATAGAGATAGTGTAAAGACTAGAATTACGCGAGCCAGACATAAGGTCGTTTCCTTGTAGATCACGAATGAAACAAGATTTCTCCCTGAAAGCAACCTCCAAATCTCCATCACAGAATTGACCTACTGAATACAGATTGTGACACATAATAAACCCTGCTAATTTTGATGTTCCCATTGATATAGTCTCCGTAGCCCATGATAGCTGCGAAGTGATCATTCCCGAATCGAACAGTGCCAATGAACTTTGCAATAAAGTTTGATAACAGTTTAAGGTTGCCTGTCATGTGTGGGGAACATCCGCTATCAACAATCGAGAAAATCATCTGTATCCACTGCATTACACACAGGCGACACAGATGGAATAGAAGTAGATGTGGAACCCGAAATGTTAGAGGGTTCTGGAGCAGTTATATTAGACATACACACATCAATAACTTTACGCATCCATTTAAATCCTAGTGTGTTATATATCCATTTCTGCCATCTCCAACTAGTATTTGCTTTAGTCTTAGTGAATGCACTAGGTGGTACTACATTCCTAGGAGGTGAAACTGGAGCTACAGGGACAGCAATGCGTTTTCTAGAATCTAAAGAGGGTGGTTTACCAAGCACAGACTTAGAAAGATTAATGGGCCTAGAGGTATTCCGATTCTTAGGATTCCGTAACGAGCGAGATGATAGCTTTAGCCACACATTTGTCATGACAATCAGAATTCATACTTTTACGACAAATAACACACGGTGCATCGGTGAATATCAAAAGTACTTAAAGGTTTAGCATTCGTTACATCACTATTTCTATTACATTTGCCAGACGCAATATTTATAGTGGAAGCAACGTGAGTCTTATTCATAGTCCTAGGGTGTTCTTCTACTTCAGCATTCTTTAATGTTCTTTTCTTAGGTATTCGTAACTTCCTATTCTTCCTTGTATTGCTCCTAGGCTGTGAAGTGCGGACGTTTGGAAAAGAGGCAACTATTCCTGTTTCAGTAGAAGGAAGCACGTTAGCAACTTGTGATTTGGCAGTAGGGATTCTAGGTTCACGATTACTAAGTGTTACTGGTGCTATTCTCTTAATCACAGTAGGCGGAAGTTGTTCATACTTTCCTAACATTTCTCTTAATCATTTATTTTATTCTTTGAACGTCACTTCTTTTTCTTTTTATTAATAGCTCAAGTGTAATAACTTTGTTATTTAGTTTAATTAGTTAATTTGTTAGCATAAGTTAATGAATTGAGACTATATATTATATTTTTTTTATTAAGAATTATAATTATAATAGAATTTGTAACGATATAAATTTTATGTTTTGAAAATTTTGTATAGTAGTTGTATATTGCTTAATCAAAGAAAAAGAAAGAAAAGTATCCCACATTGAAAATATTAAGAAAAGTGAAGAGAGATGGACACTATAAAACAAAGACCCACTTCATTTTTCATAAGTAACCACATCTACTTGAAATTAAAAATATATATATATATAAGTATGAAAGTTATACACTCTTTTGCTTCAAATGCAAACTAGTGTTTATTATAAGTTACATAAACTTTAGTTTGAGTATTAGAACAATTTTTATAATTGTAAACGAGCTTTCTAGCTCAAGATTGAGTTAATAAACGAGCCTATCAAGTTCGAGCTTCTATATAAGCATCTTAAGAATAAAAGGTAGTTAGATAGGATTATAAAAAATAGTTAAACATTTTAAACGAGCTTCGAGTTCGAGTTCGAGCTCGAGCTCGAGCCAATTTATAAAAGTTTATTTCGAGCTCGAGCCGAGTAGTTAATAAACGAGCCTAGCTCGTTTAGAAATACTCGACTCGGCTCGGATCGTTAACACCTTTACAGATATGAAACCACAAGTCCAAACCCAATTATAAACATACCAACTAGGGGGTGTTCATCGGTTCGGTTCTCGGGTTAATCGGTTTATTCGGTTTGGTTTGTTCGGTTAATCTTTTTAAGGCATAATCGAAAATCGAACCGAACCGAAAATATTTGTGACCAAACCGAACCGAGAACCGAAACGAAGTTTGGTTCGGTTATGGGTCAAAACCGAAAACCGAATTTATATATATTTTTAATTTAATGAAATAGATTTTTGGCAAAAAAAAATATTTCAAGCATAAAAAGTGTTTTTTTATATTAGGATAAAATTTTGTTGGTCTTTTTGTATATATAAATATATAAAAGAATTATATTAAATATATAAAGTGTTTATATAGATATATATATATTTATATAAATTCGGTTTTCGATTCAGATAGCCAAAATCATATCCAAACCTAAAACCGATAAATTCAGTTCGGTTTTGGCAAATTCGCTTCGATTATAAGTTCGGTTCAGTTTTTTTTATTCGATTTATTCGGTTATTACCCGACCCGTTAATACCCCTAATACCAGCATCTCCTATTTTTAAGTTAGAAAAACGACAAGATGGCAGTCATGGGCTTGGGAAAAAAGCCATGTTAGGCCAACGAAAACGCTCGTCCCATTAAAATTGGTTTTCCTTGTTTACCTTATAGAATCCAGAAAGTCAAATTAAAGTAAAGCTGAAAGCAGAATCCTATTAACGAATCAAATGGATATACTTTAGTTGTCACTCAGTAGATAATTACAAAAGTTACAGCTGTACTCATTTATTAGTGATTGGCCTTGATTAGTGGGGATTACCCAATATAGCTTTTCATAACTTCTATATGTAGTCATTGAGTCTTCTGTAAAGGACAAGCAAAACAAAATAACAATTATTCAATATTCAATCTCAATGTGTATATTCTTCATGGTATCACAGCCATACTTAATATAACGATCCTGTCCTCCTTTTCTCTCCAAACTAATCAGATCCCACATCCTCCCCACCTCTCAGCCACCAAAAACTCTAAACCCTAACACCCATAATCGGCACTAATGGCCGGAGATGATAATGCTACACCACCCCCTCCACAACCAAACGCTGAAAAACTTATCCCTTTTAGCATCACAAACAAGGTACCCGTCAAACTCGACCTCGAGAAACACAATTTTAATTCTTGGAGTTCCTTCTTCAAGATTCACCTTGGCAGTCTCGGACTAAAATCCCACATAGAAGAAAAGGCCTCACCTAGCGTTCCCGACCACGAATGGAGTAAACTCGACGATCTAATCAAGATGTGGATCCTCAGATCCCTATGTGATTCTTTGCAAGAACAAGTTGTCTCAACACCGGGCTTTGCAAAAGACCTATGGGACCATCTCGAATCTTTGTTTCATGACAACAAGGAAGCTAGGGCTATCAACCTTGACAACGAGCTTCGTTCCATCAAGATTGGAAACATGTCCATAAATGCGTATTGCACCAAAATCAAAGCCATGGCGGATAGACTCAAGAATCATGGCGCTCCGGTAAGTGATAAGAATCTAGTTATGTATGCGGTTAATGGCCTTGATTCCCGATTTGCTACTATTGTTAAGATCATTCGTCACCGTGAGCCTCTTCCATCCTTTGAAACGGCAAGCACAATGTTGTTGCTTGATGAGTCTACACAAAGTGAGGCTGCCGACAATACCTCTACATTTGACAGTAGCTCATCATCACCCACTGTTTTAATGGCCACTAAGTTGTCGGGACAAAAAGGTACTTCTAATGCTCAATCTACTAAGTCACAATCCCTACCTCAGCTTTGTAGTCATTTTAATAAGGGGATGTGCAAGTTTGGTGATCGATGTAAATTCATACACGATCACCGAAATAGAACAGGGTTAAAACATAATATGGGACAAAATAATTATGGTCAAGGGTCTGGTAATGCAGTTATTGGCCAACACAATGTTACTTGGGCTCCTGGGTATTACTCCACTCGTCAAGCCCAACACCAGCCTCCCCTTTTGGGCCGACAACCCAACCTACAACATGTTAACACCTTATACCCCCAGCAGGCCTACGGCCCAACAACAACACACCACCCTTATACCTCCCAACAGTCCTACGCATCCCCACTGGCATCCCAACAGCCCAAAAACCAGGCTCATTACCCACAGCCCGCAATCCCCAACAGCATTCTTGCACCCGCACCCGTTATGCACCTTTCTCAAGCCACTTCAATTCCTAATGATTTTAGCACTATGACCTTACAAGACCCGACGTGGAACATGGATACAGGTGCTTCTTCCCATTTAAATTCCAATGCACGTAATTTAAGTACACTTTTTAACAAATGTTTATTCCCATATGTCCACGTTGGTGACGGGAATTCTATTCCGGTCACCAACACCGGACATAACATTATTCCATCTTCTCATCGCCCACTTCATTTACATAATGTCCTAGTAACCCCCAATATTATTAAAAATCTCATTTATGTCCGCCAATTTACTAGAGATAATAATTGTACTATTGAATTTGACGCCTTCGGTTTTTCTGTGAAGGACTTCTGGACTCGCCATATCCTCCTTCGATGTGATAGTTTTGGTGATCTCTATCCCGTTGCCAAGCCGTCAACAATTCCTACTGCCCTTCTCTCCACAAGCTCCTCCACGTGGCACCAACACCTCGGTCATCCCGGTGACGAGGTGCTACGGTCTCTTGCCTCTCGTCAATTGATTTCATGTAATAAAGAAAAGTCTCCTCATGTTTGTCACGCATGCCAGCTTGGCAAACATGTGAAGCTTCCTTTTCATAATTCCAAATCTATTGTTAAACATTGTTTTGATATTATTCATTCTGATTTATGGACATCTCCAGTTATTAGTAAAAGTGGTTTCAAATATTACGTGTTATTTCTTGATCATTTCTCTCATTACTTATGGATCTACCCCATCCGTAATAAATCTGACATGCTTGATAAATTTTTGCATTTTCGTAATTATGTTAAGAACCAATTTAAATGCGAAATAAAAAGTTTCCAATGTGACCATGGCGGTGAGTTTAACAATAACCGTTAACAATGGCAAGGCGGAGCACATGATTAGAACCATTAACAATGTCATTCGTACCCTCTTGTTTCAAGCCCACCTACCCCCCAACTTTTGGGTCGAGGCCCTACATATGGTCGCTTATCTCCTCAATCTTTTACCCTCCACATCCATAAACAACGAAATTCCCTACACACGACTTTTTCACAAAACACCCGACTACTCCAACCTACGTATCTTTGGGTGTCTTTGCTACCCGCACCTTCACTCACCCCACAAACTTGCCCCACGAGCAACACCATGCATTTTCTTGGGTTATCCTGCCTATCACCATGGCTTTCGATGCCTAGACCTTGAAACAAACAAAATTTTACTTTCCCGCCACGTCACCTTTGACAAAACCCAATTCCCCTACCGCTCCATGACACCCGATTCCCCACCATCCTACACATTCTTAGACACTACACCCTCCCCTCTACTTCACCAAGTACTCACTCAAACCCCTGCCCCAACTCCATTACAAGCCGCTCCTCATATCAATATTGAGCCCACTACACCCACCAGCCCACTACATGTCAATTCTCCACAAACCAACAGCCCCCAACCTGAAGCACCAAATCAACCATCACCAACCCAACAGCCTCCTACCCAACCACTCAACACCCCAAACCAACCTCCCATCGAACCACCCCCCACCCACCGCATGGTCACTCGGTCACAATCAGGCATTGTCAAACCCATTGAACGTCTCTCCTTTCACACGTCTACTATCTCACCACTACCTAAATCTCCCTTCCTCGCTCTTCAGAACCCCCATTGGAATAATGCTATGTATGATGAGTATAATGCGTTAGTTAAAAATGGTACTTGGATTCTTGTACCACGGTCCTCTGGTATTAATTTGGTACGCTCTATGTGGTTGTTTAAACATAAATTCCATGCTGATGGAACTCTGAGTCGTTATAAGGCTCGTTTGGTTGCCAATGGTAGTAGTCAGCAACTTGGTATTGATTGTGACGAGACTTTCAGCCCAGTGGTCAAGCCGGCTACCATTCGCACAGTTCTCAGTCTTGCGGTATCTCACACGTGGCCTATTCACCAGCTTGACGTTAAGAATGCTTTTCTTAACGAGGATTTATCTGAGACTGTATATATGCACCAACCACCGAGATTTGTGGACCCCCAGTACCCTCACCATGTCTGCCTTCTGCAGAAGTCTTTATATGGTCTGAAACAGGCACCCCATGCTTGGTTTCAGAGATTTGCAGGTTATGCTATTCGTGTTGGATTTTACCATAGCCGATGTGACTCTTCTCTCTTCATCCTTCGACAGGGCTCTTAGATTGCTTATTTACTTATTTATGTGGATGACATTATTCTTACAGCTTCCTTTACAGTCTTACTGCAGCAGATCATTGCTTCTCTACACAGTGAGTTTGACATGACAGATCTCGGGGCACTTAATTATTTTCTTGGTATTTCTGCTACTCGCCATTCTACAGGGTTGTTTTTGTCTCAGAGGAAGTATGCTATTGAGCTCCTTGAGCGTGCTCACATGGCCAACTGTAACCCTTCATGAACACCAGTTGATACAGAATCCAAACTGGGTCCCGAAGGTGTTCCAATTCAGGATCCTACTTTATATCGCAGTCTCGCAGGTGGTCTTCAGTACCTTAAATTTACTAGACCAGATCTATCCTATGCAGTGCAACAAATTTGTCTTTACATGCATGACCCTCATAAGCCTCATCTCGCTGCCCTTAAGCGTATCCTTCGCTACGTTCGAGGAACTCTGGACTTTGGATTTCACTTATACACTTCTTCTACCACCTCCCTTGTTGGATATACCAATGCAGACTGGGCCGGTTGCCCCTCTACAAGGTGGTCTACCTCAGGATACTGTGTCTTTTTGGGAGATAATCTCCTGTCTTGGTCTTCTAAGCGCCAGCACACTATCTCCCGCTCTAGTGCCGAGGCCGAATACCGGGGCGTTACAAATTTCGTAGCTGAGACTGCATGGCTTCGTAACCTTCTTCGAGAACTACACTCTCCATTGTCCGCTGCAACCCTTGTATACTGTGACAATGTTGGTGCCATATACCTATCTGCCAATCCAGTTCAACATCAACGGACCAAACATATTGAGATCGACATACATTTTGTCTGTGACATGGTTACTGCTGGTCAGGTACGAGTTCTCCATGTGCCCTCTCGCTATCAGTACGCAGATATCTTCACCAAAGGTCTACCTTCCGCATTATTTAAAGAGTTCAGATCCAGTTTGAGCGTTCGACCTCCTCCCGCTCCAACTGCTGGGGAGTATTAACGAATTAAATGGATATACTTTAGTTGTCACTCAGTAGATAATTACAAAAGTTACAGTTGTACTCATTTATTAGTGATTGGCCTTGATTAGTGGGGATTACCCAATATAGCTTTTCATAACTCCTATATGTAGTCATTGGGTCTTCTGTAAAGGACAAGCAAAACAAAATAACAATTATTCAATATTCAATCTCAATGTGTATATTCTTCAAATCCATCATTCTGTGTATAGTTTTGTTAGAAACTTTTGTTTCAAGCAAATATGCCAATATGATAATTTTATATTTCTTCTATAAATAATTGTTTTGAGAAATGCATATTTTAAAAACCTGCAGAAAGTCGGGTTTTATAACCTCGTATTCTTAGCTAAAGGTAGATCACAAAATGCCATTGTCTTATGGTTGTACTAATCTTTGAACTGAACTAAACGAAGAGTTTTTAATACAAATATTGTCCAACAAACGTTATTTATATTTTTACGATCTTTACTATATTTTGTTAACGACAATTATAAACCTTATTTTAGCAAAGCATAAATCTAGTTAAGTCCTTTTTATATATAGTTACAAGTCCTTCTTAAACAACATCATCTAATTAGCTACAACATTCAAACTACAATTATAAACCTTATTTTAGCAAAGCATAAATCTAGTTAAGTCCTTTTTATATATAGTTACAAGTCCTTCTTAAACAACATCATCTTATTGTTTTTTTATAAACTTTTAAATAGAATATTTATGAATTTTTTTATAAACTTTCTTTATAAATTTTTTATAAACTTTTTTTATAAACTATTTTTATAAATTTTTTATAAACTTTTTTTTTATAATTTTTTTATAAACTTCTTTTATAAACTTTTTATATAAAATTTTTTATAAACTTTTTTTTATAATTTTTTTATAAATTTATTATAAATTTTTTATAAACTTTTTTTATAAATTTTTTATAAACTTTTAAATAGAATATTTATGAAATTTATATTAAAAAAATATTTATAAATTTCTGTCAACCAAACATGCGAAGGTATTTTAAATTCCGAAATTTTAAATTCTCAAGAATTTAAATTTTCTAGAATTTAAAACTCCGAAATTTCAAATTACCCCAACCAAACGCCCCCTAAGGATCTTTAGAAAGATATGGTGAATATCTTGGTTAGATTGTTACTCAAGGAATCATGGAAAGATATGGTAAATATTTTGGTTGGATTTGGTAAAGATTTTTGAAGATTTTCTGTCAGGTAACCACAGAACCAAACGACTACATGGACGGATCCTTGTTTTTGGATCTGTCCCATCCGTGGCTTGTTGAAGGCCTTTGCCTATAAATAGCAAGCCACACCATGTTAATTTTTCATCACTTACAAGCATAAAATCATCATACATTCTCTTATTCATTATTCATTCTTTCTAACCCATTCATACTTCATTTTAGTGAGCTTCTTTTGTAGCAAAAAGATCAAAACATTATCAAAAGACTTACAAGCTTCAACAGTGTGTTGCAAAGTCTTGTTAGTTCATCATAGTGTGAAATATAGTTAGTTCACACATCATTGCATGTACCAAACAATCATAAACCTTTGATAGTGATCGGTTAGTATTTTATTCCTTAAAATACATAGTGTGACGGGAGTGGTTATACCCTTGTAAACTCGACATCTTGCTTTATGTTGGAAATATTGTGTAAGAAAAGTGTAAAGGTTGTCTTCGCCGGTTAAAGGAGTTTGTTGATTAGTGAAGATAAACTCTCGAGTTGGAGACTCGGGGAGTAGGGCAATAAAAAGAGGCCTTGTAGACCGAACCACGATAAACAATCGTGTTGTGATTTGATCGTTTCTCTCTTTACTTACATATTACTTATTGTCATTTATTTACATTAAATCACAAGCAAATAGATTTTAAAAAGTTAAAAACTATTCAACCCCCCCCCCTTCTAGTTTTTCACAATTGGCTTCAAGAGCTACGTTACTCAAGATTTTTTAAAATATATTGTATTTTAAAACTTGAAACGATCCATGGATTTTGAAAATTTCAAAGAATGGCAATCTATGCAAAGACCACCACTATTTGAACCAAATGGTTTCATCTATTGGAAAAGTCATTTTGAAACATATGTCAAATCAAAAGATATAGATCTATGGTATATAATCATTAAAGGTGATAAAGTCACAAGTGATCGGGATGAGGATACTTCACTTACTAGTCACACTGATGAGAAAAAGAAATTAATTGCTAAAAATAATGAAGCAAAAATGACGCTTTACAACGCTCTAACTAAAAAGGAATTTGAAAGAGTCTTTATGTATAAAACAGCTAAATAAATTTGGCAATCTTTAATAATCACTCATAAGTGAAATTCACAAGTTAAAAATAATAAAATTGATCTTTTTGTTCAACAATATGAACAATTTTCTATTCCTGAAGATTAAATCATTAATAGGGCATTTGCTCGCTTTAACACTATTATTACTTCTCTCGAGGCACTTGATGAATCTTTTTGTAGCAAGAAATTTGTCAGAAAATTCTTTAGAGCACTTCATCCAAATTGGAGAGCAAAAGTGATGGCTATTTAAGAATCCAAAGATCTCTCAATATTATCACTTGACGGGCTAATTCGAAATCTCAAGGTTCATGAAATGGTAATGGTGAATGATTCAAAACTTGTCAAAGGAAAGAAAGAAAAAGTCAAGTCCATTGCCTTAAAAGCAAAAACGGAATCAAGTGATGAAAGAGAGTCTAGCTCTGACAGTGAAGACGAAGAGTATGCCATGGCCGTTAGAGACTTCAAAAAGTTCTTTAGAAGATAAGGAAAGTTTATTAGACAACCTCGAGAAGACAAGAAACCTTTTCGAAAAGATCGTGATGACAAGAAAGGAAAAGGAGAGAGAAAATGTTTTAGATGTGGAGATACAAGTAATCTCATTGTAGATTGCCCCACGCCACCCAAAAAAAGAGTCAAAGGGCATTTGTGAGTGGTGCTTGGAGTGATAGTGAAGATGATAACGAGGAGCCAAAGAATGACGAAATTTCTCTCACGGCTCAGGACTCAAAATAGGTACAATATTACTCATCTTACTCCTCTATTGATGATTACAATATAACAACTGTGTGAACTTGGTTTGAAAATCATAAACAAAAACAAATTTTTAAAAACTAAAAAGGAATTTTTAGAAAATGAAGTTTATGAATTAAAAGAAAAGGTTAAACGTTTAGAAAAGAGTAAAGCCATCTAAAAAGTATGTATATCATGTCAAGAACTTGGACTTGAAATTGAGAAACTTAAACTCACACAGGATGAGCTCATTAAACATAATTCGAAATTTAAAAGGTTCGACAAAAACATTTGTTGTGCGGATGAAATAATGAAAATCCAAAAATTACCATATGATAAAACTGGACTAGGATTTATGAAATTAGGAGATCTAAGTAGTATAACGAAACAAAACGAAAAAGAGCAAGAACTATTCCAACTACTTCAGGAAACCACGAAACAGACGGAACCAAAAGCTTGGTTCCGTGGGTTCCTCAGAAGGACAGGATGATTGCAAAATGGCTCATTCTAAGTTTGTTAAAGTCACAAAGAAATCTAAAGTTGTTACAAATGAATCTAAGAAAAAACCAGCTGTTACTATAGGAGTATGACTTGCTAAAAATGAGTTTAGATATAAAACTACTCAACAAAGGGCTCAAACACATATTCCCAAACAACCCTTTCCAAAGAGAAACTATAACGGACAACCCAACTACCAATATAACGGTTGGATTAAAAACTTCCCTAGACATCATCAAACTCACAACTACATGCCTTGGGACTCATATTTACCATTCCCATACATGGATCAAATTAATAGAATGTTTAACCATAATGGACGCATGAGTTATTGGAGACCAAATACTTGAATTTTCATATAAATTAGGTATGTGTGGAAGACTAGAAAGGAGGGTTGAATAGTTTTGCCGATTAAAACTTCGTTTTAAAGTATTTAGATCGACTTATGTCAATCCATTTAGATCGTGTGTTAGATATTGATAGATAAACATATAAGCAAGTAATGCAAGAGATAAAGAGTAAAGGAACACAAAACCATGACATGAGTAATTATAGTGGTTCGGCTACAAGGACACCTTCCTTGCCCTACTCCACTCCCCGAGTACCCAACTCGAGAGTTTCTAAGCACTACATAATACAAGCTCCTTAATGTGGTGGAGAAGTCTTCACAACGTCACCTACTCTTTATCCGGTACTAGGCTAGACACCGAGTTCTTCCACGAGGTAGAACCAAACCTATCACAACATCGCCTACACTTTATCCGATACAAGGCTAGATACCGAGTTCCATTAAAAAGGAGGAACTACTACCCAACACTACTACCCAACATAACTACCCAAAGGATACAAACTCCTTTTTACAATACTAGAAATTATATCAATATCCTTTAACCTAAACTACACAACTTGTACATCGACGCACCCTATTGAATGTACACCTTCGGCACTTCACACCAATGCCTTCAACACTTCACACCAATGCCTTCAACACGACACTCTATGGAGAGAGGAAAGAACTATCAACAAGATGCACTTCAGTGGTCGTGATGATGAAGAAGATTAGCAACTCATGACCTCGAGCTTGCACGTCTTCAAGAAATGGTGATCTCGCCTTTAAGAGGAACATAGAGAATCACACAAAGATAAAACTACATAGAATGATCCTTTGGATTTGTGGTTAGAGAGTTTAGAACATAGAGAGAAAGTATGTCTAAAAGAGGTAGTGAGCATGAGAGAAATGACTCACTATTTATAGGCAAAACAAGCCTACTGTCCCACGGTTTCGGCGGATCCCTCACCCAATGGATCCGGCCAGTGCAATTCCAGGGATCCGGTTGCTGGGTCAGCTTAGTCCAGATTTTGGGTTGCAAACCGGGTTATTGGTTATGGACCATAGGTCATGGACTTTGGATCATGGATACCCAACAAGATACAATGTACCTAGTCAATGGGTTATGGATCTTGGGTCATGGGTCATGGATCATGGATAACATCCAACATGACTTCATGCACGATGTCATGCAATGGGTCATGGGTTATGGATCATGCTTAACGGATATGGGTTATGACTTTGGTTCTTACCGAATAAGATTCATTGTACCTAGTCAATGGATCATGGGTCTTGGGTCATGGGCCTTCGGTCATGGGTTATGGACTTTGGTTTTTACCCATTATAACATATACAAAGTACATATACATTTTTATGAAATGTAAGTAAACAATATTACTTGTAAGTGTTTTATAAAAATGTCTTTGAATTTATATATAACTTATTTAACTAAACATGTTTTGATGGTTTTAATATGTTTAGTAAAAGTGTGTTAGTAAACTATTGGCTTAAAGCTTTTACATATTTTATTTATTTCGTTAAAATGATTTTACGTTTATTATCGACAAAACATTAAAAGATTGATTTAGGAAAACCAATTATAAAAGTTTGTAGTATGTGGGAAACTTAAAACGTATTAGGTTTGAGTCCCCGGATCGTTCCGAACGAGGTTTGAATGGAATTTTCAACTCACGTCGCGATAATCGGGATTTGAATGTGTTAAAAGAGATTTTTTGGGAAGCATATAAAAGTATTAAATCTATAATGCAAATGACAAATTACGCAAATTAAAACTAAAATGCAAATTACGAATTTAAATGAAACGCGAATAAAATGCAAATAATTCCAAACTAATTCCTAAAAATGATCTAAAATTATTCTAAAGCTGAAAATGATATTTGAAAATTAACTAGGATTTAAAACTAATTTTTATGATTTTTCTTGAATTTATTTGAATTAAAAACTACTTTCTAATTTTAAAAATAGAACTAACTAACTAACAATTATGGAAACAAGTGGGAAAATTATGAAACTATTTTTCAAAAATGTAAAATAACTAAAAAGATTTTTAAAAATTGAATTTGTATTTTTCTGAACTTTTTTCTAATTTCTATGATTTAAAAACTATTTTAAACTAAATAAATTGTTAAAAATTACTATTTGTACTAGGAAAATTATGAAAAAATATTTTTTTGGCTTTTTATATTTTTCTTAATATAATAAAATTGAAAACATATTTTTTGGAACCTTTTCTGATTAATCTGTATTAAATGCTAATTAAAAAGTATTAAAAACAAATTTTAAATGGGAAAAATAGCAACCGGTACTGGAGAAATATAAAATTTTCAGAAAAAATTCTAAAATATGATAAGGAATCTAGGAAAAAATAGAAAAGCTATACTAGTATGCTGGAAATGCAAGCTAAGGTGAAACTGCTTATTTATAAGCTACCTACAATAAGCAAAAAACTACTAGAGTGCACTATAAGCTACCAGAACATGTATTATGCTAAAACTACTTAAAAACAACCAATAACAACTACCCTATACCTCTATAATGCAAGCTACAATGATCTGATATGAATTCACCTAATTAGCCAAACAGGCCTGAGGAGCTACTTTAAGCTTATGCAGAAGCTTATTCAAAAAGCCAATGTGAAAACCAGAACTTGGATTCTCAAGTCACCCAACCAAAGAGCCAATATACTAATTTTGAGCCTAAAACTAACTTTAATGAACCAACTATGCTCTCTAAAACAGGCCTGTGCACACTCAGTGAATGCTGAATATGTGCATAGGGGATTTTTGACCTAATACACAAGCTGATTAAGTGCTTATAAAAAATTCTAAAAATTCTAGTAAAATAGTACTTCGAAAAACAACAAAGATCTGAAATGAGTTCATTAAAAATCTAAAAAGATCTGCTCATAAACCATTTGAACAACTTTTGACTTTTTGACATAATTGAGAAAATTGACTATTATGAACTTTGAATCTAATTAACTTGGATTAGAATGATGTAAAATGATAAAATAAGCCTAGATTAAGCTAGCTTAACCACTTTTACACCTAAATGCAAGCTATGAGTAATTGAATCTAACTAAATCAATAACAAGAGCAGATTTAAACTATTTTTGACTTTTTATGAATAAGTGCTGCAAACTAAGTCCTAAAATGACTATCTAATACCTAAATGAGCCTGGAACAACCAATTTTTACTTCTAACTTAACCTCTAACACAGATCAATATTATAATCCAAACATCCATTTGTATCACTGTTTTGTAAGTACTCTAGTCAAAACACTCCTCCAAGCCTATTTTATCCTCAAATCAGAATCATTAACCTCAAATGCACCTCAATAAAGCAATAGTTACAAAAGTAAAACACTAATATGATCTGATCTCTACTGATTCAAAACAGTGATATGCAACAACTAGAGATTATGATAGAAATGATATAGATGAAAGTTACAATTAAACAACTAAGATTTAAGCTAAATTATACTAGTATTAACACTGAATAAACTAAACTAACAGATTATATAGACTACAAAAGATTAAAAAGGAGGATTGGAACTCACAAATGTCCAGCCACAATGGCTTGCTTATCAGATAAAAATAACCACTATCTAACTCTGATTTTAACCCCAAATTAAACTACAATTAACCCAATTCCATCCTTACATCAGCAAACCATAGAAATCTCTCCATTGAATCTGAAGTTTGACTTTTATTGACTGAATGGAGGTTTGATTGTAGATTCTGAGTAGATGAAATTTAAGCACTTAATAAGCTTTAATAAAGCTTATGAGAGCTTAAAACAACAATAACAACTGAAATTGATCTTAAGACAGAAATACTTTTTTTTAAAGGATTTTTCTCTTTTTTTTAGATTTTTATTTAGGAAAACTTATAAGCTAAATAGAATTGTGTACAAGCTAATATTATTACTGAGATGAGATTAAAATAATTGAAATGATAACAACAGAAATTAAAACAGAATTTATGAATAACTAAAAATTATTTTTATTAATAAGAAATTTAATACAATTGAAGAATACAAATGCTGGAAATTAACTAAGAGATTAAAAACACTTAAGAAATACTATTTCCTACTCAGAACTACTTGATTACAAATGTGAAAATGGGAGGCTATTTATAGCGAAGCCTTGAGCTAAGAAGAATCCAGAAGTTAGAAATCTGTGCTTTCTCTTGGCATGTATCAACCCTTGGATCATCCTTCCACCTCTTCCCATCATTTAGAACCCTTATATCACATTCTACACGTATGCTCAACCAATCAAATGCAAGGGAATGGGTGAAATGACACACGGATTGCCAGTGTGGCATTCCGTGTGTCAGTCTTGTCAGACGAAAGTACTTTTATGCCCTTAATTGTATTGGATTGAATAAATTGTACGAAAGGGTAAATTAGGGTTTTTAAACCTGGGTGAATTGTGATTTGGGGAAGAACAGATGGCGGGTAAAAAGTTAAAACGTTTTTTAATTGTTTTTTACTTCGACCGGGTATTATGGAGTGGGAAACCGGGTATAATTATTTTGGACCATGGGTTTAGAAACGGGCTTTGGTTTGGAATGGGCTTGATATGGGCCAAGGGTGAATATCATGGACTTGGACTATTAAATGGATTCGTGTAATATTTCAAGGACCATTAGTGTAAAATCTGAAAATCCAGGGACCAAATGTGTAACTTTTGAAAATGTCTTCCAAGGGTCATTCTTGTCAATATCAAATAATCCAAGGACCACTTTTGCCAATTCTGAATCTCAAGGGTAATTTCTGCAAAATGCTGAAACTTGAGGGACTGATTTTGCCATTTCTTTAAACTTGATCATATCTTTCTTAAATCATCCTCTCAGCATGAAAATCTTCATAGATGCTCAATTCTGACCTTCCGGCTCAGCTTTAGCACTCTTTATCTCTCGTGCTCGGTTCGTCTGATTTGGCTTTTTTTGCGTGTTTTATCATATCCGTACCTGCACATGCATAAACTCAAGAAACAACAAATATTAGGAATAAACGGCTCTTTCTTGGTTATTTTGGGCCTAATTTGGTAAAGAAAAGATATTTGTTTTAGCACATATCAAAACACCCCAGACTAGACGATTGTCGTGTCCCCACGCAATGCAATCAACTCACACTTCTAAAACTAAGGATTTCAATCTCTTTCTACTAAACCTATGAAAAGTAGCAAAGATTCCTCAAAAGAGATTAAGAAACCCTAAATTCTAAGAACGCCCCATTTACCTTTTATTTCACATATAGATATTACGATTAAGCACATTCATTATGAGTGACGGTTTGTTGAACTTTCATATCGATCAATAACTCCAACATTTTTCAAACGATATTTTAGGATCACGGAGTAGGAAATACAACCCAGTGTGAAGTGACCATACGGATAGAATACATTGTCCCTGATTTTTCAGAAGTCCCCAAACTAAGCATAAAATCGAAATCATTGTTAATTATGACTTTAGATGCTAACACTACCCATGAAAGTTACTTGTGTAATTACCTCTTGCTCCCATTTTCCTATTTTCCTCTATTTATTTTATTTTTGTGAGAAATAAATTTCTTCAAGTTTCTCGTTTCGATAATTTTTATTCCGATAAAGATATGAAGCTAAGACGCTAATTAGTTATCCATCTTCCCTCGAAAACCGTTGCACACAAGAATGAGGTCCACATCAAGGTCCTAATTTAAGGCGATTTAGGGAGATATCCTTTTTATGGCGACCGAAACAACTCATCTACGAGTCCAGAGACAGAGGCTTTATTTAGATATCTCTAGGATTCAAAGTTTGGCTTAACACTGTTTCAGCACATTTTCATTTTTGCAATTTAGGCCCTTGGTCTTTTCAACCACTAATTCAATATGATTACCGTTTTATCAGAAGTCTTATTATGACTTTAGATTTTCCTCCACCTTTTTGAAGTCCATGACAACGGGGGAACCGTCGGACATAGAAAACTTTTATGTCTTTGGATTTTTACTTTAATACATTTGGGCTTTATTTCATGTTAATTTTTGTGCCAAACTCCGAATCCTACAGTTTTTATACCGCAACACTGACAGTACCTCGATGTGTACCCAACTCTCATGGGCAAGGATTCTCTAAAGAAGATAAAGAACTAACTATCGTCAAAAACTCAACATCTCTAATTATTTATTCACATATATGGGGTGAAACAATTTTGTAGGAACAAAAAGCCATAAGTACCTTCGATGGGCTCTAAAGATAACCATCTACTCCATGCTTAGCATCTAAACCCATAAGTAACTCTATCATTCCTCGATCTCCTCAAATTTAAAATCCCAAATAATGAGATCCGCGGATGCTTAGCCGATAATTCAATTATCTATGGTTAAAGGAACAAGCTAGGGCTCAACACGCCCGGTCAAGTCAGAATTCTATTCCTACTCTCACCAGCGGAAAGTCAACGAGGTGTCAAAACATATATTAATTTAGCGAATGCTTCGTCAATAATCTCAAGTCTCGCATTTTTAAAGTCACTTATTAGAAACTAGCAAATTCTTGTTTAAGCTTCGCATATTTAAAATCACTTAGAGAAACTTGCAAATTCTTGGCCTTGTAAGCTAGAATGGCATTTTATAGCCTCTTGTCTAAGCAATTAGCAAAGGCTATTTCAAGAAAATGCATATTTAAAGTAACTTCTAAGAAACTCGCAAAGACTTTTCAATCATAAAACTAGCAAAAGCTTACAAAATTTTTTAATTTTTCACATGTTTGCTGATGAGTGTCTAAATACTCATCATTTTTGTACAATATAAACTGCAAAATCATCTGAAAACACTCAGAAACACATCAAAATGATCAAAATATCACAAATCAGTGTTTTATGTGTTTTAAATGCAAAAATATCAAAATCAGATGAAAAACATATCAAATTTGCAAAATTGGCAGTGTCAGTCCCCCAAGTTTCAAAAGTTGTCAAAAACATGTCCCTGAGCACATAATTTCAAAAGTAAAGTCACCAAAGGTCCTTTTAAAATCAAAACTTGTCAAATTTAGTCCTTTGGTGAAAAATGTCAAAAGTTTGAGAAAATTACAAGTTTAGTCCTTCAACTTTGAAATTTGGCAGAATTGGCCCCTGAAAAATTGGAAAATGGCAACATTGGTCCTTGTACTATTGATACTTGTCAAATTCAGCCCTTGGATCAACTTTGAGATGTTGGCAGCTTAGGTCCCTACATTTTCAGAACTTACAACATTAGTCCTTGAAGTTTTAAACCCTTTCACTTGATTTTGGACCCCTGCCCAACCTTTGGACCCTTTCCCTGTTTTGACCCCCCTTTGATATACCTCTGGTCAATCCCAAAGTCAAACAGACACCCCTATACGCGCCTTTTCCTCCTTTCTTCTTCACCTAGCCCTGCAAAACCAACCAAACCATCCCCCCTCCTCACCTTTCCCTCTCCCTTGTTCCCCTCCTCAACAACCTGCCAAAGCATTAAATGCACTCCAACATCCACACTCAATCCCCACTGTCAAAACCAATTTCCCGCCAAAAGTGGATTGAATGGCCAAGATCATTTTTCTCATCCATGGCCATCAAGCAGAGGTGGGATTTAATCATGATGAAAGAGAAAAGCATCCTGAGCTATAAAAGAGGAAGAATGAAGCTTAAGAGTAGTAGTTAGTTTATATAAATTTTACTTATGTCGTTTTTTTTTATTACTGTCTTAGTTTAAATTAAAATGGTGTAATTTCAGTTTCATTGTATCACTTTCAAGTTTACAAACCTTTGTTAGTCACTTTTGAATATCAATCTAAGCTTTCATATAATTTTCAGTTTGTGGTTAATCTGTTGAATTTCTCGGTTGCCCAAATTCCATGGTCCAAGTTGTTAGTGGCTTATTTGAAGCTTTAATAAGCTTGTCTAAACTCCTTTTAAGATTTTTATAAGGTTACATTTAATTTTCAAGCCATTTTGTGAAATAGTCAACAAAAGTCAACCTTGAGCTCAAAATGCAAATGAATTGGATTTGGTGATGCAGAGGTTGATATGGGGTTAAAATAGCTTCATTTAGTGTAGGATTGGGTTTGGATTTGGCCTGCATCATTGGACTTCATGTGAGTGAAATCTCATTTTAATTTCAATATCAGTTGCATGTTTTGTGTGCTTGTGGTTGTAGTTTTTAATAGTTAAAATGAGTTCATCTAGCTGTATTTAGGTAAATATAATTCAGTTTAATCAGTCATACAAAGTGGATCAGTAGTTAGTTTGATTAAAAATGCATTTCATACTTAAAAAGAGTGTTTGGTTTATTAGCTTTAACTGAGTTATAGGTTGATGCAAGGGTAGGTTTCTATTGGTTCATGCTTGCTTAGCCATTTCATGATCATATCTGTCTTCTAATTGTGCTTGCAACCCACTTAAGTCAAACTTCCACTTAATCTGTTTTGAGGACTTATCTGTTGGATTTTTGAATATTCAAGTTCTTGTTTTGTGTTTAAATTCCTTAAACATTGATTGCATTAGCCTTGTTTCATCATTATACATCATAGTTAATCCACAAATCATGATCAAAACTCAAATAAGTCAACCTTTCAGTTTTTTTTAAAAAAGTCAAATTATGCAAAAGTGGTTTTGAGCCCACTGAGAAGGATTTTTCATTTCCTCAGCCCAAGCCAATCTAAGTGAATATTGTTGCTTTTAAAACCTACCTTGGTCTATTTTATCATTACCATTTTCCCAGATTTTTACAAATTTTCTTTAAGCCCCAAAGATCTTGTCAAAATGGGTCCAAGTACCCTGTGCAGAGCACAGTGGCCTGCACAGGTTTGAGCAAGTTTTGCATAGCTTGTACAGAGCTTATCATAGCTCCATTAGGTCTGATTTTTGGTTCATAAACTCTTAGCCAGGTTGTCTTGAGGTTCCAATAATTTCTTTCTAGTTTCTAGCTTATTCAGTAGCTTTATAATCGGGCTGCAAGTTGACACCCCTTTAACTGTTTCTGCCATAAGCTCATTACATCTAATCTGTGCTAGCTTGTGATCCAGAGGGTTTAGCTTGTTGATTCTCATTGCATTTTGGTTGCTTTAGCATATTAGAGCTTCCCTTTCATTTTGGTACCTTTTGGTGTGCTTTTAGCTTATCCAAGTGCTTATTTATAAGCACTTGGCTCTTCAATTCAATATCTTCCACATAGCACCTTTTTTTTTCCAATTTTACTAGCTTCCTAATAATTTTTTAGACTTTTCCTGAAATTTCAGATTTTTCCAAGTTGTTTTGCTATTTTTCTCAATTTAAATTAATTTTTAAGCATTTTTTAATTAGCTTTAAATACAACTAATAAGAAAAGGTTCAAAAAATAATTTTTCATTTTTATTAAGTTTAGATAAATATAAAAGCCTAAAAGTATTTTTCCATAATTTTCTTAGCTTAAAAAGTATTTTTAGCATTTTAATTAGTTTTAAATAGTTTTAAATTAATAATAAATATATAAAAAGTCTAAAAAATATATTTCCAGTTTTAAAATTAGTTTTATCATATTTTTTTTAGATTTTCTAAATCTTAATTTATTTTTCTAGTCTTATTTCATATTTTCTTTTATTTTAGAGTATTATTAAAAAGTTTAAAATAGTTTTTAATTAATAATAATTAAATAAATAGTTTTAAAAATAATTTTATTTTTCTAATAATTTTATTTTATATTTAGGATTGTAAAAATGTATTTTTCATATCCGTAGGTTTTTTCCTTCTTTATTTTCCGTTTTTATTTTGTGACGTTTTACGTAGTTTTTAATTTAAACGTTCATCACTTTAAATATAGTGATAGCGTTTATTTAATATATTTTATCTTTTTAATCTTCTTAATTTGTATTTAAGTCGCTTCAATTTATAAACTTTTTCAAGTAGTGTAATTAAAATCCATCCAAATCTTTTCCCGATCACTATCATTAGTATTGATCATTCTATCATCGTTCCGATCTAGTGTTTGCACACCATTGAGTCTCAGTGGGACATAGCGACGGGGAAACCCTATACTCCTGGATCTTCATTGATTTAGATGCTTAGCGGTTTTAAAATTTGATTCTGTCCATTCACAAGTGGCGGGCTTGTGTCGATTTAGCTTATTTGTTTAGCTTGTATCAATTTGGCCTTGGATTCTTGGAGGGACTTTAAGCGTGTGTTAAGCCATTTTCGGACCATTCTTGCACATATTCCATCTTTTGTAAAAAGTTTTTTTTTTGTAAAGTTATCAGAAAATCCAAAAATATCCATCTTTATCCTCTAATCTGTTTAATTCTACATTTCCTTACCTGTCTGTTTAATTCTCATTTCCTTATCCTCTATACTTAGTTTAATTCTTCATTCTTATCCCTCTATACTGTTTAATTCTCTATGTCATGGTATTTGACATGTTCACAGTGTGGAGGTCCATTTAACGGTGGAAATTGTCGGCGATGTACCAATGTGAGTTTTGGAGACAAATTTGTATTAATCGATCCATTTCAAATGAAACACCGATTTTTCCTACTACCTCCACACCCCAATCACGAATCCTACTCATGCGAGTATTGTGGGAATGATTCTCATTCGGTTTTGATTGTCCTACGGTCAAGCTTTACATGGCTAGGAGCAGGTGTTACAATCGAGAACTTTGGTGAAAGTTATTTTCCCAATTATCTCTTGTTGTGAGAATGCGGGGGGTCCTCATGAGACTTTTATTGTCAACCGATGAATCAAAATTTTCAAAATTACAATTCTCGGTTTTGACAATTTCCAACCCCATTATTCCATCGGTCATCGGACTTCAGAGCCTTACATCATTTCAATGATTCAGGAGTGTAATCTTCCTCAAAGTTAGAAGAAATCGCATTGAAAAAACTACAAATGAAAAGAATGGTGTGTAAGCTTGGCCGGATGAATATAAGAATGGATATGATGTGATGATGATGAGGATAATATTCAAATGAAGGAATATTATGAGAACGACGAGGAGAGTGTTACTCAATTGAACGATCTTATTTCTCAACTCCCTCGGTCTATTGCTATCACACCTATCTTACCTATAATTGCTTCCAAAGACTCTCTCATAATGGGGGCGAGCCTCTTGCATATTCCGAAATGGAATGGAGTCTAGTGTTGAGAACCTTGTCCCAATCAGAGTGAGTCAGAGGTTATCCGTGTATGTGTGATGAGATTCTTAATGGTGATTCTTCTCCTCCTCTTGACATTCCATATGATCATGTCGAGATGTTCTCCGTTCACGACAACGATTGTATTTCGTTTGGCCGATTCTTTATCCTATGGAACATCGATTATGTCAGAGCTACCTTACGACTAGTTAGCTTAGAAGATGTGAGAAGATACGATGATCTTGAAATTAGGATGAGGTACTTAGTGAACAATTGTTCAATATAAATCTCCTCGTTTCTAAGATCGAATCATTTTGTGCTAAACTAGCTTCATCTCCTATCCCCGTTGTGGATAGTGACTCTACATTGGACAAGCAGAAACATCTCACAGACTTGAGGCTTTTTCCAATGATTCTCTTCATGAAGAGTTCTCCGGTGAACTCTCTCATGACATATCTCCTCAGGAATATGATCATTTCTATTTTGATCTTGAGGATGATATTGGCTCGGAGGAAGGTATACTCTATCATAAGAGTTTGATTATTGATGATACTACCTTCACCCTTCCTCTCGATATGTCAACATTTGAGGATGAAGAATGGATCTTGATTGTTATCAACATCTTTCTCCTATTCCTCACATGATGTGACTTTCTTCTCTTCTTCACTCCTTGAGTGAGGACACTATCTTTGATCCGGCATTTCATTTTATCATCGTGGCTAGGGTGCGTCTCTATATTATCTCATCGGTTTGGAACTTTCCGTGCTTGATGTTTGTCCAAACATCTTGAATGAAAGAAGTCAGATGGAGTTATCTCTTCCACTTTTACTTCCCCATGAACAAATTAGTGATTCCGGGTGAGCTAGCGACTTCGTGTGTCCAACGGTAGCCGCATTCATATGGGTTTTACCCATATTTCGACTTCTTTCTATTTTCTACCACCCATGGGTCATTCCCACGTTTTCAAAAAAAAAAAAAATCCTTTCTAAATAATGGCCGAGTATTTCCTTTTACGTTTTTTTGGCAAGATAAATGGTTTGAATATTGAGGGCAATATTCATTTCTAAGTGTGGGGAATTCTCACGATTTTATCATATAATTATACCAATTCCCGCTTTTGGCCAAAATTTTTTTGGAGCAAGTGTTCTACACTTACTCATTTGGTTATCAGTCCGCCTTGTCCAAAAAACAAAAGGATTGGCTAATCCAGAGCAAACGGCCTTGGTAAAGATTTCTCAAATCAGTTTATATTTTGCAATTTGCAAAAGTACGGTTCTCAACTCACCATATCCTAAAAAGTGAAGAGTTGGCTAGCCCGCAAGGTTATGGCTTGTGGTAAAGGAAGTGGAAAATCCATAATTGGTAATCAGCTCACCAAAGATAATATTGATAATTTATCTAAAGAGTTGGCTAGTCGATGGGTACCTACTTAAAGACAAAATCAAACCGTTGAAATGGTGGTTTGCTCAAAATCACATGGTTATCGGTGTACCATGGTTCTTACTTGAACTGAAACATTTGGCTACTCCAAAAGTAATGGATTTTGGTAAAGAGATTAAAATCCATTATGTTTTCTCAAATCATTGCTAGGTACTAGCAATATCTCAAGTGGAATTGATGAGTGTCTAAATACTCATCATTTTTGTACAATATAAACCGCAAAATCATCTCGAAAACACTGTGAACACATCAAAATGATCAAAATATCACAAATCAGTGTTTTATATGTTTTAAATGCAAAAATATCAAAATCAGATGAAAAATGTATCAAATTTGCAAATTAAATACCCCCCAAGTTTCAAAAGTTGTCAAAAATGGTCCCCGAGCACATAATTTCAAAAGTAAAGTCACCAAAGGTCCTTTTAAAATCAAAACTTGTCAAATTAAGTCCTTTGGTGAAAATGTCAAAGTTTGAGAAAATTACAAGTTTAGTCCTTCAACTTTGAAATTTGGCGTGAATGGCCCCGAAAAATTGGAAATGGCAACATTGGTCCTTGTACTATTGATACTTGTCAAATTCAGACCTTGGATCAACTTTGAGATGTTGGCAGCTTAGGTCCCTACATTTTCAGAACTTTACAACATTAGTCCTGAAGTTTTAAACCCTTTCACTTGATTTTGGACCCCGCCCAACCTTTGGACCCTTTCTGTTTGACCCTTTGATATACTCGTCAATCCCAAAGTCAAACAGACACCCTATACGCGCTTTTTCCTCCTTTCACCACCTAGCCTGCAAAACCAACCAAACCATCCTCCTCACCTTTTCCTCTCTTGTTCCCCTCCTCAACAACTGCCAAGAGCATTAAATGCACCTCCAACATCCACACTCAATCCCCACTGTCAAAACCAATTTCCCGCCAAAAGTGGATTGAATGGCCAAGATCATTTTTTCTCATCCAATGGCCATCAAGAAGTGGGATTTAATCTGATGAAAGAGAAAAGCATCCGAGCTATAAAGAGGAAGAATGAAGCTTGAAGAGTAGTAGTTAGTTTATATAAATTTTACCTATGTCGTTTTTTTTGATTACTGTCTTAGTTTAAATTAAAATGGTGTATTTCAGCCATTGTATCACTTTCAAGTTTACAAACCTTTGTTAGTCACTTTTGAATATCAATCTAAGCTTTCATATAATTTTCGCTTTTGGGTAGCTGTTGAAATTTCGCTTTCAAATTCCATGGTCCAAGTTGTTAGTGGCTTATTTGAAGCTTTAATAAGCTTGTCTAAACTCCTTTTAAGCTTTTTATAAGGTTACATTTAATTTTCAAGCCATTTTGTGAAATAGTCAACAAAAGTCAACCTTGAGCTCAAAATGCAAATGAATTGGATTTGGTGATGCAGAGGTTGATATGGGGTTAAAATAGCTTCATTTAGTGTAGGATTGGGTTTGGATTTGGCTCTAATCATTGGACTTCGTGAGTGAAATCTCATTTTAATTTCAATATCAGCTTGCATGTTTTGTGTGCTTGTGGTTGTAGTTTTAATAGTTAAAATGAGTTCATCTAGCGTATTTAGGTAAATATAATTCAGTTTAATCACATACAAAGTGGATCAAGAGTTAGTTTGATTAAAAATGCATTTCAAGACTTAAAGTTGTTTGGTTTATTAGCTTTAACCGAAGTTATAGGTTGATGCAAGGGTAGGTTTCTATTGGTTCATGCTTGCTTAGCCATTTCATGATCATATCTGTCTTCTAATTGTGCTTGCAACCCACTTAAGTCAAACTTCCACTTAACTGTTGAGGACTTATCTCGTTGGATTTTTGAATATTCAAGTTCTTGTTTTGTGTTTAAATTCCTTAAACATTGATTGCATTAGCCTTGTTTCATCATTATACATCATAGTTAATCCACAAATCATGATCAAAACTCAAATAAGTCAACCTTTCATTTTTAAAAAGTCAAATTATGCAGTGGTTTTGAGCCCATCCGAGAAGGATTTTTCATTTCCTCGCCAAGCCAATCTAAGTGAATATTGTTGCTTTTAAAACCTACCTTGGTCTATTTTATCATTACCATTTTCCAGATTTTACAAATTTTCTTTAAGCCCCAAAGATCTTGTCAAAATGGGTTCAAGTGCCCTGTGAAAGCATGCAGTCTCGCATGTGGTTTGAGCAAGTTTGCATAGCTTGTACAGAGCTTATCATAGCTCCATTAGGTCTGATTTTTGGTTCATAAACTCTTAGCCAGGTTGTCTTGAGTTTCCAATAATTTCTTTCTAGTTTCTAGCTTATTCGGCAGAGCTTATAATCGTCAAGTTGACACCCTTTAACTTGCCGCCATAAGCTCATTACATCTAATCATGGCTAGCTTGTGATCCAGAGGGTTTAGCTTGTTGATTCTCATTGCATTTTGGTTGCTTTAGCATATTAGAGCTTCCCTTCAGGTTTGGTACCTTTTGGTGTGCTTTTAGCTTATCCAAGTGCTTATTTATAAGCACTTCTCAGTTTCAATATCTTCCACATAGCACCTTGTTTTTCCAATTTTCCTAGCTTCCTAATAATGTTTTAGACTTTTCCTTAAATTTTCAGATTTTTCCAAGTTGTTTTGCTATTTTTCTTAATTTAAATTAGTTTTAAGCATTTTAATTAGCTTTAAATACAACTAATTAAGAAAAGGTTCAAAAATAATTTTCATTTTATTAAGTTTAGATAAATATAAAAAGCCTAAAAAGTATTTTTCCATAATTTTCTTAGCTTAAAAAGTATTTTTTAGCATTTTAATTAGTTTTAAATAGTTTTAAATTAATAATAAATATATAAAAGTCTAAAAAATATATTTCCAGTTTTAAAATTAGTTTTATCATATTTTAGATTTTTCTAAATCTTAATTTTATTTTTCTAGTCTTATTTCATATTTTCTTTTATTTTAGAGTATTATTAAATAGTTTAAAATAGTTTTAATTAATAATAATTAGATAAATAGTTATAAAAATAATTTTCTTTTTCTAATAATTTTATTTTATATTTAGGATTGTAAAAATGTATTTTTCATCCGTAGAGGTATTCTTCTTTATTTTCACGCTTTTATTTTGTACGCTATTTGTTTTTAATTTAAACGCTCATCACTTTAAATATATAGTAGCGTTTATTTAATATATTTTATCTTTTTAATCTTCTTAATTTGTATTTAAGTCGCTTTGATTTATAAACTTTTTCAGTAGTGTAATTATCCATCCAAATCTTTTCCGATCACTATCATTAGTGATCATTCTATCGTCTGATCTAGTGTTTGCACACCATTGAGTCTCCATGGGACATAACGACCGGAAACCCTATACTCCTCATTGATTTCAGCTTTTAAGCCGTTACGAACCATTCACAAGGGCGCTTGTGTGATTTAGCTTGACTGTTTGGCAACGATCAAATTTTGGCGCCGTTGTCGGGAGGCTTTAGCGTGTTAAGCCATTTTCGCATTCTTGCACATATTCCATCTTTGTAAAAGTTTTTTGTAAAGTTATCAAAAATCCAAAAATATCCATCTTTTATCCTCTAATCTTAATTCTACATTTCCCACCTCTAACTGCTTAATTCTCATTTCCTTATCCTCTATAACCGTTTAATTCTTTCATCTCTTATCCCTCTTATCTCATTAATTCTCTATGTCATGGTATTTGACATGTTCCCGTGTGGAGGTCCATTTAACGTGGAAATTGTCGGCTATGTACCAATGTGAGTTTCGGAGACAAATTTGTCTAATCCGATCCCATTTCAAATGAAACACCCGATTTTTCCTACCTACCTCCGCAACCCCAATACGAATCCTACTCATGCGAGTATTGTGGGAATGATTCTCATTCTGGTTTTGATTGTCCACCACGAGGTCCGCTTGTCTATGAGTCGGAACGTGTTACAATCGTAATTTTGGTGAAAGTTATTTTCCCAATTATCTCTCATGTGAGAATGCGGGGTCCTCATGAGACTTTTGATCCAACCGATGAATCAAAATTTTCAAAATTACAATTCTCCTGCTTTGACAATTTCCAACCCCAAGATTCCATCACCATCGACTTCCGAGCCTTCACATCATTTCAATGATTTAGGAGTGTAATCTTCCTCAAAGTTCTCAAGAAATACGCATTCGAAAGAAACCGCAAATGAAAGAATGGTGTGTAAGTCACAGATGAATATAAGAATCAGATATGATGACGATGATGATGAGGATAATATTCAAATGAAGGAATATTATGAGAACGACGAGGAGAGTGTTACCCAATTGAACGATCTTATTTCTCAACTCCCTCAGTCTATTGCTATCACACCTATCTTACCTATAATTGCTTCCAAAGACTCTCTCATAATATGGGACGAGCCTCTTAGCACTATTCCAGAAATGGAATCGTCTAGTGTTGAGAACCTTGTCCCAATCCCAAGTGAGTCCGAGGTTATCTCCGGTAATATGTGTGATGAGATTCTTAATGGTGATTCTTCTCCTCCTCTTGACATTCCATATGATCATGTCAGATGTTCTCGATTCGACAACGATTGTATTTCGTTTGACGATTCTTTATCCTATTGAGACATCGATTATGTCGAGGAGCTACCTTCTGAGCTAGTTAGCTTAGAAGATGTGAGATTCGATGATCTTGAAATTAAGGATGAGGTACTTCGTGAACAATTGTTCAATATAAATCTCCTCGTTTCTAAGATCGAATCATTTTGTGCTAAGCCAGCTTCATCTCCTATCCTCGTTGTGGATAGTGACTCTACATTGGACAAGCTCGAAACATCTCCTAACTTGAGGCTTTTCCATGATTCTCTTCATGAAGAGTTCTCCTGAACTCTCTCATGACATATCCTCCGAATATGATCATTTCTATTTTGATCTTGAGGATGATATTGGCTCGGAGGAAGGTATACTCTATCATAAGAGTTTGATTATTGATGATACTACCTTCACCCTTCCTCCCGATATGTCAACATTTGAGGATGAAGAATGGATCTTGATTGTTATCAACATCTTTCTCCTATTCCTCACATATGATGTGACTTCTTTCTCTTCACTCCTTCTGAGTGAGGACACTATCTTGATCCGGCATTTTCATTTATCATCTCGTGAGCCGGTGCGTCTCTCTATATCTCATCGGTTTGGAACTTTCACGTGCTTCAAATGTTTGTCCAAACATCTTGAATGAAAGTCCGATGGAGGTTATCTCTTCCACTTACTTCCCCATGAACAAATTAATTTGGGGTCGAGTCAAGCTTAGCTACTCGGGAATCAAAAACAATAGCACGCCATATGGGTTTTCACCCATATTTCTGACTTCTTTCTATTTTCTACCACCCTAGTGTGGGGGAGTTGCCCACATGTTTTCAAAAAAAATCCTTTCTAAATAATGGCGTAGTATTTCCTTTTACGTTCTTTTGTTTCGCATAACAGCCGGTACTTTGAATATTGAGGGCAATATTCATTTCTAAGTTTGGGGGGGAATTCTCACGAATTTTATCATATAATTATACTAATTCCCTCGTTTTTGGCCAAAATTTTTTTTTTGGAGCAAGTGTTCTAACTTACTCATTTGGTTATCGATCACTTTGTCCAAAAACAAAAGGATTGGCTAATCCAGGAGCAAACGGCTCTTGGTAAAGATTTCTCAAATCCGCTTATATGGCTTGCAATTTGCCCAAAATTGTATGGTTCTCAACTCACCATATCCTAAAAAGTGAAGAGTGGCTACAAATTACATATGAGTAAAGGCGATGGAAAATCCATAATGGTAATCACCACCAAAGATAATATTGATAATTTATCTAAGAGCTAGAAGTAAGGGTACTACTAAAGACAAAATCAAACCATGAAAGTCGGTGGTTTTCAAAATCACATGGTTATCTGTGTACCATGGTTCTTACTTGAACTGAAACATTTGGCTATCCAAAAGTAATGGCTTTGGTAAAGAGATTAAAATCCATTATGTTTTCTCAAATCATTGCTAGGAACTAGCAATATCTCAAGCATGGGGATTGAGTGTCTAAATACTCATCATTTTTGTACAATATAACCGCAAAATCATCGAAAACACTCGAAACACATCAAAATGATCAAAATATCACAAATCCGTGTTTTATGTGTTTTAAATGCAAAAATATCAAAATCAGATGAAAAACGTATCAAATTTGCAAATTGGTAAGGTCACCCCCAAGTTTCAAAAGTTGTCAAAAACAGTCCCGGAGCACATAATTTCAAAAGTAAAGTCACCAAAGGTCCTTTTAAAATCAAAACTTGTCAAATTTAGTCCTTTGGTGAAAAATGTCAAAAGTTTGAGAAAATTACAAGTTTAGTCCTTCAACTTTGAAATTTTCATGCATTGGCCCCTGAAAAATTGGAAAATGGCAACATTGGTCCTGTACTATTGATACTTGTCAAATTCAGCCCTTGGATCAACTTTGAGATGTTGGCTTAGGTCCCTATTTTGAACTTACAACATTAGTCCTTGAAGTTTTAAACCCTTTCACTTGATTTTGGACCCCTACCTTACCTTTGGACCCTTTCTCATGGACCCCCTTTGATATACCTCTGGTCAATCCCAAAGTCAAACAGACACCCCTATAGCACTTTTTCTCCTTTTTCTTCACCTAGCCCTGCAAAACCAACCAAACCATCCCCCTTCCTCACCTTTCCTCTCCCCTTGTTCTCCTCAACAACCCGCCAAGAGCATTAAATGCACCTCCAACATCCACACTTGTCCCACTGTCAAAACCAATTTCCCGCCAAAGTGGATTGAATAAGATCATTTTTCTCATCCAATGGCCATCAGAGAGGTGGGATTTAATCATGATGAAAGAGAAAAGCATCCGAGCTATAAAAGAGAAAGAATGAAGCTTAAAGAGTAGTAGTTAGTTTATATAAATTTTACCTATGTCTTTTTTTTTATCTGTCTTAGTTTAAATTAAAATGGTGTAATTTCAGTTTCATTGTATCACTTTCAAGTTTACAAACCTTTGTTAGTCACTTTTGAATATCAATCTAAGCTTTCATATAATTTTCGCTTTGTGGTTAATTGTTGAAATTTCTCAGTTTCAAATTCCATGGTCCAAGTTGTTAGTGGCTTATTTGAAGCTTTAATAAGCTTGTCTAAACTCCTTTTAAGATTTTTATAAGGTTACATTTAATTTTCAAGCCATTTTGTGAAATAGTCAACAAAAGTCAACCTTGAGCTCAAAATGCAAATGAATTGGATTTGGTGATGCAGAGGTTGATATGGGGTTAAAATAGCTTCATTTAGTGTAGGATTGGGTTTGGATTTGCCTGCAATCATTGGACTTCGTGAGTGAAATCTCATTTTAATTTCAATATCGCTTGCATGTTTTGTGTGCTTGTGGTTGTAGTTTTAATAGTTAAAATGAGTTCATCTACTGTATTTAGGTAAATATAATTCATTAATCACCATACAAAGTGGATCAAGAGTTAGTTTGATTAAAATGCATTTTAGATTTAAAAGAGTGTTTGGTTTATTAGCTTTAACCGAAGTTATAGGTTGATGCAAGGGTAGGTTTCTATTGGTTCATGCTTGCTTAGCCATTTCATGATCATATCGTCTTAATTGTGCTTCAACCCACTTAAGTCAAACTTCCACTTAACTGTTTGAGGACTTATCTCTGTTGGATTTTTGAATATTCAAGTTCTTGTTTTGTGTTTAAATTCCTTAAACATTGATTGCATTAGCCTTGTTTCATCATTATACATCATAGTTAATCCACAAATCATGATCAAAACTCAAATAAGTCAACCTTCGTTTTAAAAAGTCAAATTATGCAAAAGTGGTTTTGAGCCCACTGAGAAGGATTTTTCATTTCCTCAGTTCCAAGCCAATCTAAGTGAATATTGTTGCTTTTAAAACCTACCTTGGTCTATTTTATCATTACCATTTTCCCAGATTTTTACAAATTTTTTTTTAAGCCCCAAAGATCTTGTCAAATGGGTCAGGTGCTCAGGTATACGCACCGCATTGTGGTTTGGCAAGTTTTGCATAGCTTGTACGCGAGCTTATCATAGCTCCATTAGGTATGATTTTTGGTTCATAAACTCTTAGCCAGGTTGTCTTGAGTTTCCAATAATTTCTTTCTAGTTTCTAGCTTATTCAAGAGCTTTAACTGGCCGCAAGTTGACACCCCTTTAACTGCTTCTCGCCATAAGCTCATTACATCTAATCTGTGCTAGCTTGTGATCCAGAGGGTTTAGCTTGTTGATTCTCATTGCATTTTGGTTGCTTTAGCATATTAGAGCTTCCCTTTCAGTTTGGTACCTTTTGGTGTGCTTTTAGCTTATCCAAGTGCTTATTTATAAGCACTTGGCTCTTCAGATTTCAATATTCCACATAGCACCTTGTTTTTCCAATTTTCCTAGCTTCCTAATAATGTTTTAGACTTTTCCTGAAATTTTCAGATTTTTCCAAGTTGTTTTGCTATTTTTCTCAATTTAAATTAGTTTTTAAGCATTTTTAATTAGCTTTAAATACAACTAATTAAGAAAAGGTTCAAAAAAATAATTTTTCATTTTTCTTAAGTTTAGATAAATATAAAAAGCCTAAAAAGTATTTTTCCATAATTTTCTTAGCTTAAAAAGTATTTTTTAGCATTTTAATTAGTTTTAAATAGTTTTAAATTAATAATAAATATATAAAAAGTCTAAAAAATATATTTCCAGTTTTAAAATTAGTTTTATCATATTTTAGATTTTTCTAAATCTTAATTTTATTTTTCTAGTCTTATTTCATATTTTCTTTTATTTTAGAGTATTATTAAATAGTTTAAAATAGTTTTAATTAATAATAATTAGATAAATAGTTATAAAAATAATTTTCTTTTTCTAATAATTTTCTTTTATATTTAGGATTGTAAAATGTATTTTTCATATCCGTAGGTATTTTCCTTCTTTATTTTCACGTTTTATTTTGTACGCTTACGTAGTTTTAATTTAAACGTAAGTTTTTTAAAACGTTCATCACTTTAAATATAGTGATAGCGTTTATTTAATATATTTTATCTTTTAATCTTCTTAATTTGTATTTAAGTCGCTTTAATTTATAAACTTTTTCAAGAGTGTAATTATCCATCCAAATCTTTTCCGATCACTATCATTAGTGATCATTCTATCGTCTGATCTAGTGTTTTCACACCATTGAGTCTCCGGGACATAACGACCGGGAAACCCTATACTCCTCGGATCTTCATTGATTTCGCTCGAGCCGCTTTAAGCTTGTTACTTACCCGCCATTCATGTGGCATGGATAAAGTTGGATCGTTCGAGGCGCATCATTTGCACAATTTTTTTATTTTCTAAGGAAACACGGGGTTGTGAGAGTATACGACAGAAAACGAGCAAGTGCGGTCAAATCAAATCGAATATTACCCTACCCCAGACTAAAACGAAACATTATCCTCAATGTTTAAAGGCAAGGGTAATAACGAAAATCTAAAAGCCGTTTATTAAGTAAGCTCAAAGATAAACGCGAGTCGATAAGATTGATATCGATTTCCATCAGACGATCATGAAACCAGTGGATAAAAGACAAACTTCGAGCACGAGAGTCTTCATATCGGGAAAATCCTAGACAAAACATCACAAACAATCAAACACGAGAAATCAAGAGGCTAACCCCTTCACGCCACTTATTAGAAAATAGAAAGAAGATGAGATAAGCATGGTGCCTCCTCCTAAGCGCTTATTGTTTTGATCACCGAAGTCGCTAGCCCGACTCGTCTCAATTCATTTGTCCTGGGAAGCAAGCGAGAGATACCCAGATCAAAGATGGTATCCTCACTCTGGAGGGAAAGAGAATGGGTGGGTTGGGAGGGAAAGAAAATGTCGGGCTCAAGCACATAAGGAATAACTCCTCCCAAACTCTCAAAAGGTATATCAAGAAAGAAAGATCCATCATCCGGTGGTTTAGCGGGCGGACGGAAGAATGACGGATCAAAGTGAAACGACTCCATAGAAGAAGGGAGTCCATGGTACAGAGAAATGTTTCTTGAAGGTACAAAAACGAAGGCATCCAAGAGAGGATCCTTTTTCCGGATAACTTTGGTTTTATGAAATTCTTCTTCGATGAGTATCCCTGGGTTAAAAATCTTATCCTCGGAGAGGAAGGAAATCAAGGTATCATCTACTGGAAAATCCTCAGACGAGAGGAATCACCTCGGATAAAAAATATTGGGACCTCTCAATCAATAAGCTCATCAATAGAAACTTTCACTTTCTTTTCATTCTTCGGGTAAAATAGATCATCATATTCAATTTCTTCCAAAAGATCATCTTCTGACGGAATTGAGTCTATGGAAGCAAGTTCATCGGCGAACTTCTCGAAGTAAGTTGACGGATCTTGATATAACAAATATTCTGATTGTAGGCTCTAAAATCAAAGACGTCATCCTCACTTCCCGGTGGAAGAGGATCCATGCGAGCAAGTTCATCGGCGAACTCCTCGAGAAGTGAATCGATAGAAGAATCCTTGAGCTTGGGCTCTGGAGGATTAGCAGACGGCTCGACTTCTTTATTTTATTTTTCTTTCGGAGGGAGTGAAGAGTTCATTTTAAGCATTTCTTCAATTAAACAAATATCTTCCTCGATGTCAATATCGGCATTATCAATTTCTGATGAAACTGAATCACATTTCAAATAAGCCTCAATTTCTTCCATAATAGAATCATTCCCCTCAAACGGAATGAGGGAAGGGGAAGAATCAGAAATGATTTGTTTAAAAGAAAGTTCCAAATTTTCAGAAGAATGGATGGGATTGCCACTCAAAGAAAACTCGACGTTCTTAGGAACAAGATCAATTCGATACACAGAAAGCGGAGGTGGGACAAGTGGTGTGCTCTTAGAGCTAGCAGTTTCCACCACTCACGTTGTAGTCTCCTTTTCTAGTTTCTTCTTTAGCTCAGCACGTATCGTCGACAAACTCTTAACCGTAAATCGTGAAAGACACGGATCAATTCTCGATGGTTTAGGCCCAACTTTTTGGACAACCGTAGGTTGGACGTTTTTGGTATTTCCATTATTAATAGGAATTCCTGGGTCCTTTGTCGCCTCGGTGTCATTAATTTTGGCCACATCATTATGGTTGGTTAGAGATTTGGAAGTATGGTTAACATTGAATGTGACGGCTTCATTTCCTACTCGTAAAGTGATCTCTCCTTCATACACATCAATCAACGCATGGCCCATCCTTAAGAAACTCCTTCCGAGAATTAGGGGTACTCGAGGATCGGCATCGAAATAGACTACAACAAAATCGCAAATTGAACTTCCCACTTTAACAAAAACATCCTGCTATACCCTTTGGTTCGTAGTACGGCCGGCTAGCTCGAGGGTAATACATGTGGGGTGGTGAAATGAAAGCTTTTCATAGATTGATTCATCAAATTAATCTGCCGCTTATGACTGAATAATCATTGAAAATTCATTGAAATTGATGAGAAACCTTCGGTCACCTAACTTTCAGAAGTTTCTTGAGAATAACCCAACAATTCATTCAAAGACGAGTAGCAAGCTCATACAACCTTTCCTTATTCAAAGCAACCTTAATCGTGAAAGTTTGGGCATCGCTGGAAGGGCATCGAAACCCATCTCCACATTCAAGTCTTTGAAGATTTGGAAGAACATTTCCATTTGATGATTCGACTTTTATCGAAGCGTTTGATCTTTAAGACGAGACGAATATGGAAGTGTCGTCTTCCGATTAGTCTTTTCAAGACTAACGGAGCATCCTTGGGCTCGGAATCTTGGACAACCGTGGGTTGGACATTATCGTACTCCCATATTAGTAGGAAGCACCGGTCCTTTGACACCGCTGGGTCTCACGGTCACCACACGAGATGGAGAAGAAGAATTAGTGGTAGGAACCGTAGGTCCATCGTAAGCAACACCACTTCTGTAGTAATCGCCATGTCACTCTCTGGGAATCGTATTACTTGGAAGAGAACCGGAACCCGGGGGTTGAGACTTAGATGTAGAAGGTTGATTGGCTTGAAGGAAACTAGTCAACATATTCCTCATTTCACTCACCTGCTTGTTAATTGTAGCATCCATTTCCCTCTTGAAATCAGTCCTCATACTGTTGATTTGAGTTTGCAACCATTTAATGGTGTTATCGGAATTCTTCATGTAAGTTAGAAACTCGTTGTTCATGTTGTTTTGATGAGGTTGTTGATAAGGTTGTTGATAAACTTGAGGTGGAGGATCTTGGTAGTTTTGATTACCATGATTAAGATTAGCTCCTCGGTTTTGATTGTAAGATTGGTTTTGATAACGGTTTTGGTTTTGTTGAGGAACGGGTAAAACCGGGTGGTCCCATTTGGTTGGCACCGGTATACTTGGTTTCGATTTGGAATCGATTAGAGTGAGGCTACTAAGCATTCCTAATATCATCGGTGGCTTAACAATTAGTACGGATGAGGACCACCACAAATAACACATGTTTCGGTGGACGCTTTGACTCGGTTTTCTCAATCTTAAACTCTCTCATCATAGAATTAATAGCATGAGTAAGACATCGGTCACCTCAATCCCTTTTCGTGATCAGAGTTGTCGCGGTAGCGATCTTAGAAACAATCCGTCTATTTCTAGACGAAGAAACTTTTGACTTGTTCTCAATAATCGTTCTAATATCGTACGCATACGACTCAAGATGTTACCACCGGCGGCCAAGTTTAATCTTGTTCTACGAGTGAGAGCATTATAGAACGTATCAATCTGATGAAGACGTAGAAACCATGATTTGGGCATTTACGTAAAAGTTCTTTAAATCTATCCCAAGCTTCAAAACTTTACAAATTTCGAAAATTTATGATTTGATTTCAGTAACATCGTAATTTTGACGGAGGAAAAGAATTGGTTCACAAATTTCTTAGAAAGATCTTCCCATGTTGTAATTGATGAGGGGTTCTTTTCAAGCCAAGTCCGCCGCCCCTCAGGAAAATGGAAACAATCTTAACTTAATTGACTCATCGAGAGATTTCCAAGTTTATCGTAGAAGCTACTTGATTAAACCAAGGAGGTGTGCGTTCCTCTCGGTCCAAATCACAAAAGGTTTATTTGACACCAATTGAATTAGATTAGTTTGAGTTCAAATTTTCGCATCAATTGGTGGAAGAACGATAGCATCACCGTAGCCGTCTACGGGAGCTTGAAGTAACTCGGACATTGTTCGAGGTCCGCCATGACGAGTTGTTCAATGATAGTACGTAACTCCCTAGTGCGTCTATTCTTCGACACGATGTCGTGATTGAGAACGAGCGCATGCAACTAAAACCAAAATCAAAAAGTAAAAAGGAAAAATAAAAAAGGAAAATCTTTTTGGTTTTATATTTAGAAAATTTTTGAAAACACAATATTTTGGTAACCTCACAACCTGCCTCTAGCTTTCAAAAGTATCAAGAATGAAAAGAAGAGTGGATCTTTCTTCATCTACAATTTAATGTCAAGACTTCCTTATACCCCCGTATAGGTTGTACCTTCGGTGAGTGGGCGTGATACAATTGACGCTCCAGCTTTTGTTGGTTTTTAATTTTATGGTTTTGTAAACACTCTAGGAAGAATGTTTTGATTTTTTAGATGTTTTTGGGTTTTTCAAAAATATATATACAAAAATGACGGTAACTTCACTCGGGAAAGGATCTTCAAATGCACGCGATTCGAGACGGAAATACAAAAATTCACTACAAGCCCTCCCCTGCAGCGGCGCCAAAAATTGATTTAGGAAAACTAATTATAGAAGTTTGTTGTATGTGGGCAACTCAAACGTATTAGGTTTGAGTCTCCGGATCGTTCCGAACGAGGGTTGAATGGAATTTTCAACTCACGTCGCGATAATCGGGATTTGAATGTGTTAAAAGAGATTTTTGGGATTTGGTAAAGGGAAGCATATAAAAGTACTAAATCTATAATGCAAATGACAAATTACGCAAATTAAAACTAAAATGCAAATTACGAATTTAAATGAAACGCGAATAAAATGCAAATAATTCCAAAATAATTCCTAAAAATGATCTAAAATTATTCAAAAGCTAAAAATGATATTTGAAAATTAACTAAGATTTAAAACTAATTTTTATGATTTTTATTGAATTTATTTGAATTAAAAACTAATTTCTATTTTTAAAAATAACTAACTAACTAAAAATTATGGAAACAAGTGGGAAAATTATGAAACTATTTTTCAAAAATCTAAAATAACTAAAAAGACTTTTCAAAATTGAATTTGTATTTTTCTGAACTTTTTTCTAATTTCTATGATTTAAAAACTATTTTAAACTAAATAAATTGTTAAAAATTACTATTTGTACTAGGAAAATTATAGAAAAATATTTTTTTGGATTTTTATATTTTTCTTAATCTAATAAATATGAAAACCTATTTTTAGGAACCTTTTCTGATTAATTTGTATTAAATGTTAATTAAAAAGTATTAAAAACAAATTTTAAATGGGAAAAATAGCAAACAGTACTGGAAAAATATGAAATTTTCAGGAAAATTATAAAATATAATAAGGAGTCTAGGAAAATTAGAAAAGCTATACTAGTATGCTGGAAATGCAAGCTGAAGTGAAACTGCTTATTTATAAGCTACCTATAATAAGCAAAAAACTACTAGAGTGCACTATAAGCTACCAGAACATGTATTATTCTAAAACTACTTAAAAACAACCAATAACAACTACCCTATACCTCTGGAATGCAAGCTATAAGGATTTGATATGAATTCACCTAATTAGCCAAACAGGCCTGAGGAGCTACTTTAAGCTTATGCAGAAGCTTATTCAAAAAGCCAATGTGAAAACTAGAACTTGGATTCTCAAGTCACCCAACCAAAGAGCCAATATACTAATTTTGAGCCTAAAACTAACTTTAATGAACCAACTATGCTTTAAAACAGGCTCCTGGCACACCGTGAATGTCAATATGTGCATGGGATTTTGACCTAATACACAAGCTGATTAAGTGCTTATAAAAAATTCTAAAAATTCTAGTAAAATAGTACTTTGAAAAACAACAAACTGAAGTTTATAAATCCACAATTTCAACTACTTTAGACCAGAAATGAGTTCATTAAAAATCTACAAAGATCTGCTCATAAACCATTTGAACAACTTTTGACTTTTTGACAGATTTGAGAAAATTGACTATTAAGAAATTTGAATCTAATTAACTTGGATGAGAATGATGTAAAATGATAAAATAAGCCTAGATTAAGCTAGCTTAACCACTTTTATACCTAAATGCAAGCTAAGAGTAACTGAATCTAACTATATCAATGACAAGAGCAGATTTAAACTAATTTTGACTTTTTATGAATAACTGCAGCAAACTAAGTCCTAAAATGACTATCTAATACCTAAATGAGCCTGGAACAACCAATTTTACTTCTGACTTAACCTCTAACACAGATCAATATTATAATCCAAACATCCCTTTGTATCAATGTTTTGCAAGTACTCTAGTCAAAACACTCCTCCAAGCCTATTTAATCCTCAAATCAGATTCATTAACCTCAAATGCACCTCAATAAAGCAATAGTTACAAAAGTAAAACACTAATATGATCTGATCTCTACTGATGAAAAACAGTGATATGCAACAACTAGAGATTATGACAGAAATGATATAGATGAAAGTTACAATTAAAAAACTGAGATTTAAGCTAAATTATACTAGTATTAACACTGAATAAACTAAACTAACAGATTATATAGACTACAAAAGATTAAAAGGAGAATGGAACTCACAAATGTCCCACCACAATGGCTTGTTTATCGATAAAATAACCACTATCTAACTCGATTTCAACCCCAAATCAAACTAATTAACCCAATTCCATCCTTACATCAAGAAACCGAGAAATCTCCATTGATTCAAGTTTGACTTTTATTGACGATGGAGGTTTGATTGTAGATTCTGAGTAGATGAAATTTAAGCACTTAATAACCTTTAATAAAGCTTATGAGAGCTTAAAACAACAATAACAACAACTGATATTGATCTTAAAACAGAAATACTTTTTTTTATTTTTAAAGGATTTTTTTCTTTTTTTTAAGATTTTTATTTAGGAAAACTTATAAGCTAAATAGAATTGTGAACAAGCTAATATTATTACTGAGATGAGATTAAAATAATTGAAATGATAACAACAGAAATTAAAACAGAAATTATGAATAACTAAAAATTGTTTTTATTAATAAGAAATTTAATACAAATGAAGAATACAAATGCTGGAAATTAACTAAGAGATTAAAAACACTTAAGAAATACTATTTCCTACTCAAAACTACTTGATTACAAATGTGAAAATGGGAGGCTATTTATAGCGAAGCCTTGAGCTAAGAAGAATAGTTAGAAATATGTGCTTTCTCTTTGGCATGTATCAACCTTGGATCATCCTTCCACCTCTTCCCATCATTTAGAACCCTTAGATCACATTCTACATGATGCTCAACCAACCGGATGCAAGGGAATAGGTGGAATGACACACGGATTGCCGCATGGCATTGCGGTGTCGGCCTACGACGAAAGTACTTTTATGCCCTTAATTGTATTGGATTGAATCAATTGTACGAAAGGGTAAATTAGGGTTTATAAACCGTGAATTGTGATTGGGAAGAACAGATGGCGGTAAAAGTTCAAACGCTTTTTAATTGTTTTTACTTCTTTGACCTGGTATTATGGAGGGGAACCCGGTATAATTATTTTGGACCGTGGGTTTAGAAAAGGGCTTTGGTTTGGAATGGGCTTGACATGGGCCAAGGGTGAATATCATGGACTTGGACTATTAAATAGATTCGTGTAATATTTCAAGGACCATTAGTGTAAAATCTGAAAATCCAGGGACCAAATGTGTAACTTCTGAAAATGTCTTCCATGGGTCTTTCTTGTCAATATCAAATAATCCAAGGACCACTTTTGCCAATTCTGAATCTCAAGGGTAATTTCTGCAAAATGCTGAAACTTGAGGGACTGATTTTGCTATTTCTTTAAACTTGATCATATCTTTCATAAATCATCCTCTCAAAGATGAAATCTTCACAGATGCTCAATTCTGACCTTCCGGCTCAGCTTTAGCAATCTTTATTTCTCGTGCTCGGTTCGTCTGATTTGGTTTTTTTTTGTGTGTTTTATCATATCCGTACATGCACATGCATAAACTCAAGAAACAACAAATATTAGGAATAAACGGCTCTTTCTTGGTTACTTTGGGCCTGATTTGGTAAAGAAAATATATGTGTTTTAGCACATATCAAAGATCGTAAAATATAAATAGACGCTTTTTATGGTTTATTTGTATTAACAATCTCCTCATTTTTATTGATGACAAAACATAAGATTATTATAAGAAGAAAATAAAATTCGTAAAAATTTGAATTGGAGTTTTTACTCTCTTCTCTCCCTTTTGTCGAACAAAAGACAAGGAAAAAGAAACTAACACATAGTGGAAAACGTTTTGATAAAAACTTGTGAAAAGTAAAAGAAATGAGAAAGAGTTAGAAAAAGAAATGTAAAGAGAAGTAGTAACGTAAGGAGGTTCTCGTCTTAGCTCCCCCTTGATGGATGCTTCTCTTTGTTGAGGGCATCAAGTAATTAGGAAGAATAAACGAGTGTATTGCAAGTATTTTGCAATGTTTTTAACTTTGATCAAATGCTCCCCTGACGCGGCAATTCCTTTCGATGAGGCTAGTAGAAAGCCTAAGTGAATGTATTGCAAGTGTTTTGCAATGCTTTGCTATGATGAAAAGCTCACCTTTGTTTAGGGTGTCAAAGTCTTCAGGTGTATTTTGAAAATCTACAAAACAAATGTTAGAAAACAAGTATATGGTGCATTGTTTCCTGTACATGAGCTTCAATTTAGCTCAAAAATGTAATCTGTCCATCGATTCTCACGGGATCCTTCATGCGGATCCGTCTGGTAAAAGCTCGAACCGTATAGATACCGCAACTTAGTGGCAGCAATGTAGATATAAATAGTGACGTAAACATCCAAATGAGTTATGTATTGTTGCACCAAACATATTCACATAACTATATAGCATACAAACATGTAGTTTCATTGAATAAAACAAGAGAAATGATACACGAGTCTCTAAAACTATGAAAATGACAAAAACATGTATTAAAGAAAAATTATTAATAATCTAAGTTACGCCTAATACTAGAGGAAGAAACCACTTAGGGACGGTTAGATTTGTTGACTTCATCAAACCGTTCAAGAAGGTGATAGAACATGAAACGCAATTCATCACGTACTTCATGGACTAAGCCTTGGACATGTTGACAAGACAATGAGAGCAATCATTGTCATGATTAGGAAATGGTGGTGGTAAGAATGGAGGGATTTGAGGAGGTAAGTTTGATGAGGAGGGTGGAGGCTCCACAAAGGATGGAGGGATTTGTGGAGGTAATTTTGTTGAAGTAGGAGGTGTTTCAACTAAGGATGAAGGTGGTGATATATGAGTTGGTGGTGGAAGTAAAGAAGTATCTACATCCATATAGTCTGGTTGTTGAGTTTAGTGATTCCTCATAATCCAAAATGGATCATTTGAGGGTGAAGGAGAAAGAGACACGGGTGCTAGCGAAGTTCCTACACCAAAGTTTTACATTTATAGTTACTCATCTACCTATGGCCTACTTAATGCACTAACAGGCAGTGTATCCGGACGCATGTAGTAAGGGAATGGTAAGACCGAGGTCATCCCAAGAACGGTTGATTCCTAATTGTCTAATTAATTAAATTGTCACATAATATAATTTTTAATGGATAGATTAATTGAATATTTAATAAGTCACGTGATCAATTGGGTTGGTTCACTAGTAAACAAGCTAATGTGAAGGATAGTGATGCTATTCTCAAACCGAATTCATCCACGAATGAATCATGGAAAAGACCGGTAGACTCCTATGGTCAATTCATCTACCCTATGATTCTTAGAATCCTCACCAAGATGATCAGATCACCTTGGATCATTCAAAGAATCTAATAGCAGTCATTAAATGCCAGTGTTTACTATTGCAATACATGGGTTCTAAAAGTCACTAAATTCCTGTTTCAGGTGGGGTTTAAATTCGCCAGGCATCCTTTGGTCAATTCGGCCCGACATATGGTTCCTAGATTCCTCACCAAGGTGATCAGGTCACCCGGGATCATTTGGGAACCTATTGACAGTCATTAAGTACCGCTACATGCAAGATTCGAAACAATGTGTGCCCGGGCACTAGCATCTTAGTCAAACATCCCTAACTTCTTTAAGTTCATCCTTCCGAACGGCGATCCTTTGGTCAATTCACACAAGACGGAAAGGTAGTTATTTGGTCAATTCTTACTAGCCCTCTATGTACCTACTTACTTAGGGTCAGTTGGTCAATTCTCCTAAGCAGATAAATACGATCGCAACTCAAAACTACCAAAGCTAGGGTGACTACCAACTAACTATGCATGCATACACTAGAAACAATTAATAATAAAAGAATCAAAACTAGGTTAGCACCTAGTTTCCACATCACAAAGATATTCTAGTGGAATGACTAATAAAACACGCATATAAAACAATAAATAAATAAGGAATAAACATCAACTAAGTAATTGGAAAATAATAAATTAAAAGACAATTAATTAGAACACAATAAATAAAGATGCATCAATAATTAAAGTAGAATCAAAATTAATAATGAACGAGGCTACCCTCAACCCGTGCGATGCACGGTCTAGTGGTTGAGGGGTGATGTTTTTATCCGTAATGTTGTATATGATAGTATTTAGATACCTATTAGAGAAGTTGCATTGTATTTATTATTTAGATGGCTAATAATGTTATTATTACTTTAGTTTATATTATTTTAGTGGAATCTAAATTTAGATGCCTAATAATGTTATAATTACTTTTGTATTTATATTATTTTATTTTCATTAAAAGTTTTTATTAACATAGTCTTTTCATATGTAGTATTTTAATTTGAATAAGTTACATAAGTGTTTTGTTGCTTATTTATTTGTGACTTTTGTTATTTGGAATTATATAACTATTTGTACTCTTCAATGGCAAATTTTGAGTTGTTAGATAATTTGATGAATATTTCGATCATCAATTGCATGATAGATGCTGCCAGGCAAATGACAAGAGATGCGATTATCAAAGTTGCTTTTTGATTGTTGTCATCATTTGAGGTGTAATGGCAAAAACAACACGATGATTTTGAACATGGAAGCGAATATATGCGTTTTTTACGTAATATGTACGCAGTAGCTATATAAGGCGAGATTGCATTGATGTTATCATAAGTTTTGTATTTAAAGTAATTTATTTAATATTTTAATATGAATTATGTATATATTCATATTTTCCATATTTATTTCTATTACTTTTTTACGTTTCTTCTTATGAAGATGTTGCATTCTCAAAATTGCTTTTTTTTTTTTTTTTTTTTCATGCTATTTTCTACTAGATTTTTATAACCGCTATGCATTTCTAACTAATTTTTCATAACAAAACTGGCGAATACACTTTTTATCGGTTAATAATTAACATAATTTTTCATAACTATAAATAATTTACTATTTGGTTCAACAATTAATTTCATTATAATAAAATTATTTTTTCATTTACATAAACTATTTAAGATAGTTATTTAACACCAAATAACATCACTTTTTGGGACTCACTTTTTTTATAATTATAATTTACAAATTTTGCCCTCAACAATTACATTCATTAAACAATCTAATACTTCATTAATAAAATTAAACATTAAAAATTTTAAAAAAAAATTACAAAATGAAAAATACGAAATTAAATAAAATAAGTAAATAAATTAAACAATTCGGTCGGTGGTGATGGCAAATTATATAAATTTCAATTACAAAGATATGATATTACAAAGATATGATATTTCCGATCAATGTTTGGTGCAAAAACTCGATTGCTAGTGTAACTACACATTTTAAAACATTGTTAACAGTATAATAGTTAGATCAAAGTAACATAAATGATAAAGATCCATTGAACATAAATGTCTAAAATCAATAGATAGTTAATTTACCACACATTAATTTGCTTAATAATTAATATTGATAGCCACAAATTAAAAGAATACCAGTTGAGAAACAAAGGAATCCCAATTGAATAAGTCTTGGAAGTGAATAAGAAAGCCAAATGAGGGGTAGTTGGGATGGGGTAGGACCATATATTCACAAACACAACATACTAACATACATGCTAATGTTTTACTGCAGGGAAAATTTGCTTACTTGCCTTGGTTTTGAGGCTGAAAATGCAGTAAGGAGAAATATTTAAAGAATTCTAAGTACCACGTATCATACCGGTTCACTTCACATGTGTTAAAGACACACTTTAAGGGTTCTATCTACCATACACCACTTATTACAACCCAAAATGCATTTCGATGAAAGGCCCGATCCACATATGAAATTACACTTATACAAACTAAAGGTTACTCATTTTAACCTAATCCTAAAAACAGACATTTTGTATTATCCGCCCACATCACCAACATTTTCTCTCCCATTACAAAAACTCATCTACTTCTCATCTCATCTCCTTCATCAATAAGAATCAATCAAATAATAAGCCCTTCGAATTGAACCATATAAATACAAATCGTACCCAACCTATGTCTTTATGTTCTGCGCAAATCCAAATCAAGAAAGCCTTTTAATGGCTTCAAGATCCTTTAGAGGGTCTCGGGTAGGTGAAGGTTTTTTATTTGTGTTTGTTGTTTAAATCGAATTAATGTAAGAATGGAAACTCTTTGGTTTTGTTCTTTTCATGAAAATATTCGGAAATTAAAAGAAGCTATTTGCTTCTATTATTGGATGATGATAACTCAAACGAATCTAAGATGGGTGAAAGTTTTTGTTTTGATTTGTTTTTTTTCCTTTAACCGAATGAAAGTAAGAATGAAACCCGTTTGGTTTTGTTCTTTTCTTTAAAATATTCGGATATTAAAAGAAGCTTTTTGCTTCTATAGATCAATGATGATTTCGTAATTTTGAATCTTTGAAGGTTTTGATACGACTCAAACGAATATGAGATGTTTGCTTTTGTTCTTGTATGTGTCTTGCGGTGTTAGGATGTAGATGAGAGTTGAGGAGTGATGAGTTTTGGTTTCGAACGATGCTGTGTAGACCGATGTTTATGTGGTTGTCATTTATAGGCTCCTGGTGGAAGGCGGAAGGCCTAAAGTCTTCATTAAGAAGATTTATGGTTGTTGTAACCACCATATGATTTGTATGCCATGTGGTTTAACTCCTGCAGCCTATTGACCTTCCGTAACACCATCATTCAGAACATTCAATTGTACGAATTGAATGATTTCAACTCATGAATGTAGTTTATACACAATTGAGTTGTAGTTATTTCGGTATGCATAGACATATATGTACCGGACTTTTGGTTGTGCACAACCCCCTTGCACATTAAATTAAGGGATAAGCTTTAAGTATTATAGATAATGAAACTAAATTAATAAAGTGAGTCAGAAAATAATTACATATCGTGCCAATTATGAAGCTATCGATCCCTTAATTGAATACCGAGGCAAAACCCCGAAGGGTTTGCCCCTTTAATTGAATCGTAGCCTGTTGTCCTCTTTTTTTTGGCGGCTGACCCACGAAACCACAGAAAAAGTGGTATCTCAATTGATGATTTGCTTGTACATGTGATGTACAATTTATATTAGTAGAATTTAGGCTTATTGCAAGTTAGTCCTTGAACTTCACTACTTTTCACTAAGCCGTAATTAAAGTATTTAGTTACGTCGTAATTCTTTGTAAGCATATTCTTATCCGCTCCAAACTTCACTCTACAGTGTAACTAATTAGCATGTTACGTTGTAACCTTCACAATAAATAATTACGGCGTAGCCTTAAGATGAGGTTACGCCGTATCCTTCATGGCATCATATTTACGCTGTAACACAATTAAGTAGTTACGGCGTAACCATCACCAATAATTCTTAGGCCCTCATAGTGTGGGTTACGGCGTAGTAAAAAGTGCCACTTACGCCGTAACCTTATTCTGAATATATTTCTTGGCCTTATATCACATCTTTTCCGCTCCAACGCCTCATTTATCCTGAAATGCAAATATGAACGAATTAAGTGCCATATTAATACAAATGAGGCCATATACACGGGACATTGATATATAAAATATCAGGTTAATTTGATGTTATCAAATATCCACCCATTTGAACTCTACTTGCCCTCGTACCCTTTAAAATACCTTAAAAGATATCTTTCAAGTTTAATTGGAAGATACGACCTTTAAAAATCTCCTAAGCTAGAAAATTCTAAACTGAGCATCTCACGAAAAGGGAATTGAAATCACAATCTCTCTCATTATTTCACGTGTTTATGTTTGGGTGATCACTCAACTGCTCAGTCATGGTGAGTATTCTATCATAGGCTTGGCAAAGATACTAATCTCCACCACTAAAGTCTATAGACGCATCTAATATAAAAGGCAATGGGTTGACATAACATGAAGGCTACGGGTTATTTTTATTTTGTCATACTAACCAGCTAATTTAAGGGAACAAAACCAATGATACATGACCAAATCAATGGCCAAGACACCAATGATTGCTCGCTTCCTCACCTAAACTCGATTCATGACCAATGGTACGATAAGACATGGAAAAACATTTAATTGGTGTAAATAAAAAGACACGAAACAAATAGATTCCTAAATCCACAGTCGCATCACCACTAGTCGCATTCAATCCCAAAGCAAAAACCGAGGGTCAAGAGTTAAGGGGTCATCAATACATGAGTCAATGCATATAAAATGTAGCGTAGTGCCTCATAATCTCCATAAACTAGGAATATAAGACGCATTAACTCGACCTTCATTATCAATGAAAAAAAATGTGCTATAAAAAAAATTAAAATTTAGGTAATTTTAGCACATATTTCGACAAAAAACTATATAATCAACCATTTTTATCTCCCATCCCCCCACTTGAAATGTAAAATGTCCCCATTGTACAAATATTAATTAAAATTTGAAAGGCGAGATAGAAATGTATGGGTTTCTAATTTTATCCGTAAACAAAATGGATATGTAAAAATTGCGCCTAGCTGAAAAAGGCGAGAACACTAATCATAAATAAACACTTGCTTGCATGCTTTTCTTTCACTATTTTTTTTATGCAAGACAAGGTATACATAAATAAAAAAAGGTATACATAAATAAAAATGAAACGAATATAAAAATCATCCCCTCACTTGAGATCAACTATCATCTAAACCCGATTTTCTTCCAAAACCCTTTATTCAAAACCCGTGACTTTCACCAGTGGAACCAAAATTAACCAACAGCGCCGGGACCATGGACATATGGAAACTACAGGGTAGGCTAGGCGATAGGTGTAACGAAACAACATATATTGGGTGAACAAAATGAAATGAATGGCTCAGACGAGTATACTAGGGTTATCTTGCACTAATAATGAGTGCAAAAAAAGGGTTTAACAGAGGGATTGACTAATCGATGTGAAAAATCAATATACACATAACATAAATGATGGACTATTCGGGTTTAATCCCAAAATTGCCTTATATCTTAGTTGCATCGATCATACCAAGTTACCTCAGTGTAATGCTCATGATAATGGTCTCGAAAAGATATACAATGCCAAGTTCTAAAGTCTACTATAGCCACCGGTACACTCATTTTTATGGAATTATGTATAAGGGTAAAAAGGAAAGTCTTATCCTCACACAATGTAAATATATGGTAGGCGTGCTCAAGAAGATTAATCCAGTTAAGTAATAAAAAATATGTTAAAATTTTAAAGATGAAACATTTTTCACTAAAAACTAGAAAAATAAGGGTAAGTAAAATCAAGCGGGTGTCTATGTCTAATCCCTTCCCCCCACTTGGGTCTTACTAAGCATATAAATGAAAGATAAGAAGGGTTAGAGTTGAAACGGAAAACTCCCCTTGATTTACTCGACATGATCAATAATGCATGTTCAAAAACATGCTCCAAATGTGCCTCCTCGAGCAACATCCATCTTCACATCAATGGTACTCAACTAGTTGGATATAAAGTATTTCCTTGTATCACTCCATAATTATTCAACCTGTATTGCTGCAAGAAAAACTAATACCAAAAAGCATAATTCCGGATAAAAAGTAAAAATAGCACTAAATATAAAAACAAAAACAAAATAAAACCTAACTCACTTTCATAGGAATCACGGTTGCATTTAGCGCATGCAACAAGACTTTTAAACCACTCGGTGTCCCGAGTGGACGAGTGAAGTCTCGCGAGGGTTTATAGGGAACACACCCACAAAGTTCATTTAACTACTAATACAAGGTTATGGAAATGTTTTGAAACTGTTTTTAGAAAAAATTTCATTACAGAGGATAGTTACGGCATAACTGGATCGGCCCAGTTACGGCGTAGGTGAGTTGACTTAAGAGAAATGAGTACCAGGAAAGGGTTGTGGCATAACTGGATTGTCCCAGTTATGGCGTAATTAGAAACCCGAGAAAAGAAAATGGCCCGAACAGCAGGCCGCTGCAACTAGATTCCCTAGTTGGTCAATAGTTGAAGTTGGGCGATGGCCTTACGATTGCCGCTACTTCGGCGTAGTGGATCGCCCATATTATGCGTAGTTACATTCTGATGTTGTTGTGCCCAAAGTGTCAACTTTTTCCTACGTTTCAAGAGAAGTTATCGGAACTCCTATCATCTATCCTTGGTCTTTACACCTGCAAACAAGATAAACAAAACATATCAAACCAACTACAAATCCTAAAAACTACCAAAATGTTCAAAAAGGTCTTTAAAAATAATAACAAAGAAAACTAATTCTAAGATAGGGACGGGTAGTCTCCCGACGAACACTTTTCTTTATCCTCCCGAGTATTTAAGTTAGACTCCTGCAACAGGCATCTTTCGAACGTCTCCAATCATGTCCATTGCTCAACTAATATCGGCTTATGATCTTGTCGAGATTCCCTCCACTTGTTCTTCTTATACCTGCACACTAACTCTACCAGCGCATTATATGTGTAAAATAATTTCATAAGCAACAAGTGAGGTTAATATAATATAATTAAAGATGCTTCAGACTTAGTTACGGCGTAATCCAAATTACTAACTACGCCGTTACTTCAGTCTAAAAGAAATTTGTTATTTAATAAGAACAGGTTTTACTTCAGTCTGAAAGCAATCTGTTAAATAATAAGAAAAGGTTACGCCGTAACAATTATTACTATGTTACGCCGTAACTTGATTATGAGAATAGATTACTTTGTAACCATTGAATAGGTTACGCTGTAGTCTCAAGATAGAAGACAAAATTTTAGAATAATATTAATCAAACAACCAAAAATACGAATACCGTTCCCCCGCAGCGGTGCCAAAACTTGATGCAGTATTTTTGAACAGGTTTTACATTTATAGTTACTCGTCTACCTATTGCCTACCTAATGCATTAACGGGCAGTGTACCCGGTCGCATGTAGTGAGGGAATGGTAAGACCGAGGTCGTCCCAAAAACGGTTGATTCCTAGCTGTCTAATTAATTAAATTGTCACATAATATAAGTTTTAATCGATAGATTAATTGATAATATTTAATAAGTCACGTGATCAATTGGGTTGGTTCTCTAGTAAAAAAGCTAATTGGAAAGATAGTGATGCTATTATCAAACCAAATTCATCCACGAATGAATCGTGGAAAAGGCCGGTAGACTCCTATGGTTAATTCGTCTACCCTATGATTCTTAGACTCCTCACCAAGATGATCATATCACCTAGGATCATTCAACAATCTAATAGCAGTCATTAAATGCTGGTGTTTACTATTGCAATACATGGGTTCTAAAAGTCACTAGATTCCTGTTTCAGGTGGAGTTTAAATTCGCCGGGCCTCTTTTGGTCAATTCGGACCGACCTATGGTTCCTAGATTCCTCACCAAGGTGATCAGGTCAACCGGGATCATTTGGCAACTTATTGACAGTCATTAAGTACCGCTTCATACAAGATTCGAAACAATGTGTGCCTGGGCACTAACATCTTAGACACACCTCCCTAACTTCTTTAAGTTCATCCTTCTGAACTGTGATCCTTTGGTCAATTCGCACAAGAGGGAAAGGTAGTCATTTGGTCAATTCTTACCAGCCCCCTCTCTACCTACTTACTTAGGGTCAATTGGTCAATTCTCCTAAGCAAATAAATACGATCGCAACTCAAAACTACCAAAGCTAGGGTGACTACCAACGAACTATGCATGCATACACTAGAAACAATTAATACTAAAAGAATCAAAACTAGGCTAGCACCTAGTTTCCACATCACCTAGATATTCTAGTAGAATGACTAATAAAACACGCATATAAAACGATAAATAAACAAGGAATAAACATCAACTAATTAATTGGAAAATAATAAATTAAAAGACAATTAATTAGAACACAATAAATAAAGATGCACCAACAATTAAAGAAGAATCAAAATTAATAATGAATAATGAAACTAAATTAATAAAGTGAGTCAGAATATAATTACATATCGTGCCAATTATGAAGCTATCGATCCCCTAGTTGAATACCGGGGCAAAACCCCAAAGGGTTTGCCCCTTTAATATTGAACCGTAACAAGATGTCCTCTTTTTCATTTGGCGGCTAACCCACGAAACCACAGAAAAAGTGGTATCTCAATTGTTGATTTGATTGTACATGAGATGTACTATTTATATTAGTAGAATTTAGTCTCATTGCAAGTTAGTCCTTGAACTTCACTACTTTTCACTACGGCGTAATTAAATTATTTAGTTACGTCGTAATTCTTTGTAAGCGTATTCTTATCCACTCCGAACTTCACTCTACGGCGTAACTAATTAGTATGTTACTCTGTAACCTTCACAATAATTAATTACGGCGTAACTTTAAGAGGAGTTTATGTCGTATCCTTCATGGCATCATATTTAAGCCGTAACACAATTAAGCAGTTACGGCGTAACCTTCACCAATAATTCTTAGGCCCTCATAGTGTGAGTTATGGTGTAGTAAAAATTGCCACTTACGCCGTAACGTTATTCTGAATATATTTCTTGGCCTTATATCACATATCTTCCGCTTCAACGCCTCATTTATCATGAAATGCAAATATGAACAAATTAAGTACCATATTAGTACAAATGAGGCCATAAACACGAGACATTGATATATAAAATATCAAGTTAATTTGATGTTATCATGGTACCATTTTCTCAATTGATGAGAATGTGGGCAATGGTGGTGGATGAGAAGGCCTACGGGGCAAGTCTTCTAATGAGTAAAGGTTTGGAGATGAAAGAGGTGTGCTGAAGGAGATTACTCTAGCCTCAAGAGTTGAGGATTTAGTTGTTTTAGTGGAGATAATAGTGTTTGGTTTAGGAGGTATGGTGGTGTTTGGCGAAGGTTTCTCCAAGATACAAGGTCGGATACTAATTCGAGAGGTTTTCTTAGCTTTGGGTGGTAGAGTTTGTTTTAAAGGAACTCTAGTGTTAGAAGCTTTGATGGGTGATGACTCGGTTGAGGAAACTTCATGAACAACATGAGTAAGTTTCTTATGAGGTCCTTTGGTTGATGAGGTTGCACTAGGTGCTTTTCTCATGGTGAAAAGTTGGAAGTAAGAATGTGAAGAGGGAATTTCTAGCTACTGAGAATGAGTGTTTGAATGGTGATTTGGAAGCACAAACACAAGTGGTTTATAAAGGAAGAAATTAGGCAAGTGAATTAAAGCCTAAACCACTAAGGTTCTTCAAATTGCATGCACAAAAGTCAACTATAGTGTTGTTCTGTCCTAGGGAGTCATTTAAGACAAAGTGGGGTGTTTAGATTACCAAAGAGAGTAATGATTATATCAAGTGAGATTTAGGCAGTCTGTGCAGCCGGTTCTCACGGATCCCTCCCTTGAGGGATACGGCTAGCCTAAAGCTAGGGATCCTGCTCTCGGAAGCCAAGAAAAAGGGTGAAGGGGTTCTAGCTAGGTCTAGCACCTATATATCTTGAGTTTTTTAGTCTCCTCAGGTAACTTAAATGGTATAAGACTTAAATGATCAAGCATAATGAATGAGGGTAGCTAATGATGACTTTTATGGAAAGAAATGAAGTTTTTATGAACACCAATGAGCGATCAAGAATGACACTAAGAGTTTTTAGGATGGAAAATGATCATAGAAACCAAATGATGATCAAAGAAAAATTTGGAAAATTCCTTAAAAATCCCAAGAAATGAAAAACTAGTTTTTAGAGCATTTTGAAGTAAGGATGACTAAATCAATTTGCTAAAATTGAGAGAAATATCAAACTAGGTATTTTGAGATAAGAGGAATAATGTGTGAATGTTGGAGCGGAAAGATGGTGAGTTTTGAAGTAATAATAAATCAAAAACACCTTGAATGTGATCCTAAGTCATCCATGAGTGAATGTAAGATCAACTGAGCCTAAGAAAAGTTTAAGTGATCTTAATATATCATGTTTAACTAGTCCAATAAGGTCAGGAAGGTCTGATTGATGCAAAGAAGCTAAAAAGTAACTTTTGTCCACCCGGATCCCACAGATCCTTTACTTAAGGGATCCGGCTAGTTATAGCCTAGGGATCCGGAATTTGGGACAGATTCCTTAACAGAATGCGTGCAGTATTTTGCTCTAGGTATCGAATTTAGAAACTAATAATTTCTACAGCAAGCATATATGTATGTAAGTAAAGCATAATAAGCATGGTATGTAAAAGCAACATATGGGCATGTAACTAGGATGACGACCAACTTTTGATATGAGATCAAAAGTGGTAAAATTCCTATTTAGTTGTTCTAAGTTAAACTATCCATGTTTTCAACAAGCTACGACATGATTCTTAGTTCTACCAAATGACAATAACATTGTTTAGACATACATGACATGTTTCAAATTAGGATCCTACAAATCACCTCCAAATTTCCATCTCATCTTCACCTTTTCTTCTTGACCATGAGGAAGTGAGCAATGAAATTAAACATTCATTTGGTTTTTTGAAACTCTTGTGAAGGACTTGGAATGTCAGGCAATTGATCAATGTATGAGACGGGGTAAAGATGATAGTTGTTGATGGGGTTGCTTGCTTCTCCTTCAGTTTCCTCGAATGAGTCGGTAGGAGGATGAGGTCTTTTCCCATCAACCATGAACCTTGATGTTCTTCCCTCGGTGAGAGGTACCATAAACTGATTGCAAAAGAAGTGATCATCCGTCAAAGAAGAGGGCTCCAAAGCAAAGACAAAGTTTGCTAGAAGGGTGAGAAGCATAGCATATGGAAGCACCATTTTCTCCATCCTAAAGACACTTTCCATCCTTTTGACCATGTAATAAGCTAGGTTGAAGGTAGTTTCGTTGATGAGGCAATAGATCATGTACACAAGACATGCATTCGGATGATCCTTATTCCGAACCAAGCAAAGAACATTTTCTCTAAGGATTTGTTCCCATTTTTTGTAAAGTGGGAACATCTCAAAAAGCTCCATTTGAAATGGATCTCGGTGGATGACTTTGGAATTTCTAGTGACTCGGGTTTGTGAGGTTCTTTAGATTAAGACGACATCTCTTACCGTGGCGGGTTCATGAAGAGGAGTGAGATAGACGTGGTGATCATAACCATATCATGGATTTTGGCGAGTGACCAATCATTTGAATACATACACACAGCATGGTATGGTATGCGGAGGTTTCGGGCAAGCTCGGTAAGAGTTAGGGTGAAGTTATGATTGTTGATGACAAAGGCAATAGAGATAGTTCCATCATCATTTCTAATGATGCGGACGCTCTTGTAAAACTCGAGGACAAACAAGGGACATATTTGTTCATTGATATGGAGTAGACAACAAAGTTGATCCTAGAAAAGACTTTGGGGATATCGGTACCATCGAGGAAATATTGATCAATGACACGTCCTTCATGAAAGAACCGTTTTTGGAGCATTTTGAAGGTTTTTCGGC
>OU343220.1:196173083-196207482 GCA_910596185.1 Chrysanthemum makinoi | reverse complement strand
AATTCAATAGCTTAGTAAATAATCGGAAATATGTTAACTAAGAGCATCCACTATGATAAACTTTTTACAAAAGTTTATATAATAACACATTATTAATTTTTAGACATTTTGATATTATAAACCTACATTCATTATGATATAAACCTTTACAATTTCATGAAATGTCTTATAGAACAAAATGCATTAAATGTAGTGAATTTATAAAGAGGTTCAAGAATTAGAACCTCTTCATGCCACATAGACATGAAATGAGTTGTCCACTATGGTTTAAATGAAACATAAACTTTTTTTATCTTTTTTAAACTTTTTCATAAACCCACCATAGTGGATGCCCTAAGCTAGCAGGTTACAAAAAGTCTCAAAGGGTTGATTGAAAGGTTACTACGTGTAGAACTTATCACACATGTAAACAGTAAACGTTAGGCCTCATCTCAGATCTAACTAATTAAGTTGCTATTGATCGCTCGAGGTCATGCTTAATGGTTAATAATTTTAGTTTTTGTTACAATTTGTTTTACAAAACTATGACTTGAACCCATGATTTTATTATATCAAGAGTATCCAGTTACATGATAAAGAATATACCATGTGTAGTCGTCTCACAGCTTATAAAGTAAGATAAATATTTTTATAGTTATCTAAACAAATTAAACAATTCATAATCCTACCTCATGGGAAATGTTGTGGGAATACATAATAACCTAACGTAAAAAATAGGAACAAAATTGTGTCTTTATTGTATGAAAGAAAAGTATTACAAAAGCAGTTGAAAAGCTAAAGTGACATTCGCATAACAAATACGAAATTATATGATATAAAACAAGTCATATTATTCCAAACAAAAATTTTTATGACAGGTTGATTCCCATGAATCCTTGAACCACTCCAAACTCACTTCATATATCCTCTGTCTTGTCATACTGTCATACCTCTGCTTCTTTTTATCTGCATATCTTTTATACAAAACTTTGGGTCAAAATATATTCTTCGTACTAGATCATATTCCAGACCAATATCAAATACTCCGTATTTGAATTCAAGTATATTGGGTATATGCCGTTTGGTAATCAAACTAAGTATGCTAAACGTGTTGCTAGATTGGTTGAAGATCATCTATGTCATTTTCGCCTTCTGTTCTGCTTTGTTCTTCGGAGCTCTTAAGAGTTAGTAGCTTCCTTTTTCAATTTTGATATTCCTTTTCTTATAACTGGTTGGTTTTTCGGATTGTTTGTTAGAAACTGTTTATTTGCGCTGCGTGTTTTTCATGCAGATAAACGGTTTTTATCCGTTTATTTGTTGACTGAAAGAAGCTGTTTCTAACTATTTACTATGGAAACAATAAGTAGATAACAGTTTTAATAAGTATTCTCAAACACCCCCTTGATAGTTTTCTGTCTATATCGATATATGTTTTCGTGAGTTGATTTTGATCATTTTTTGTATGTATGAATTGAACATTGAACAATGATACAGGTTTACTGGTGGGTCCGATTGCTGCTTTGATTCTTATTACTGGAAATGTTGGAGTCATTTTAGCTTTATTTCCTAATCATGTTGCCTGGACTGTCTATACTCTTCTCAAGTATGTTTCTTGTTTCCTTTTTTTTTTTTTAAACTTTTTGTGTGATTATTATCATTTGGATGAATATTTACTATGGTGTATAGTACCATGAGTTTTTTTGTTAAACTCATACGGTTTTCTGGAACAAAATGTATTTAATATTATCAAGGTTGCAAAAATCGCGAATCGGTAGTAAGGCGGTCGACCCCCTGTAGCTCGTAATTGGTCTAGGCGGGATTAATCGGATTAGCATTTTTGGCAAGTTTTTTTTTGGGTATTTCTGAGTAGTTTGGGGTATTCCTGAAAAGATTTCCCTTAAAAACATCTTGTAATGGATATAAACAGCTACTATAAGTGATTACATTTGTTCAAAGTTGCAAAAATAGCGAATCGGCGATTAATTGTATCGGCATTTTTGGCAAGTTTTAGGTATTTACGGCAAGTGTTGGTATTTTCGGCAAGATTTTCTTTGAAAAACATCTTGTAATAGATATAAACAGTGATTATAAGTGATTATAACTAATTTACGGCGAGTTTAGGATATTTCCGGTAAGATTTCCATGTTTTCGGCAAGTTTGACTATCGTTGACCGCCGTTGACCATGGTTGACCGATTTGTTTGAACGATTTACACAAATCAGAAAGGTTGGTGGCCCAGTAGCACCTAATCGATGATTAATCGGCCTTATAAACTTTTTTTGCAACACTGATTATTATTATTATGTTTTTGGGAATTTAAAGAAGACATGGTATTCAAAGAAAGTGAGTAGTTTAGTCGAAAACGTTTCTATATTACATTTGAATTTGTTGGTTTCACTTCTGTATTATTTTGAAACTAAAAAAAGATTTTCACAATTAAAAGTCAAATGTTGACTTTCTAGAAGGGGGTGGTAAAATATCACAAGAAAACATTTTCTTATCAGAATACTTCGATGAGCTAGCCTTAACGTCAATGAAACAGTATGAACAAGAAAAACGTGTGAGAAAACACACATAAGTTTTAAAACTGTATAGTTAAGGAACCTGCAACAATGATGAAACTATGATAGTGTTTCGAAATAGCAACATTATTTGAAACTGATTTTTTATTTTGACTGACCATGTCAGAACTCGGAGCATCGTTTATAAACGACTTGTTATATGCATTACCGTTTAGATCAACTTTTCTTTTCTCTCCAAAAGTCTGTTTTGTAAGGTATAACAAAAATTCTACAATTTGCTAAAATTGTGATTTGACAGGACTCCTAGATTTGATGCACCATTGAAAGTAGCATTTTTGTTTGGTTTGCCTGGACTTTTTGGGCTTTGGTTGGGTTTAAGCATAGGAGGAAGTATTCTTGTTGGTATTGGTTACGGCTTCTTTGCTCCGTGGATTTCATCTTTTGAGGCTTTTAGACAAGAAGATGAATCTAACAAGTTCTTCCACTCCATTGTCGTAAGTAACAATCTTTTAACTCCAACCCCTTTCAATATTTCACTTCGTGTATGTTTATAACATTTCCATGGAATGACATTAGGATGGAACATGGGGAACAATCAAAGGAAGTTGCACTGTTGTTCGAGATTTTGCTGACCTTTGTTATCATTCTTACCCTCTCTACTTAAAGGAGCTCCGCGAAACTCCATCTTCTAACGAGCTTCGAAGACTTAGGTATCTTTTTTGTTTTCTGATTTCATACAGAAATACAACAAAATCAAGAATCTTTTCTGCTCTAAAAGAGTCCAAAAAATTGACTTTTAAGGTCAAACCATTCATTTTCCATGAAGTGGTTGTGGTATTTGATACAAATTATTTTTCTTATGGTAATGACTGTTTTGAAAATTTTTTGGGCTTTAGATCATAACATGAAGTTGAATATTAGTTCATTTGACCTTATGCAACTAATTGTTTTCAGCCAATTTGACCTTATGCAACTAATTTTGTTGGCTTCAGGTTCATACATGTGCCAGCATGCATAATTGTTGGATTACTGGGAATAATTGTTGATGTTCCTCTTTACACTGCTATTGCTATTATAAAGAGTCCATACATGTTGTTCAAGGGTTGGCAAAGATTCATCCACGACTTAGTTAGTCGAGAAGGTCCATTTCTTGAAACCGCGTGCATACCCATCGCTGGTTTAACAATTCTTGTGTGGCCGATTGTTGTTATTGGGAGCGTTATATTGGCTATTGTTTCAAGCATTTTCATAGGTCTCTATGGCTCAGCTGTTGTATATCAGGTTTAAACTCGTACTTACTTTTACTTCTATAATTAATTCATTTGACTTCAAAAAGTCACTATTAAATGTATAAAACTTATACCTTGGGTTGAAATTGTAGGAAAGGTCTTTCAAGAGGGGAGTGGCTTACGTGATTGCAATGGTTGCTGAGTTTGATGAGTATACGAACGATTGGTTGTACCTTCGAGAGGGTTCTGTTTTCCCAAAGTAATAAGAGCACCTTTTGATATGTTACGTTTTTTCTTTATTGGATATGCAAATTCTTAACAATTGTACTATATTTGTAGGCCAATATACCGAAAGAAAAAAGTTTCTCAATCTCCAGAGATTGAGATTTCAGTTGGTAGTAATCGGTCATCTAATGGGAAGCACAGCGTGTTTGCTATGCAGGCTCCAGGTGGAATGGTGATACCAAGCCTGTCGTCATCAAGATCAGTTAGAGAGGTCATAAGGGAGGTTAAGATGGTGCAGGTAAAGCTCATAAATTACTTATTTGAATGAAAGAAAGCATTTTCACTTTTTGACAGCTATATGCACAAGCCCCAGCCCAGTAGGATCAGTCATGTCAGGTTCTTAGTTTGAGTTCTTGATGAACTTTGCATACATCTTAAAGGGCAGTTTTACTAATAATGCAATTTAGTTTAAAACATAACATCGTAGAAATGTGAACTCTGACCCAAATATTAAAAAGTCTGACGGATTTAGTTATCCAAAATTTTTTGACGAAATCACAATTAATAAACAAGTAACGATGATCTAAACATATGTATAGGTTTGGGAAAACTTAATGCACTCTTCTGAAATGGTGGGAAAAGAACTACTTGATACAAACGTGATATCTCCTGGAGAACTATACGATTGGTTAAATGCCAAAAAAGGAAACGAGTCAGCCATTATTAGTATCGGGATCCCCTGTTACTCGTTCTTCCAGAATCTTCTTCGCTCAATCAAAGTTGGTTCTGATGGTCTTGTGCTTCTTGATGGCCTTGAAATAAACCATTTGAATCGACCCCAAGACAGATTACTTGATTGGTTCTTTCACCCTATTCTAGTCATCAAAGAACAAATCAAAGCGATCCAATTAAGTGAAGGCGAAATAAGGTACCTAGAGAAAGCAATTCTCTTTGGAAGTGACACTCAGCGTATGCAATCTTGGGATAATGGCAGTTATTTACCCGAAGACGCTCTTAGAGCAGCACAAATTCAGGGAATCAGTAGAAGGTAGAAATTTTAAACTCTTTGTATGAAAATGTTTTTTGCTTGTAATTTTGTTTACTGATTATTCATGAACACTTTTGGCAGGTTGACAGGACTAACGCGTGGTGCATCAAAGCTGCCAACATACAGAAGGAAGTATCGACAAGTGATCAAACACTTGATCGTCTATTGTATGGCTAAGGATGGCGCAATGCGGTCAATGTCAATGAGATCAGTAGCAAGTGTGTAAGGAAAATTTGCAAGTTTTGATGTGAATGCAAGTGTTGTCCATATTCTCTTTCGTTTTTTTTAATGATTATGTTTGTGGTTGTACAAATGTTGAGTAGATTTAGGGCAGATTTACATATGAGATTTTTCTACAACAACAATCATCTTCTAATATTATTATGAGGGTATTGGTGTAGATTCATGATTTTGAAATGTTTATATATGTATGTAGAGTACAGAACATGATTACGATATCTCACAAACCTAAATTCGTCTTTCTTGTTTCACAATCTTCTCCTTGCCTCCTTGCCAAACATCATTAAATCATAAGATGAACACAAAGCGTGATCCCATACAAGGCTTAGTTGGTTTTCCTAGCCCCATCGTTGGTCTTTAGAAAGGACAGTCGTTTGTCTTAAAATGAGTCCTACATGAGCCTGTCTGTTCTATTTGGTGCTGACACCATCCAACTTCAAAATGTGTAAAATCATTATACGTTGTATCTTGGCCCCAACTTCAAAAAGTGTAAAATCATTATATATTGTATCTTGGCCCATTAGTACATTTGTTATGTATTTAGGCCGCCCAGTCACATTAGTTCTAGAATCTATGTAACTATATATTGATTGTGTAACTTAACGAGAATGAAAGCACTAATTACTTTCTCTCACTATTTGTGAATTTATCCTCTCCGTTTTAAATCTGACATGTTTGCTACAATTTTGCATTTTTCATAATTATGTTAAAAATCAATTTAAATGCGAAATAAAGAGTTTTCAATGTGATCATGGTGATGAGTTCGACAATAACTGACTTCCTACACTTTTCGCAAATCATGTTATCCAACTTAGGTTTTCTTGCCAAAAAAATTCCCAACAAAATGGCAAGTCGGGACGAATGCTACGAACAATAAATAATGTCATTCGTACACTCCTATTTCAAGCAAACCTACCCCATCCTTTTTGGTCGTGGCCCTTCATATGGCCACTTACCTCCTCAACCTTCTACCATCAATCGCCATTAATAATGACATCCCTTTCACTAGACTTTTTCAAAAAGAACCTGACTACTCCCGTTTACACATCTTTGGGTGCCTATGTTATCCTCGCCTTCACTCCCCTCACAAGCTAGCCCCACGTGCAACCCTTTGTATCTTCTTGGTTTATCCCACCTATCACCGTGGTTTTCGATGTCTAGACCTTGAAACAAATAAAATCATTATTTCTAAACGCGTCACTTTCGATGAAACACAAATTTTCCCTACCGATCCATGACACCCACGTCCCTACTATCACACACATTCTTAGAACCCATACCCTCCTCACTACTTAGTCACGTTTGAACCAATCCCGTTTCCACTCCTCGAAACCGACACCAAAACCATCAATCTCACACGATCCACAACTAGAACAATACTACTCCACTGACCTCAAACCATGCGGCCCAAAATTAAAATCCAACCCAAAATACTACCCACACTGATACGGCCCAAACTCATAACATACCTTTTAACCAAGCCCACGACACACCAATTCCACCTCTTGTACAAACAGTCACACTATCTAGCCCAACACACTCAATCCCAAGTCCTGTCACAAAGCCCAACAATGCACCAACGAAAAACAACACCTCGGCCCCACTACCAAGTAACAAGCCACCTCGCACTCACCCCATGGTCACTCGGTCTCAATGCGGCATTGTCAAACCCATTGATCGTCTCACTTTACATACTTCCTCCCTCTCACCTATTCCTAAATCTTCGTTTCTTGCTTTAAAAGATCCTCAATGGCGTAATGCTATGTATGATGAGTATAATACGTTAATTAAAAATGGTACTTGGGTTCTTGTACTGAAGCCCTCTAGTATTAATATGGTTCGTTATATGTGGTTATTTAAGAACAAGTTTCATGCTAACGGAACTCTGAGCCGATATAAGGCGTTTGGTTGCTAATGGAAGTAGTCAGGAACTTGGTGTTGATTGTGATGAGATGTTTAGCCCGGTCGTTAAACCGGTTACCGTTCACATTGTTCTTAGCCTTTTGGTTTCTCGCAAATGGCTTGTTCATCATCTTGATGTTAAGAATGCCTTTCTTAATGGTGATTTATTTGAAATTGTCTACATGCATCAACCTCCTCGATTTATTGATTCTTGCTATCCTCACCACGTTTTTATTCTGCAGAAATCCCTATATGGACTCAAAAGCACCTCGTGCTTGGTTTCAGAGGTTTACAGGTTATGCTACATGGGTCGGATTTTACCCAGTCGTTGTGATTCATTATTCTTTATTTATCGTCAAGGGTATGAGGTTGCTATGATATTATTCTTACAACTTCTTCTAATGCACTCCTCCAGCGGATTATTGTTTCTTTACATAGTGAGTTTGACATGACTGATCTCGGGGTCTTTAATTATTTCCTTGGTATCTGTGTTATTTGTCATTCTACAGGATTGTTTCTATCCCTGCGGAAGTATGCTATTGAGCTTCTTGAGCGTGCTCACATGGTTAATTGCAACCCTTCTCGGACACCAGTTGATACAGAGTCTAAACTGGGTCCCGAAGGTGTACCTGTTCAGGATCCTACTTTGTATCGCAGTCTTACAAGTGGCTTACAATATCTCACTTTCACGCGACCGGAGCTGTCTTATGCCGTTCAGTAGATTTGTCTTTACATGCACAACCCACGGGAGCCACATCTAGCCGCTCTCAAACGGATATTATGATATGTTCAGGGACATTGGATTTCGGTCTACACTTATATTCATCCTCCACCACTTCCCTTGTTGCTTATACATATGTTGATTGGGCTGGTCGCCCCTCTACATGGCGGTCCACTTCAGGTTACTGTGTTTTTCTGGGTGATAACTTACTATATTTGTCCTCCAAGGGACAGCCAACCCTCTCTCGTTCGAGTACTGAGGCTGAATACCAGGGTTTTCTCGCTCCAACTACGAGGGAGTATTAGTCGATATATTGTACCTTGGCCCATTAGTATATTTGTTATGTATTTAGGCCTATCCCACTCACATTAGTTCTAGAATTATCCTATGTAACTATATATTGATTTTGTAACTTAATGAGAATGAAGGCACTAATTACCTTCCAATACATATACCACAACTTTTATCAAGAGGTTGCTTTTTTTTAATAATGATTTCTGACCTTTTGACCGACTAATCCACGTGGTTTGAACCCACCACCACACAGGTCTAAACCAGGTAAAGCCCTCGCTTTTAAGGAGATTAGTGTATTCACTTCAAGATTATTTGCACCTAATAACTTAAGGTGCTGTTTGGTTGGGAGAATTACAAGAAATTTGTAGGGATTTAAAATTAAAACTTCTTGAATTTTCATGTTTGGTTTAAAATAAGATGTGGGGAAAATTAAAATATATGAATGGGAGGGTTTTATACGAGTGACGAATTTACAATTCTACTGGACACTACTTCATTTGTTGCAAAGAGACAAAAAATGCCGACAATTTATCATCATCATTGCCCACCTTCTTCACACATGTTAAATAGTATTTCTGCCATGTTAAAGAATTGGAATTAAATTTATTTTTAAGTTGTTGCTAACCAAACACATAAATTATTTTAAATACCAGTTTTAAATTTTTTAGGAATTGCAAATTCATAGAATTTGAAATTCTAGAATTCCAAATCCATGAACCAAACATCACCTAAGAGGTTGTTTGCATAAGTTTTGTAAAGTGTATGACAACTCCGTGGAAAACTAGAAGGGAGTGAATAGTTTTTACCGTTTTAAAATCTATTTGCTGTGAGTTAATGTAAATAAATGACAATAAGTAATATGTAAGTAAAGAGAGAAACGATCAAACCACAACATGATTGTTTATAGTAGTTCGGTGTACAAGGACTCTTTTTCCTTGCCCTACTTCACTCCCCGAGTCTCCAACTCGAGATTTTATCTTCATTAATCAACAAGCTCCTTTAACCGGTGGAGAAAACCTTATACACTTTGCTTACACAATATTTCTGACACAAAGCAAGATGTCGAGTTCTTTTACAAGGGTACAACCACTCCCGTCACACTATATATTTTAAGGACTAAAATAATAACCGATCACTATCAGAGGGTTATGATTGTTTGGTACAAGCAATGATGTGTGAACTAACTATAATTCACACTATGATGAACTAACAAGACTTTGCAACACATTGTTGAAGCTTGTAAGTATTTTGATAACGTTTTGATCTTTTTGCTACAAAAGAAGCTCACTAAAATAAAGTATGAATATGTTAGAAAGAATGAATAATGAATGAGAGAATGTATGATGTTTTTATGCTTGTAAGTGATGAAAAATCAACATGGTATAGCTTGCTATATATAGACAAAAGCCTTCAGCAAGCCACAGAGGGGACAGATCCAATAACAGGGATCTGTCCATGTAGTCGTTTGGTTCAGTGGGTACCAGACAGAAAATCTTCAAAAATATTTACCAAATATAACCAAAATATTTACCACATCTTTCCATGATTCTTTGAGTAACAATCTAACCAAGATATTCACCATATCTTTCTAAATATCCTTAGAGTGAAAATCTAACCAAAATATTTACCACAATTTTCAAAGATCCTAAAGAGATATGAAATCATGGAATGATGTAAAAAGTACATTTTCATTTTGATTAAAATATTCTACAAAGTAAACTTGTAGTTTGAATGTTGTAGCTAATTAGATTATGTTGTGTAAGAAAGACTTGTAACTATATATACAAAGGACTTAACTAGATTTATGCTTTGCTAAAATAAAGTTTATAATTGTCGTTAACAAAATATAGTAAAGATCATAAAAATATAAATAATGTTTGTTGGATGATATTTGTATTAACAATCTCTCCTTTTTTGTTGAGGACAAAACATAAAGTTTATTTTTAAGCAATGAGATAAATAAAGTGCAAGTCTTTAAAAATATAGATTATACTTGTTTTATGCAACATTTTAATTTCATTTAGATATTGAAGTTGTATAAAATTGTTAGTTTGATTATAATATTTTCTCCTCCTTTTTGTCGAAACAAAAAGAAGAGAAGCGTAGCGAAAGGTAGTTAAGCCCGAGTTTGAATAGCTCGCTCTTGGCCTATACTCTCCCTTGTTGGGGTGCCAAGTACATAGATTTTGAATGCTACAAAATAAATGTTAGTGATAAATAATCCAAACCAACCATTCAAACAATATATAATATAAATTGCACAATCCACACACAAAATTAATAAACATCATTCATTAGTAAAATTTTTATGACTAAATGTCATAAATGAAAACAATAATGATGATGGTTGTGAAAGAAAAAAAAAAAAAATATATATATATATATATATATATATATATATATATATATATATATATATATATATATATCAAAATAACTTAGAGAAAAAAAATCCTAGAAAATTAAAAACGTAATGACCATCCTATTTTATCTATTGCGTTTGAGGATGGGAAAGAGTGTTAAGACGCTCAAGAATGTGATTGAGGATGAACCTCATCTCATCTTGAAGTTGATGAACCATTATCTTGGTTCTTTTACTTATTTTTGCGGTTCTTTCACACATGGAACAACCATGGCGAGGGAAATTATGTGGAAGTGGTAAGACTTGATTGTTATTTGGTTGTGGTGGTGATTTGTTGATTGAGTGTGTGGAAAACTAGAAGGGGGGTTGAATAGTTTTGCCAATTTTAAGTTAGTTTCAAAAACTTTTAGATTCGTTAATATGTGAGATCTTATGGATGTAGAGAAAGTATAGATATAATGATAAAGCAAGTAAATAAAGTAAAGCGAAGGGAAAGAAAAGACACAACCGATGTATAGTGGTTCGGCTACAAGGACACCTTCCTTGCCCTACTCCACTCCCCGAGTCACCTACTCGAGAGTTCAAGCACTATGTCAACAAACTCCTTCATCTTGGCGGAGAAGCCTTCTAGCGTTGCTTACATTTTTTCGGTACAAAGCTAAATACCGAGTCGTAGTACGGTGGACCAAACCAACACAACTATTACACAACAAATATGTGAAATATCAAATACAAGATCTTTGCTACAGAAATCTTGAGGAGTGACAAATCAATCAAGGACCCCTTGCTTGGATGACTTGTAGAATGCTCGTGATCTCGCCTTAGAGAAGGACCTATATGAGGACACAAATAGAAAGAAAGAAGAACAACTCTCTAGATCAAGTGATCTATATGTTAGAAGAGAATGAGAGTGTATGAGAGATTTAGTAAGAAGAGGGGTAAGTTAGAATGAATAAATGGCTCTTTATTTATAGGCAAAATTCTTCACTGTTCCCGGATCCCACGGATCCCTTCCACTTGGGATCCGTCTAGTGTAATATAGGGATCCGTGGGAACGCTCCTCTTTGCCCATGGGTTTTTGGTTATGGGTCATGGGTTATGGGTTGGTCCATGGGTTTTCTTTAGATTCAATGTATCTAAGTATACATTGTATCTAGTCTACTTTGGTATGGGTTAAGATCCATGGGTTATGGTCCATGGGTTATGGTTTTACCCATCCTAATAAACTATTACAACAAATGCTTAATTATTACATTTTGTATTTAAATGGCTATATGTAAATGCTTTACAAAAATAACATGTATCCTTATAATTATACTTAAGATAACATTATATTTGTTATCAACAAAACACAAAGAGATCGCAAAATATTAATAAGCGTTTTTACGGTTTATTTGTATTAACAATCTCTCCCCTTTTGTTGATGACAAAACATAATGTTATGATGAGTAAAACTTAAGAATAGATGTAAGTTTTGAAAGCCCTAAGTTTTACTTCTTCTCCCCCTTTTTGTCGAAACAAAAAGTTAACCCTTGGAAGAAATAAAAAAAGTGTGGAAAAATAGTCCACATATTTCTTACTCCCCTTCCGGTAGCTCCCCTAGTTTGGGGCGTCAAGTGAAGAAAAATAAAAATCCTACAAAAAAAAGGTTAGTAACATGCTTAAATAATCTTGTGATTGGCGAGAATCAAGATTGGGAGCCAAGGTATGTAAACAAGGCCTTGTAATAAAACAACAAATTGTAGTGGTATTTATGCCACTTACAAGCATGTAAAAATAAGAACAAGACTTGTTCTTGAAAAATGACTTCAAAAGAGGAGAAGAAAAAAAAATACTAAAAGTAGAAAATAGTAGTAGTGATTCCTTCCATGCTTGCATAAGGTTATGGATGGAGGTTTTGATGAGTGATGGTATTGATGCGATCAAGGATGAGGTTGAGTATGAAGCGCATTTCTTCCCTAACTTCTATTGCCATTTCCCTAGTGGATTGGCAATGTTCACAATGTAAGTGATGTGGGTAATGAGTGCGGAAGTTTTCGGGTTGTTTTGATTTGAGTTATGCGGAAGTTGTGGTGGAAAAATAGGAAAATATGGATCAACATCCGAAATATTAGTAAATGGTGGTGGAAAAGAACCTAGATGTTCTTGTAATGTGATGGGAGCTAATGGTGGTGATGTTTCAAGATCTTGAAAGATAGTATTTGGAGATGTGGGTGGTGTTGAAAAGACTATTTCTTTTTGTTTAGGTTGTTTAGATCTTGTTGGAGTCTTAAGGAGTTCCAAAAGAGTGACTTTAGGTGGTGATGAAGTTGGTGAACACAAGCATTAAAGAGCATACTCCAAAAATGAAACAAATGTGAATTTTTCATCCAAAGTGAAAAAAATAGAAGGTAAAAATAGCTTCTGTTTCACGGATCCCACGGATCCTTCCTTGAGGATCCGGCCCAAAGCATGAAGGTGAGATCCGTGGGTTATGCGGTGATCGAGGCGGCACAAAATTTTCCTTTTGGAAACATTTTTGCCTAGTGTGTGCCTATATGCAAACTATTTGGAGTTGCGGTTTTCTCGACCTCTAAAAAGAAAAAGAAAATAAACTAGAAGTAAAAAAAAATCCTATTGAGATAACCCGAAAACACATATTTAGTACATAAGTACGTAATTTTGTGTTATCAATGCTCCTAATTCATTGTTTCTTAAATGAATGTACCGAAAACATATTAGTTATGTGTTCCCTTTAGCATTCAAAAGACATGAGATGCAATGAAAACGGGTTTTACTTTGTATTAATAATGAAAAAGCGATTTGTCCTAGTAGTGAGAAATTGCTTTTGTGAAATGTCTGAGGAAGGTATCATCCTTTTAGAAAACATTTTGAAAAGAGATTTTCTTTAAAAATGTGTATTAAATAAAGAAAGCTATAAGTGGAAAACTCATCTTGGGTTTTGAAAATTCCCGTATTGTTTGTGAGTTGTGCGTGAAATAGAAATCCTAGACTCGAAAAGAAGAAGGCTAGTGTTTACATACCTTGTAGAGTCAAATAAGTTATGACGTTTGTTCCATTAGACCAAGACCAAGGCGAAGTAGGTTGAATTGTTCCCGCTTCAACGGTTTGGTGAGGGCGTCGGCTATGTTGTCTTCGGATGCTACCTTCTCAATAGAGATGTTCCCCTTTTGAACATTGTCTCTTAAGAAGTGATGACGAATCTCTATATGCTTTGTGCGAGAATGCAATAACGGATTCTTGCTTAAGTCGATGGCACCTTTGTTGTCACATAGGATGGCTATGTCGCTTAGATGAATATCGTAGTCAACTAACGCTTGTTTCATCCATAGTGCTTTTTGGCATGCTTTGCCGCGGAGGCGTATCGGCTGCCGGTTGTTGATATTGCAAGTGCCGTTTGTTTCTTAGAAAACCAAGATGTTAAACAACATCCCATGAAAGTACATACCCACTTGTACTTTTTCTATCAACGTAATCACCTGCATGGTCAGAATCTGCATATACAATTGTTTCTACTCCCGTGCCCTTAGGATACCATAATCCTAATTGTGTTGTACCCTTAATATATCTAAATATCCTTTTTACGGCTTCTAGGTGTGATGTTTTAGGGTCTTCTTGAAACCTAGCACATAAGCAAACACTAAACATGATATCCGGCCTACTTGCCGTGAGGTAGAGAAGACTACCTATCATGCCACGATATTTAGTATTATCTACGGATTCTCCGTCTTCATCTTTTGTGAGTTTGGTGTCGGATGACATTGGAGTCCTAATTGGTTTTGACTCTTCTAGACCGAATTTCTTTAACATCTCCTTGATGTATTTAGATTGATTGAAGAAGATACCATCTTCTACTTGTTTTATTTGTAGACCAAGAAAGAAACTAAGTTCTCCCATCATACTCATCTCGAACTCGTCATGCATGATTTTAGAGAAATCATCACACATGTCTTGACAAGTGGATTCGAATATAATATCATCTACATATATTTGTACTATGATTATATGTGACTCTCTTTTCTTAGTAAAAGTGTGTTGTCAACTAACCCCATGGTATAGTTGTGTTTAACTAGAAATGACTTGAGTCTATCATACCAAGCTTTTGGAGCTTGTTTAAGACCGTAAAGGGCTTTCTTTAATTTATACACATGTTTGGGTTTTTCAAAATCAATGAAGCCGGAGGTTGAGCTACATATACTTCTTCATTTATGAAACCATTTAGAAAAGCGCTTTTGACATCCATTTGATAAAGCTTTAGATCATTAGCACAAGCATTTGCAAGAAGTATTCTTATAGACTCTAATCTAGCCACGGGGGCATAGGTCTCATCAAAGTCTATTCCTTTTTGTTGGTTATACCCTTGAGCCATGAGTCTAGCCTTGTTCCTAGACACTACTCCGTTTGCATCTAATTTGTTTTATAAACCCATTTGGTTCCTATTATGGTTTGATTACTAGGTGGAGGGACAAGTGTCCAAACATCATTAGAAACAAATTGATTTAGTTCTTCTTGCATAGCCATTACCCAACTCTCATCTTTTATGGCTTCTTGTGTATTCTTAGGTTCTAAGGTTGAAACCAAACAAAACAAGCTACTTTGGTTTTGAACTTGAGACCTTAATGTTCGTTCGTTTAGTTTTCCTATGACTTTATCTACGGGGTGATCTTTGGACTCTTTAATGTTTATTATTTCATCACTTAGAGGTTCTTCTTCTTCACTTATCTGTTTCTTTATTACAATAGATTCACTTTCTATAATCTCGTCATCGACAAGAGGTGGAGAGGGTTTGGGTGGACTTTCATCAAATTTTATATTTAATGACTCTTCTACCTTCATTGTTTCTTTGTTTAATATGACGTAAGCTTTGCTATTTGGCGAGTAACCTAAAAGATACCTTCGGTTGATTTAGGATCAAATTTTGTAAGGTAATCTTTAGTGTTAAGAATAAAACATTTACTACCAAAGACTCTAAAGTGATTTAACGTAGGCTTTTTGCCTCCAAGTAACTCATATGGAGTTTTTCCTAAGATTGGTCTAATTAAGACTCGATTGAGTATGTACGTTGAAGTATCAACGGCATTACACCAAAACTTTTGAGGTATGGATTGTTCATTAAGCATGGTTCAACTCATTTCTTGTAGGGTTCTATTCTTTCTTTCTACTACCCCATTCGATTGTGGAGTGCGTGGAGCCGAGAAGTTGTGAGTAATACCATTAGCGTCACAAAAAGCTCTGAATTGCACTTCATTATCGAATTCCCTACCATGATCCGTCCTAATAGACACTATGGGACTTCCTAGTTGTCTTTGGATCTTTTTGCTTAATATTTCAAAATAATTAAAGGTTTCTATTTTGTTCTTTAAAATTTTGTCCATGTATACCTAGAATAGTCATCCACTATGACCAAAGTGTAGTAGTTGCCTCCATAACTTTGGATAGCGGATGGACCAAATAAATCCATATGTAGTAATTCTAGACACCTAGTTGTAGACACCATGTTTTTAGCTTTATGACTAGAATGAGCTTGTTTTCCTACATTACAAGCATCACAAAAGTGATGTTCATATTTTAACTTAGGTAGATCTCTTACTAGATCTTTGGATGATAGCGATTGAAGAAGTCGCATGTTGGCGTGACCCAATCTTCGATGCCATAAGGTCGAAGTATCATCCATAGAGGTAAGACATAGTTTGTCTTTAGGTTCATTACCGATTTTAATGACATAGACTCCATGTTTCCTAATTCCTCTTCCTATGGTTATGCCATTTTTTAGTATCTTACTACCGGTTTCGGTAAAAAGTACATTGCACTTTTTATCACATATTTGTCCTATACTTAAGAGATTAAAGTTTAGGTTTTCTACGTGACACACATCGTTAATGGTTAGAGATTTGTTAGAAATCGTACCTTTACCGATGATTCTACCTTTGCTATTTCCAAACACCACATTACCTCCATTGAAGGATTCATATGTGGAGAATAGATCTCTATTGTCGGTCATGTGCCTCGTGCACCCGCTATCCTTGACCCATTCATCGGGGTCTAGGTGGACCTTTAAGCACACCTAAAACAATAATAAACTCAAAAGTTTGGTCCCCATTTGTTCATGGGTCCATTAGTGTTAAACATTCCATTCATGTTAGACATGTATGGATAAGATGAGTATGCATTCCATGGAGCAAAGTTTTGAAAAGGAAAACCGTTTTGCATGTTTGGATTCCATCCCGTTTGATGGTTACTTTTGGGTAAAGCGTTATTAGGTCTCCTAAATGAATTAGGTTTTGAAAATGATGGAGCTTTGTTTCTTGCAAAAGTAGGATTATATTTTGGAGGTGGTTGTCTAGTGGTGACATGAGTTGGTTTCTTCCTTTTAACTATAACAAACTCGCTTTAGATGAAGAAGCTACGTTATTGCTATTGCTACAGCTAGATCCACGGATCCCTTTTCGCTACTACTAGCCGGTTCCTTTTAGGGGATCCGTGGGATCCTACAACAATGGTGGTTTTTCTAGTTCCTTAACAAATTTTGTTTCTTTACTTTCACTAGTTGATGGATCAAGTTGTTGAATACCTAAACCCTTTTGATTGTTACCGGTTTTAACACCTTCGAGTATTGTATCTAAAGTGTTTGTACTCATTCTAGCAATTTTAGAATCTAAGTGATCCACTAGTGTTTGAAGTTGAACGAAAAGTTCACATTCACCACTTGCTATTTTACCCTTTTCTAAACGTTTTAGTTTTGCTTTTAATTCTATGACTTCTTTATCTAAACGTTGATTTTGACTCTTTAAAAGCTTGTTTTGTTAATTAGTTTTAAGCTAATATTGCATAGTTTGTCATATTCATTATGCAATGAGTCGTCATCAAGTGATAAACTACTATAGTATTACGTGACATACCTCGTCATTTGCCATGAGACAAATTTCTTCATCCTCCTCGTCACTCATTCCCCATGTGCCGCTTTCACAAACGCTTTTGATCATCCCGTTTGGGACACTTACTAATAAAGTGGTTTGGGTCCCCACATTTAAAGCAAGTACGATCATCCTTTGGCTTTTCGTCCTCTTTGCTTTTCCGAAAGCCTTTCTTATCGTCATACGGTTGTTTGACGTATCTTCCCTTTTTCTAAAGAACTTTTTAAAGTCCCTTACCGCCATAGCGCTCTTCGCCGTCACTACCAAGAGGAGTTCTCCTCATCGCTTCGAAGCCTTTTGGCTTTGGGCGGCAAGAGATTTGTGTTTCTCTTTCACCTTTGAGGCTTCGGAATCTTTAGCAAGGACAAGCTCGTAGACTTTTAGGTTGCCTATGAGTTCATCGAGGGTGAGGATTGTCAAATCTTTTGACTCTTCGAACGCCGTCACCTTGGATCTCCACTTCGATGGAAGTGCCCTTAGATATCTCCTAACATGGTTACTGCTAGAAAAAGATTCATCAAGTGCTTGTAAAGATGTAATAATAGTATTAAAGTTAGCAAATGAATGATCTATAGTTTCCTCATCCGATATTGAAAATTGTTCATATTGTTGAACAAATAAATCAATTTTATTATTTTTAACTTGTTGGTTGCCTTGATGAGTTACAACTAAAGAATTCCAAATTTCTTTAGAGGTTTTAAGCATAGAAATTCTTTCCAATTCCTTTTTCGGTAAAGCATTATATAAAACCATTTTTGCTTCACTATTTTTAGAAAGCTTTTTCTTCATTTCATCGTTTAGTTTATCATGAGGTATGTGAACTAAATTTCCTTTATCATCATTTGAGGTAGCCTCAAAATCACCTTCAACAATAATGTACCAAAGATCAATATCTTTAGACTTCACATATGTTTCTAATCTATTTTTCCAATATATAAAACCATTAATTTCAAGTAGTGGTGGTGGTGGATTGCATAGATTGCCCTTCCTTATAATTTTCAGAACCCATAGTGATCGAAAAGTTTTTAAAATACAATTTTATTTTAAAACTTTTATAAACTTAGCTCTTGATGCCAATTGTGGAAAACTAGAAGGGGGTTGAATAGTTTTGCCGATTTTAAGTTAGTTTTAAAAACTTTTAGATTCGTTAATATGTGAGATCTTATGGATGTAGAGAAAGTATAGATCTAATGATAAAGCAAGTAAATAAAGTAAAGCGAAGGGAAAGAAAAGACACAACCGATGTATAGTGGTTCGGCTACAAGGACACCTTCCTTGCCCTACTCCACTCCCGAGTCACCTACTCGAGAGTTCAAGCACTATGTCAACAAACTCCTTCACTTGGAAGAGAAGCCTTCACAAGCGTTAAGCTTACATTTTTTGGTACAAAGCTAAATACCGAGTCCGTAGCACGGTGGACCAAACCAACACAACTATTACACAACAACTATGTGAAATAAGAAATACAAGATCTTTGCTCTGAGAAATCTTGCGGAGTGACAAATCAATCAAGGACCCCTTACTTGGATGACTTGTAGAATGCTCGTGATCTCGCCTTAGAGAAGGACCTATATGAGGATCACAAATAGAAAGAAAGAAGAACAACTCTCGAGATCAAGTGATCTATATGTTAGAAGAGAATGAGAGTGTATGAGAGATTTAGTAAGAAGAGGGGTAAGTTAGAATGAAGAAATGGCTCTCTATTTATAGGCAAAATTCTTCACTGTTCCCCGGATCCCACGGATCCCTTCCACTTGGGATCCGTCTAGTGTAATTATAGGGATCCGTGGAACGCTCCTCTTTGCCCATGGGTTTTTTGGTTATGGGTTGGTCCATGGGTTTTCTTTAGATTCAATGTATCTAAGTATACATTGTATCTAGTCTACTTGGTTATGGGTTAAGATCCATGGGTTATGGTCCATGGGTTATGGTTTTTACCCATCCTAATAAACTATTACAACAAATGCTTAATTATTACATTTTTGTATTTAAATGGCTATATGTAAATGCTTTACAAAAATAACATGTATCCTTATAATTATACTTAAGATAACATTATATTTGTTATCAACAAAACACAAAGAGATCGCAAAATATTAATAAACGTTTTTACGGTTTATTTGTATCAACAAAGTGTCGTGACCATGAAATATGTTTGGTGGTGGTATGTCGTTTGTGGTGGAAAACAAGACTTCTTGTAAATGCATGGCTTCTTGTATGTGGGAGCCTATCATGTCTTTGAAAGTGAGAAGACCATTCATTTCATTGAGGATGTTATTGGTTTCTTGTGTGTTTGGAGGGTCAATCCACATTGATTCACTAATGTCCCTAAAACTAGGGAGAAAGGATTGAGGTTGAGGTTGTTGTGGAGGTTGATTATCTTGGTTTTCATGATGGTTATGATCTTCATAGAGGGGCCCATGGATTTCCCTATATAGCGGGTGAAATAGTAGAGGTTGAGGTTGAGATGGTTGAGATGATTCACTATGTATTGGCTCATTGGGCATGAATGAAGGTCGTGGTGATTTGTGAGCAATATGCTCAATTGATTCAAAGGATGGTAGAGGAGGTGGATTTAATAGTCTTGGTGGCAAATCATCCAAGTTTTCAAAGAATGGATGAGGAGAAGTGGGTGGTGTTGCAAAAAGCTCAATGGGTTCAAGTTTAGGTGACTTTGGTGGTGATGGAGATTTTGGTTTTGTGTTGGTGCAGGAGGTGGTGTGTGTGATATCGGAGTCTTGGTTGGTGGTGGAGTAGTTACCAATGTTTGTTTTTTTGATGGAGGTGTTGGAGTACTTAGAGTTAAAAAATTCTCATCTATTATGGGTGATGAGATGGTAATTGGTGAAGAGTCTGATGATGATGAGGCTAAGTTTATGAAAAAACCAAGGTCTAACACTAATCCTTGTGGTTCTTTTAGGTAGCTTATTTGAAGGTGACGAGTTGGAGGTTTTTGCCATTTTGATTTTGCTTAGAAGGTACTAAAATGCACAGGTTGTTTGTGATAAAGATATGAGAAATGATCATCCTGCAAGTGTTAATGTATAGAAATGAAGATTTAGGAAAAAATGTGTGCTGATTTGATGTTAATCCATAAAACAAATGTGGTTTCTAATGATATGTGAGAGTTTAAGAGCTTGTCAAATCATCCAAAGCCAATCAAATGGATGTTTTTTGAGTGAGATAGGAAAGATATGTAGTAAATGTGTTGCAATCATTGCAAGATCTTTGGGGTCAGACACCCACATATTGCAAGGAACCAAAATTTTGGTTCCTTCCTTTATGTACAAAGGTGACTTGAGTGATTTTTGAGAAATTTCAAATTATGGTAGGAAATGCATATTCTATGGGTGCAAGTTAGAAGACATGTTCCTAATGTGAGTGAATATCAGTAAGAAGTATCCTAATAACAAAAGTGAGTGAACTAGAGTGCGGGAAAAGAGAAAATTTGAAAAATTCCAACTGCATGCCAGTGAAACCCTGTAGAGATACAGACGGAACCTTGGTTTTAGTTCCGTCTGATCCGTCAAATGGTTTCTGGCGGAGCCAAAATGTTATAAGGACGGAACCAAATTTTTGGTTCCGTCATATCCGTCGGCTCAAAAAAATTAACATAAGGCATTTTTGAAGCACCGAACCCCGTTCAAATTTCACAATTTTTCCTAAAAAATGTGTAATTAATTAGTTGTGATTAGAAAATAACAATAAAATATATATTAATACATGTATGGGCATAGATTGAGCAAGGGCTAATGATTTCACTATTAATGTGAAAAAAGATAGCATCAAGATGATGTCTCCCTGCACGACATGGTTAGTTCACATAATCGTTCAAAGTTTAGTTATAATCCTAGGAGAAGAAACATACATCATAAATCATTGTTTTAAAGAGATTGTACCAAGCACTCATAAAAACCTCTCATTGCCTATCCAACTTATTGTTCATCTTCGTAAGGTACCTACCAATACACTTGAACATCCCTCTTGTTTGCTTGAATTCTTCGGATTGGTTCTCCATCTTTGGAATTTGACGTAGGTAATCAAGATGAGGAAGCCTAGAGTTGGGAAGTCCATCATCTTTGCTCATTGATGGTGATGAGGAATATGCAGGTTGAGAACGTTTTCCTTGAGTCTTTGCTACCCTCTTATCACTTAATGGCACAAAGATGTTATAAATGAGAGAGTATTCAGGACAAAAACCTTTAGAATTTGGTGGACTGTGTGCAAAGGACTTATAGAGACGGGTGAGAAGCATCCCGTAAGGAAGGACGGTGGTTCCTAGCATGGGTATGTCCGCCATCCTTTTGGAAATGTAGTAGGCTAAGTTATATGGTTGACGGGTTGATAAACTATAAAGCATGTAACAAAGAAAGGCATTGATGTGATCCCGATTACCTATGGTGCACAAGACATTTTCCTTTGAACTTCTTCCCCACTTTTTGAATTGTAGCTTAAGCTCATTGAGCTCCATGCCAAATGGATATTTATTTATTTCATTGTCGGTATGAGTTGTCCTAGTGTTTGAAGTTCTAGGAAGGAAAATATGTTCTCGGATTATTTCTTTTGCAGCTAGAGGAGTGTCGTATAAAGGCATACGATCAACAACTGAGTCAAGGATTGAAAGGGACCACTTATCCATGTAAAGGCATGTACCTTTATATGGAATTCCAAGGACTTCCGAAAATTGATGGAGAGGAATGTTGAGATCATGTTGGTTTATTTTGAATCGAAGTGACATAAGTCCATGACCATTGGTTGTGAGCATTACATTAGCATAGAACTCTAGAACAAATCTAGGAAAAATTTGTTCATTGATGTCTAGGAGACCATCAAAGTTGATGGTGGCAAGTTCTTGACGAATGTTTGTGCCTTCTAGAAAAGATGGGTCAATGATTCTACCCTTATGGAAATATCGTTTTTCTAGCTCCTTAAAGATTTTAACTTCAGCCTTAGTGAGACCCTTAGTTTTGTGGTTTTTGAGAATGTAGTTGCGAGTATCTTTGTAGTCATAGAAAGTTGCGGGAGGCATGTTAGATCCTAGATACAAAAAAATTCACATTTTAGTCGAAACGAATGAGAATTTGTGTATTGTGTTCTAGTGTGTGTCTATATGAAGACAATGTAGAGGTGCGGTTATCTCGGCTCCTTTTAATGCATAAAAAGAAATCTCTTTAGTAGTTTTGTTGTTTGGATTTAGTAAATCCAGTTATTAAAGTGTTGGTCACCTCAAGTGTATGTAATCATTAGAAAGCTCGTAGTCGTAGTTATTTAATGTTAGTTAGTATTTAGTTTAGTAACCGTGGAGGACGGACGGTGGTCTTTTACCATTGTATGCACGATCCACGGCCAGCCCGTAGGTGGCGTTTATGTATGATACTATAAATACCCTCTACCTCCCAAGGTAGAGGGTTGGGGCTCATAATAATACTTTTACTTTCTCTCACTAAGTTCCCTAAACCTCTAAACTTTCTCTCTCTAAAAACCTCAAGTTATACGCCCCACTTAAGCATGATTTGATGTGTTTGTGAAATCCAATATTTTACAAATGGTATCAAGAGCCATGGTTTGATCATCTCTATTACATGTTCTTGGATTTCTAGTGGTTTTATATGGTTTTTGGGTTTGAAAAAGTTTAGTGGTATTTGCATCATTTGGATCATTTCTTGTGTTAAAGTTTGAATTTTGATTGTACTTTCGTGTTTAGAATCATTGTATGTGATGAGTGTGTAAATACTCATCATTTTTGTACAAAATAAACTGCAAAATCATCTGAAAACACTCAGAAACACATCAAAATGATCAAAATATCACAAATCAGTGTTTTATGTGTTTTAAATGCAAAAATATCAAAATCAGATGAAAACATATCAAATTTGCAAAAATTGCAGTTTTAGTCCCCCAAGTTTCTAAAGTTGTCAAAGCAGTCCCTGAGCACATAATTTCAAAAGTAAAGTCACCAAAGGTCCTTTTAAAATCAAAAGTTGTCAAATTTAGTCCTTTGGTGAAAAATATGAAAAGTTTGAGAAAATTACAAGTTTAGTCCTCCAACTTTGAAAATTGGCTGAGAAATGGCCCGAAAATTGCAAAATGGCAAGTTTGGTCCTTATACTTTTGAAGGTTGTCACTTGTGGTCCTTTGGAATAACTTTGCATAACGGCGAAGTAACCCCTCAATTTTCAGAATTTACTCCAAGGTCCCTTGTCATTTAAACCCTTGTCAAACCAATTTTGGACCCTTGACACCTTGGACCCCTGTCAATATGCAATTGTGACCCCCCCCTGTGTATTATTAATCTTGGTCAAATCCCACCCATGGCGCCAAAGTCTTTCCACTCTCACACTGCCATGCTCAAGAACTAATCCATCCCCCCCTCCCCAATCTTCCTCCACCATGTTCCCCCTCACAACTAACATCCAAACTACATTTATTGCATCCCTAACCCCTCACTCAACCCCTTGAATGGGTCAGAAAAAAGAAAAAAGGCCAAAATCATGTTTAAAGCGGTTGAGATTAATTTGAGCAATCCAATACTGAGGTGTGGGATTTCATCGAAGTGAGAGAAAGAAGATTGGGTTAAAAAGAATGAGAGAAGCAAGATGGGGAATAGATTATTTTAGCTTTAAATTTGCTTAAGTCGTTTTCTTTTAATGTATTAGTTAAATTTCAAAACTGTAATTTTGTGTTCCCAAGTGATAAACTCAAGTTATAATTATAGTGTAATCAAGTTTCAATCAGTAATTCCAAGTTTTATCAATTTCACATTTTTGCATTAACTGTTTGAATCTTTTCCATTTCAAATTCTGAGACAAAAGCTTTAACTAGCTTTATTCTCTGCTCTAATAAGCTTATAAAGGCTTCTTATAGCTTTGTATAAGCTTAAGTTCAAATTTCAATCAAGTTTGGGACTTGGTCAACAAAAGTCAAACAGGGTCAAAAATTGCAATGCAGATGGAAATGGGTTGATGCAGTGGTGGATTGGGTTGATAATGAGCTAGGGTAGGGGTTTTGGATAGGTTAGAGATACCTTGGTACTTGGATTCAAGCCACAGTGGCTATAGGACCCTTGTAAGTGCAATTTCAAGTTCTTTGCATTTTCTGATTTTGTAGTTAAAACTGGTTCATTTACTTTTAAAAGTTGTAATTAGGTTAAATGCATGTAGATTGATCCTCATAATTACACAAGTTTGTCGAGTGTTTGTCTCCTTTAATCTTCTGCTTGATCAAATATAAGGGTGTTTGGATTTGAGTCTTAGACTGCAATAGAAGCTAGCTCAATGGTTCATATCTGTTGATGTATGTTTATCATCTCTAAATAAACTCATATTGGTCTTATTTGGGTTGCAACATCACTTGAAGTCAAAATCTAACTTAAATAATCTCAACAGTTCAATTGTTGATTTTTAAATCAAACCATTGTTTTGTGTTTAGAATCATTAAATGTTGCTTGCATTAGGTTTATAACATCATATAACACCTAGATCAGTGATAAAATTGGATCCAAAGTTCACCAAAGTCAAACTTGCTCATTTGCTTTAAAAGTCAAAAAGAAAATCGGGTTTTGAGCCAAAATAAAAGATTTTTCTTGGATTCAATTTTAAGCCTCAATCAGTGAAACTTGTTGATTTGAAAACTTCAACTGGTCCTCTTTCTTATAATCATTTTTGTATAATTTTACCAAATCTTTAAAAGCTCTAAACAAGCTCATCAATCTAGGCCTAGCTCCCACTTCACATCTCGGCATTCAAGCAGAGATTTTTCTCAGTTCTTGCAAAAGCAAGTGCATAGAGCTCATTAGAGCTTTCCATAGCCCGATTTTGGTACACTTGGTCTCACCCGGTCTTTTCCAATTCAATTGGTAGTTTTCGGTTTGAGCTTATTCTTAGCTTGTGCATTAGCTCAAAGTTGCTCCCTTTAACTGATTTTCTGCAATAAGCTCATGTAATCAATCTGATCTAGCTTGTGATTCAGAGGGTTTAGCTTGTTGAAACTCATTGCATTTTGGTCATTGTAGCATATTTAAGCTTCTGTAAACAGTTGGTTCCTTTTGGTGAGCTTTTAGCTTATCAAAGTGCTTATTCATAAGCACTTTCCATAGCAGTTCTTAATTTCTCCACATAAGTGCTTGTTTTTCCAATTTTATCAAATTCCTAGTATTAATTTAGACTTTTCCTGAAATTTTCAGAATTTTCCAAGCTTGTTTGCTATTTTTCCTAATTTAAATTAGTTTTTAAGTATTTTTAAATAGTTTTTAATACAAAAAATTAAGAAAAGGTTCAAAAAAATAATTTTTCAATTTTCTTAGGTTTAGATAAATATAAAAAGCCAAAAAAGTAATTTTCCATATTTTTCTTAGTTAAATTTGTATTTTTAAATAATTTAATTAGTTTTTAATAGTTTAAAATTCCTATAAAATAGAAAAATAATCAGAAAAATACAAAAATAGTTTCGAAAATTCTATTTTGATAATTTAGACTTTTCCATTTCATAATTTTATTTTTCTAGCTTTATTTCCTATTTTCTTGTATTTTAGGTACTTATTTAATAGTTAAAAATAGTTTTTAATTAAATAATTAGTTTTAAAAATAATTTTCCTTTTCTATAAATTTTCTTTTATCATTAGGTTTGTAAAAATATCATTTTCATATTTTTAGTATTAATATTGTGTAAGTTTACTTTTAATTTGTGCGTCAACGCGATTTTAATTTAGCTTTATAAAAACATAAAAACAAAAACATCATTTTAATTATAGTGATAGCGTTTATTTAATAGATTTTATCTTTCTAATTTCCTTTAATTTGCATTTAAGCCGTTTTAATTTGTTGGCTTTTTCCGTAGTTAATATCATAATCTGATCCTTTTTCCGTTCAAACTCCTCGATCACTAACGTTGATAATTCATCGCATAGCTCATTTGGGACATAACGACCGGGGAGACCCTATACTCCTCGGATCTTCATTGCATTCGGTGCTTAGCGGTTTTAAAATTTGGTTACGGTCCGTCATTCACAAGTGGTAACTTGTGTGATTTACGGTTACTGTTCAAAGACCGCGCATCAAATTTTTCGGCGCCTTGCCGGGAGCTGTGCTATTTGTCTTACGTCTAGAAGATTAGTTGTTTGAATACTCACTCATTTGTTCATATCATCCATCTATCTATCTATATATATATCCATATTTTTATTTAAAAAATCCAAAAACCCAAAAACAAGCAAAAACGTATAAAACACAAAAATATTTTTCTTTTGTTTCTATATATGTATCAAATAATAAAAATACAAAAAGATTCGTCGTTTTCTTTAATAATAACAACTTAAAAGATTACCACCGCAAACCAAGGCAGTGCACTACCTAACTGGGGGTGCGACCATAATAAGTTCTCGAACTAAAGATTTAAAACTTGCCTTTGTGTCCTTGTGATTGGTGTACCTTTTTCAAAGAAGCCATTCATCTTGGAGTATTGGTTAAGTTCACATTGTTTTGCCTCTATTTTGTGTTAATTGATTTTGTTGTGATATCGACGTTTGAACCGAGAAAACCCATAAAGATTCTTCTCACCCAATTTTTATAAAACGTCTTCATAATTCTCATTCTCATCTGAAATATCTTCATAATTCCATTTCTCTCCTTAACTCTGAGTCCTTAGAGTTATCTCTAGTGCATGCGCTTTTCGTTCTTCTAGATCATTGAGTCCTGCGTGATCTAGCGAAATTCCTAGACGACGTTCGTAGGCGTCTTTGCCCAAATAGTCGAACCCGAGATTCGTACTATTTCAAGCAACACCATGGCGGAGACGAGCGTACTATGGCGGAAATGCTCCAAGCACCCACCGAGGGTTATGGAGATGCCATCGTTTTACCGATTATCATTCGATCACCGAATTGAAGACACATTTGATCCAACTTGTGTCTACAAATCAATTCCGCTGGTCGATCGAGAAGACCCGTATGCACACATCCGTTGGTTTAACAAGTTGACTTCAACTATCAATTTCAAGGATGTGCCACAAAATGTGATCAAGTTGATGCTATTTCCATTCTCACTTGAGGGGCAGCCCGGATTTGGTCGGAAAAAGAACCCCTCGATCCATCGAAACTTGGGAGGATCTTGTTCAAAAGTTTGTTAATTACTTCTTCCTCCATCAAAGCGACTAATCTTAAAAATGAAATTTCTGGATTTCGTCAAAATTTCGATGAAAACTTTGGAGGCATGGGAGAGATTCAAAGATCTCCTCAGGAAATGCCCCCATCATGAATTCACGGAGCTTCAACAAGTCAATATCTTTTATAATGGGTTGAACTGTAACGATCAAGATTCTTTGAGCGCATCCGGCGGTGGCAATATCTTGAATCGTAGACCTAAAGATGTGCTTGAAATTTGCGCGAGTAAATCAAAAGTTCCTATTTCTCGAAACAAAGTCAATGTTCCGAACACTCCTGCTTCTTCATCCGGTAACTCTTACGAGTTAGCGGCTCCGATAGCAGCTCTAACGGACATCATCCATTGTATGATAAAAGAGGTAAAGGAAATCAAAAGCGAAATTCAAAAGCGGAACCAATCAAAGCCATAAACAAGGTGTGTGAAATTTGTAGTGGTCCACACGCGTATTATGATTGTCAAGCAACCGATGCTTCCTTTTACCAAGCTCCCGTAGCTGCGGTAAACCACAATCAATACCGACCACAGGCTGATCCTCACTACCGTGCACCTAGCGGTATGACACCACCTGTTTTCCTCCTGTGCAAAACCATGGCAATCAAAATCGCTTTGTTTCGAATCAAGGACACAACTTCAATAACTCTCAAAATTTCAATCAAAACCGGAACAATTTCAACCAACCTTATCAAGCTCCAAATCATCAAAGTTATCAACAACCTCCTCAAGCTCCTTTACCAAATGACTTCATGAAAATGGCTGAGTCAAACATGCGTTCAATGCAAACTCAGATCAATAACATGAGAGGTGAGCTAAAAAAGGAAATTGATACCACATTATCTCGGCAGACAAATGAGTTAAAGAATATGATGAGCAGGTTCATGAACATGAATATGAACAAAGCCTCATCATCTTCTCGGAGGACTCCCAAGCAATACAATTCCTAATCCCAATGCCGAGTTGAAAGCCGTCACCACTCGTAGTGGTAAGACGCACAATGGACCTAAGACTCCTATGCCCCCTCCTCCTGTGGCATTGAGTCAAGTTACCAAGGAGACAACGGACAAGGTGCATGATTCAAGCCCACGAAGAAATGCAACGCACGTCCCACCCGGTAGTCAAGTTTCAAAGTCCGGAACCCGATGTTCCGAGGAAAAATCATGAGCCAGAAAACACTTCCATCCCGGCTCAAAAGTCTAGTCAGCTTCCTTACCCATCAAGAATGAATGATGAGAAGCTCAAAGACAAAACAAAGAGCAAATGGAAAATTTTTCCAAATCTTCAATGAGCTTCACTTTGATATAAGCTTCGTTGATGCTCTCGTTCTAATGCCTAAATTCGCATCCACGCTTAAAGGCTTACTCACCAACAAAGACAAGCTATCAGAGATGGCTAAAACTCCTCTAAATGAGCAATGCTCATCTGCCATTCTTAATAAGCTTCGAAAAGCTTGAAGACCTGGCGGTTTTAATCCCGTGTGATTTCTTGGGATGTTTCAATGCTCCGCCTTGGGCGATCTTGGCGCTAGCATTAACCTCATGCCACTCTCAGTATGGAAGAAACTGTCTCTTCCTGAACTTTCATCCACTCGTATGCCACTCGAGCTAGCGGATCGTCTTGACCGTAACTCGTCCACTTGGGATAGCCGGGGATGTGCGGATGAAAGTGGGAAATTTTCACTTCCATGCTGACTTTGTTGTAGTAGACTTCGATGCAGATCCTAGAGTTCCCCTCATCTTAGGGAAAGCTTTCTTGAGAACGCAGTCGCGTGCTCTCGATTGATGTGTTTCTGAAGAGTTGACCATACGGGTTGACAACGAAGAGCTCACGTTAAATATTAACAAGAACTCCAAACCTCGTACAAAAGAGTGTTGCCACAATTGATCCAAAATCTGAAAGAATCAATGCAACACTCTCAAATTTCACGGTTAAGAGTGTTCGCCAAAAGCGTCTTTGAGCTCAAAGCTTTAAAATCACCCCTGGTTCAAACAAATGGTTTGAAAGTTTGTACAGGGAAGTCAAGAGTGTTCTTGATGATGATGATGATCTAGAATCGGAGACTTCATCGGAAGTGGTGGAAAGTGCTAGCTCTAAGAGCACACCACTTGTCCCACCTCAGGCATCGGTTTGTCGCATTGAGTTGTTAAGTCTGTGGATGAAACCAAACTCTCTTCAGTTTCATCTGAGTTGGATGATGATGTTTGTGATCCAATGGGAGACATTCTTCCCATTGATGATTTGCTCAAATGATCCATCATCTTCTAGTCTTATTCCCGACTCTTCCATCCCTTCTCTCACTCCTGATGAGGAAGATGACAACTTTTGGAATGAAGTCGATGCATTTCTTAGTGATGAGTCAATTCCAACGGGAATTGATAACACTTACCTTGATCCGGAGGGAGACATCCTTTTTCTGGAAAGTCTGTTGATTGAAGAACCATTTCCCACCCTCCCTCCCGGACATCTTCTTGACAATCACCATCTAAGCTTCAAGTTTAAGCTTAAAGATGTCAAAAATGGTGATTTGCTTCTCTCTGGCGAGGAATGGACATGCATTCTCATGTACGTCTTTATTCCATTCTTCCAAGATGGTGTGGTTGCTCTTTCCCTTTTCTCTTTCAGGAATGAGGACACCATCTTTGACCCCGGTATCATCCCTTATAGTTTCTACTATTCACAATACCGCGGTTATATATCTCGTCGATGTGGAACTTTCGATGTTCATATGTTTATTAACATTGTGAACGAAAGTCCGATCGAGATTGGTTTTCCACGTTACTTTCCCCATGAACAAATGAATACGGGGTCGCGTCAAGCTAGCGACTCGAAATCAAAAAACAGTAGCACACACAATATGGGTTTTCACCCATATTTCTGACTTCTTTCTATTTTCTACCACCCTAGTGTGGGGGATTTGCCCCACATGTTTCAAAAAATCTCCTTTCTAAATAATGGCCGTAGTATTTCCCTTTCGTTCTTTGTTTCGCATATGCACCGCCTGTACTTTGAATATTGAGGGCAATATTCATTTCTAAGTGTGGGGGGGAATTCTCACGAATTTATCATATTATCTACCCAGATTCCCCGTTTTTGGCCAAAATTTTTTTTTGGAGTAAGTGTTTACACTTTCTCATTTGGTTATCGATCATGTATGTCGTAAGACAAAAGGATTGGCTAATCCAGGAGCAAGCGGCTCTTGGTAAAGATTTCTCAAATCCGTTTATATGGCTTGCAATTTGCCCAAAATTGTATGGTTCTCAACTCACCATATCCTAAAAAGTGAAGAGTTGGCTAGCCCGCAAGATTATGGCTTGTGGTAAAGGCCGTGGAAAATCCATAATTGGTATTCAGCTCACCAAAGATAATTCTGATAATTTATCTAAAGAGTTGGCTAGTCGAGGGTGCGGCTGGTAAAGACACATCAAATCCGTTATATGGTTTATGATTTGCCAATAAATCAGATGGTTATCGGTGTACCATGGTTCTTACTTGAACTAAAACATTTGGCTACTCGAAGTAATGGCTTGGTAAAGAGATGAAATCCATTAAATTTTCTCAAAAGATTGCTAGGGACTAGCAATATCTCAGAGTGGGGGATTGATGAGTGTGTAAATACTCATCATTTTTGTACAATATAAAGTGCAAAATCATCTGAAAACACTTCAAAACACATCAAAATGATCAAAATATCACAAATCAGTGTTTTATGTGTTTTAAATGCAAAAAAATATCAAAATAGGATGAAAAACATATCAAATTTGCAAAATTGCGGTTTTAGTCCCCAAGTTTCTAAAGTTGTCAAAAAGCAGTCCCTGAGCACATAATTTCAAAAGTAAAGTCACCAAAGGTCCTTTTTAAAATCAAAAGTTGTCAAATTTAGTCCTTTGGTGAAAAATATGAAAAGTTTGAGAAAATTACAAGTTTAGTCCTTCAACTTTGAAAATTGGCAGAAATGGCCCCTGAAAAATTGCAAAATGGCAGGATTTGGTCCTTATACTTTTGAAGGTTGTCACGTTATGGAATAACTTTGCATAAGCTGGTAAGTAACCCCTCAATTTTGAATTTACTCCCAAGGTCCTCATTGTCATTTTAACCACCTTCAAACCAATTTTGGACCCTGACTTGGACTGTCAATATGCAATTGTTATTTGTGTATTATTAATCTTGGTCAAATCCCACCCATGGCGCCAAAATCCATCCAACATACGCATCACCAGGTAATCAATCCCACCTCTCGCAATCTTACATCCACCATGTTCCCCCTCACAACTAACATCCAACTACATTTATTGCATCCCTAACCCTCACTCAACCCCCATGGAAAAAGAAAAATCGCAAAATCATGTTTAAACGGTTGAGATTAATTTGAGCAATCCAAGGGCTGAGAATTGGTGGGATTTCATCAGAAGTGAGAGAAAAGAAGATTGGGTTAAAAAAGAATGAGAAAGAAGCAAGATGGGGAATAGATGTATTAGCTTTAAATTTGCTTAAGTGGTTTTTCTTTTAATGTATTAGTTAAATTTCAAAGCGTAATTTTGTGTTTCCCAGTGATAAACTCAAGTTATAATTATAGTGTATTAAGTTTCAATCAGTAATTCAAGTTTTTATCCAATTTCACATTTTTCATTAAGCTGTTGAATCTTTCCATTTCAAAGTCGAGACAAAAGCTTTTAGCATTCTCTGCTCTAATAAGCTTATAAAAGAAGCTTCTTATAGCTTTGTATAAGCTTAAGTTCAAATTTCAATCAAGTTTGGGACTTGGTCAACAAAAAGTCAAACGGGGTCAAAAATTGCAATCACGGATGGAAATGGGTTGATGCAGTTGGTGATTGGGTTGATAATGAGCTAGGTAGGGTTTTGATAGTTAGAGATACCTTGGTACTTGGATTCAAGCCACAGTGGCATAGGACCTTTGTAAGTGCAATTTCAAGTTCTTTTGCATTTTCTGATTTTGTAGTTAAACTGTTCATTGCTTTAAAAGTTGTAATTAGGTTAAATGCATGTAGATTGATCATAATTACAAGGTCGCTTTTGTTTGTCTCCTTTTTTAATCTTCACAAATACAAATATAAGTGGTGTTTGGATTTGAAGTCTGACTGCATGTGTTTTAGCTCGTGTCTTTTCATATCTCTTGATGTGTTTATCACTCTTAAATAAACTCATATTGGTCTTAGGTTGGTCCGCAACATCACGTAAAGTCAAAATCTAACTAAATAACTTCAACAGTTCATCTGTTGAGATTTTTGAAATCCAAACCATTGTTTTGTGTTTAGAATCATTAAATGTTGCTTGTGATAGGTTTATAACATCATATAACACCTAGATCGATAAAATTGATCCAAAGTTCACCAAAGTCAAACTTCATTTGTTTTAAAAGTCAAAATGTAAAATCGTGTTTTGAGCCAAAATAAAAGATTTTTCTTGGATTCAATTTTAAGCCTCAATCAGTGAAACTTGTTGATTTGAAAACTTCAACTGGTCCTCTTTCTTATAATCATTTTTGTATAATTTTACCAAATCTTTAAAAGCTCTAAACAAGCTCATCAATCTAGGCCTAGCTCCCCTGCCACGTCAAAGATTCACCGAGATTTTCGCTTGCAAGAAGTGCATAGAGCTCAAAGAGCTTCCATAGCCTGATTTTTGTACACTTGGTCTCACCCAGGTCTTTCCAAATGTAATTGGTAGTTTTCGTTTGAGCTTATTCTTAAGCTTGTGCATTAGCTCAAAGTTGCCTCCCTTTAACCGCATTTTCCTGCAATAAGTCAATGTAACAACTGATCTAGCTGTATTCAGAGTGGTTTAGCTTGTTGAAACTCATTGCATTTGGTCATTTAGCATATTTAAGCTTCTTGTAAATGCTTGGTTCTTTTGGTGAGCTTTTAGCTTATCAAGTGCTTATTCATAAGCACTTTCCATAAAGTTTCTTAATTTCTCACATAAGTGCTTGTTTTTCCATTTTTCTCAGATTCCTAGTATTATTTAGAGTTTTCCTGAAATTTTCAATTTTCCAAGCTTGTTTGCTATTTTTCTTGATTTAATTATTAGTTTTTAAGCATTTTTTAATTAGTTTTTAATACAAAAAATTAAGAAAAGCTTCAAAAAAATAATTTTTCATTTTTCTTAGGTTTAGATAAATATAAAAAGTCAAAAAAGTAATTTTCCAGATTTTTTCAGTTTATTTGGTATTTTTAGTAATTTAATTAGTTTTTAATAGTTTAAAATTCCTATAAAATAGAAAAATAATCAGAAAAATATAAAAATAGTTTTGAAAATTCTATGTTGATATTTTAGACTTTCCATTTCATAATTTTATTTTTCTAGCTTTATTTCCTATTTTCTTGTATTTTAGGTAATTATTTAATAGTTAAAAATAGTTTTTAATTAGATAATTAGTCATAAAAATAATTTTCTATAAATTTCTTTTTATCATTAGGATTGTAAAAATATCATTTTCATATTTTTAGGGTTAATATTGTGTATGTTTCACTTTTTAATTTGCACGTCACGTAGATTTTAATTTCAGCTTTTATAAAACATAAAACAAAACATCATTTTAATTATAGTGATAGCGCTTATTTAATAGATTTTATCTTTTAATTTCCTCTTTAATTTGCATTTAAGCCGTTTTAATTTGTTGGCTTTTTCCGTAGTTATAATATCATAATCTCGATCCTTTTCCGCTCAAACTCCTCGACACTAAACGCTTTGATAATTCATCGTGATAAATGGGACATAACGCACTTACCCTATACTCCTCGATCTTCATTGCATTCGCTGGGCGCTTTAAGTCGTTACGGTCCGCCATTCACAAG
>OU343220.1:196108075-196172983 GCA_910596185.1 Chrysanthemum makinoi | reverse complement strand
AACTAATTTACAAACATGCAGAAATTTAATGGCTCCAACTTAAGTTGTTGGAAGGCTTGTTGGTTACAAACATCAACATGAGTTGTTGGAACCCTCGTGGTGACAATTATACTTTTATCTATCATTAGCATATTCATGATATACATACTATATTTTGGCAATGGGTTGTGAACACACAGTTGCAAGTTTTGTAATAAGAGGAACTTGGGCTGAGTGGATTTACAATGCCTTTCTTTTGTGTGAACATTCTCTAAGTATTTCAAATCATTTGTTACAAACTCTATGAACTTCATAACCTTTGTGTTGTGCTTTTTAGCATGTTTTATCTCGGTGTCACAAGGCATTCAACTTACGTGGCATGCATTTGGACATATCATAGAGTCGTGGTGGCGGCAGCGTTCATACATGGGATTTATGCATTTAAAAACATCGTTTGGCTTGTAACAAACTTATTTCGCTACAAGTTGATTTTCATTTGGGACCTACATTTTGTAAACTTTGATTGTTTTAATAAATCAAGCGAGGTGTTTTCAAGCGACACTTTAGGTGGTTCAATATAGCTAACTTTGATGCTATGAGGTCCTCCCCAAGGTATTCAATTCAAATACCAAGCGTAATTTGGGGGTGTGACATTGTTGTATGGAACCAATTGAGTTTCTTGAGATTGTTGCTTTGATGGATCATATGGTGTGATTGTTGCAGTTGGCGGAGTAGTGGGTTGTGGAGGATCACAAGCTTGAGCCCACAACGCTAATTGTTGATTATCCGGATTTGAAGGTGAAACATTTTGTCCACGGATAACCCTTTCTTTGTAAACTTCTTTTTTATGAGGCTTCAAATAGTCGTACAACAATCCGTATGAAGCATGATGAAGATTCTTTGCTTGACGGATGAAAATGACATACTTTTCCCAATCAGGACCAAGACTACTCAGAAACTTAGTGTTGACTGCAATTCTTGGCGTAATTATGTTGTGTTTGTCCAAGTCATTGATGATGTCTGAGAATCGATGATGATATGACTCTAATGTCTCTCCGGGTTTAATCATGAAGTGTTCATAAGCCAAGTAGATTTTGGATTCCATGTCCTCTTGATTGAGTGCAGTGCCTTCCATGAGGAGATGAATATGTTCCTACATTGCTTTAGCAGTCTTTTGAGCATCAACACTTCGAAGGATCGGATTGGGTAATCCTAAAAGGATGTATTGCATTGCTAGCTCATCGGCTTCGAAATGAAGAAGTTCATCAGTAGTGAGGTCAGAAAGAGTTGCAATGTTGGTGACATCACCTCTTGGTGGAGTAGCATTTGGATCTCCGGGTGTAGTGACAATAGGCATCTGAAATGGACCTTCCAAGATAACCTTCTTTAAGAACTTTCCATGTGGCTTCTTTAGATCACAAAACCTAAAGAACCTAATCACCCATTGATCATAGTTTCCGGGAGTGAGCATCATGAATGGATTGTTGGCTACTTAAAGCTTCACACATCTTTGCAAACCAAGTCGGTTCCTTCATAGTATTCCTGGATGGATGTTGATTGTTAAAGTTTGTGTAAGGTTGTACTTGAAGACTAGGTGGTGGTTGAACCATTTGAGGTGGTATTGCTCCTTGTTGTAGATAATGTTGTTGATTAAATTGTTGTTGATAAATTTGTTGTTGTTGATTGAATTGTTAATGTTGTGGACTAAGTTGTTGTTGTTGTTGTTGAGTATACGTATAAGGAAAGTAGTTAGAGTATGGAGGTTGAGACATGTTGAAAATTTGTGTTGTAAAATGGATCTTTGTATTCGAATGAAACGTTGTTGATGAAGTGTCCTTAGGCATAGAAACCAAGTTTAGGCAAAGTAATGCTTAGACGTAAAAACACCAAACTCACGCGTAAAAGCAATAGTTACGCGTAAGAATTGAGAAACACTAAGATTAGGCGTAAACTGAAAGTTAGGCGTGAAAACTTATCGTAGGATTAGCTTATGCGTAAGACAAGGCTTAGGCGTAAGAAAAATCTTAGCGTAAGGAGTTCTACGCATAAGTTTTAGCTTATGCGTAAAATTAGGGTTTTGCCCAAAATCCTTTACACTAATCTCGGTGTAAAAAGATATCCAAAGTCGAAGTGTTTTGAGGCTTATCCAAGCAAGAAAACACTGAGTAAACCAAGAAAACTAAAGATCAAGCCACAGATTTCTTACGCGTAACTCTAGGGTTTTGTTACGCATAAAACTTAACCAAAACGGATTTTTTCTCCAAAGTGATTCTAAACCAGATTTTTATGATGAAATAGCTTCAATATCACCAAAATAACACAAAAGTGTGAAACTTGATGATCCAAAGCTTATAAACACCTTACGCGTAGAAATGAACACACGTATAAAACCAAGCTTAAAAACAATGAATTACACGTAAAGTTTGAAACTTTTTGCTAAAAACTGAAATTTTAACACCTAAAAACTTTGAAAGTACAAGAATCTTTGATTGAAAAGTGTAAAAAATGAGTTTTTAAGCGTGTAAAAGTTTGAAGACCGAGACTTACGCGTAAAACCAACAACTTCAAAAACAAAAAACCTTTTCACCCAACTATTTGGCGATTGATACCACTGTTAAGTTCTCATATTTGTAACACAAGCCTTAATATGTAAGAAAGAAAGATAAGATGATCGGTTGAACAAGACACGACACTATGCGTATGAATGTGACACGTTTATGCGTAGAAAATGAAATTAATTGAACAACCAACCCTCAAGAGAGGGTTTACAAGGATTATTTATAGGGCAAGGAGCTAGGGCAACACTACTAGCAATCTTCCCTTCTTATGGGCTTGGGCCAAGGCTCATGGGCCTTCTACACAAGCCTTAGCTTAATAACAAACATAAAGGCCTAATTAAGCTAACTATTACATGTTAATCACTAACACTTGTAATCTAGTTTAGGAGTGATTCCAACACCTATAATATAATATAATATCTAAAATTACAATTTTGTGCATAAAAATTCTAATCCGATTAATTCTCGATTAATCCTCGCTTAACCGATTAATCGCTAGGCCCTACTCAACCGCCTCACTAGTGCCTAACGATTTTTACGACCTTGATTCTCACATTGCATATTACTATTACTACTAAAGTACATTATTTACCATGAATGCTATGGACACGATTTTTTTTGTTAAAGACAAACTCAATCGGGATGAAGTGAAAAGTTATAACGGTCGTTAAGTAACGGCCATTATTTTTAATATTAAAAAAAAATACTCCAACACAGATTTTATGTAATTGGTCTTTTATGGCATAGGTTTGTTGCAAATTCAGTCCTTCATCACTAAGTCCAACATATTTACTTTATTGGTCCTTTATGTTATAGGCCCGTGCAAATTCAGTCTTTCGTCACTAACTTTGCAATGAAACGCTAACGTAAGGACAATTTCTGTGACAAAATTAAAAAAAAAACACACAATTTACAAAATAGTCTTTGGGGTTATCGATCCGTTACATAGTTAGTCCCTCGCGCTCCGCGGCGGAACGCAACGAAAATCAATAATTTTGTAGTCAAACGAATCGCCTCATCGTTGTTTTCCAGTTGTCACAAGTTTGATCCATGAAGGATCTCACATGTCACCTAGCAAGAGCTTGTTTGATGTTTCCTCTAGAATGATTTCCATTGTCATTGTGAATACTTTGCGTATCACTCAGATGTTCTGGCAATACCACAAGGATAATGCGTAGGACTCTTGATGCATATTTTCTTACTTTTCATGGTGTATGAAACAGTAAGCATATTGAAAGTGTGTCCTAATGAGATTCATGGATGATCTCTTGGCTCTGGACTCAATAGTGCGCTTTGGTTCCTGTGCGGAGAGTGGGGAGAGGGTCTCTTAATTCAATATCAACCATCTCTAAGAGAAAGTCAATAGATTACATAGGTTCCCCGTGAGAATGAAACAAGTCCTTTTAAGAGAGCTTGAGTGGCTTAGGAAGGTTTAGTGCAGTGCGTCACTGGGTCCATGACGTCTTATCTTCAATATTGGCGTTACCTTGGTAACCACCAGTAGCATATGCATTTAACCCGGTTTCTGCCCTAAGGTTGAATTATTGGAGGGCTATTTCTTTTCACCCTTTCACTTTACATTTCTTTTTCATTCTTCAACCCCTTCAGCGCTTGTCGAGACTTCACCACTAGTACCTTGTTGGGTTTGTTCCAGTACTAGCTCCGCCTCAGTCGGCACTCTTCCTTATTCTCACTTTTCTCCTTTTTTTTAATCATACCTAAGGACTTCTACACTATCTAGTGGACTATCCCTGGGTAGATCCCTCCGGCTCTGGCGGGATCGTGGGAATGATTACCTAACCTTACCATCCTTATAACTTTAATAGATTAAATGCAAGGTCGGTCTTTGTTATACTTCCACGATTGCCATCAGTAACCATTCGCTCCCCCTCAATATGTGCATCGATATACGAAAGAGCTTAGCACATATTAGAGAGAGCCTACACTTTGAGTCAAAACGATCACTTTTTATCAGATTTCATATTTAAATCACATTCTCTCCCCCGATCAAAAATTTCAAACCTTTTGAGATTTGTGATCCCAATTGATTTAAATAGGTTTAGAAAACATGAGAGAAAATCTGGCCTAATTTAATACACGTACCAATAATGGAACACTTTAGTGCTCCCCCTTAATCAATGTGGGAGGGTGTTAGTGTGATAAGAATGAAAGATTTTGTGACATAGACACATAACAACAAAGTAGTATCATTCACTACTTATCCTACACAAAGTAACATTAGGTGGAAATACAGAAGCTGTTTTAGTTGTTGTTGTAAGGATGGAAGAAACATATGTTGATGAAATGAGACCTCTAAATTTGTATATATCATGCAGAATATCCACAGAGTTCTGAAATATTAGGTTCCTTTTCTTCTTTTGTTGATCCAAGATATGGTTACCCTTTCCTATTGGCATCCAATCATAAGATGGCTTAATCTGATTATCAGATTTTGTGGGAGCATGAGCGGGAACATTCTCATAAACCATGTTATCCGCATACGTTAGTCAACATAGATAGACATGCATACAAATATGTGGTGTTCGACAGAACCCAAACAACAATCGACTAATAAAAGTCAATCCAACATCGAAAATCATTCAATCAGATCATACAAAGGCATGGGGATTATATGTGAACCTCAAACTCGAATCATCTAATTCTAACAATCATATCCTAGCAATTCAAAGTTGGCAAAAACCTTTTTTTGTTAATTATAGGATGATTAAATAAGCCCATTAGATGACATAAATTTGAAAATACTCTCCCCCTCAATCAATGACCCATTTTATAAAAAGTTTAAAAGAGTTGTAGTCATTGATTGAGTGACAAATTTTATGAAAAGCATAATTCCGCTTGATTTTTAAACAACTCATTTTCTACCATGTGTAACACAAATGATTTTCGGAAGAATCATAGACGGAAAAATATTTGTGTAGGAACAGCCGTCTTTTTGGCGACGTGCTTTCCTAATTTTAGTTTTTGGATAAGTGCCCGATATTTATGAAAATTGATTTTGCATAGCACTTTCCTTTCTTGAGAAGTGGGTTGCATATCTGAAATAATAGCAAACCATTGTTAAAGCGCGGGTTACAGTCTGAAATAATTGCAAGCCATATTAGGTATGTTTTGAAAAAAATAACTTTTGAACTTCTGATCGAGCTTCATCTAAAGACCCGTGTCATTATTGAATGACATTTCTAGGTCCGTAGATGTTATCGATACCAGAAGACATGCCTTGAAAAACTATTTTTGGTATTTTCTAATTTTTTTATTTTTATGGGTTTTTTATGGTTTTATATATTTCTATTTAAATTTTGGCATAAGATTGTACAGACTATATTATTTAATTTAAGAAGATGTTGATATGAGTACCAGATAAGGATATCGGTCAGTACGTAGTAGAAGACAGCAATCAACATCTCTTAAATGTTCACCACCAAAGCTTTCGAGGCTCCTGAAAAATCGACTGAACTTGAGCCTTCTCAATGTGAAGCTTTGGTAGCTTCCCCCCAAACCGACAATCTTCGTATTGAGACCACTTCCCCAAGTATTTGAAGTGAAGCAAACAGTCTCATTGTATGAAGCTTAAAAACCCGAAGTAAACGATAACACCAAAGTAACAGGTTGAAGCACTAATCTTCTCTGCGGTTATCAATCCCAGAATAAATGATTAAGCCAGATCACATGAACCTATTGTGCGTCCCCAATGTACACATTACTATGCAGTTTTGAGCAGTTGTCTATTCGGGGGAACAATATATCAACATCTTCATTTCACCAAATGCATTCCAGTTATCTTACATATAATAACTCAGTCCATAATGTACACATGTACCCAACACAAGTCCAAACGATAACACCAAAGTAACAGGTTGAAACACTGATCATCTCAGTGGATATCAACTCTGGAATAAATGATTAAGCCTGATCACGTGAACCTGTTGTGCGTCCTTGATGTACACATATCTCTCCCATGATGGTTGCGATCTCATCGGAATCAGCATAACATTGTGTACATGAAGCATTAACTAGAAGCACTTTACCATACATCATATCAGCTCTTAAGAAGATGTCGATAAGCAATATCATCTCGCGCACCAAATGTTCTTCTCTTGTTTCTTCCCACTAAAAGCTGAAGTAATACATACCAAAAGTGTCAAGAGACCACTTCCCCCAAATAGTTGGAATAATACACCACAAGCCACAAGTTAAGACACTAAGTTTCTATGCGGTTATGAAATTTGTTTTCCCGGAATAACTTCAATAAAGAAAAAGTATTAAGTTTATCACGTGTACTCGTTGTGCATTTAGATGTATGTCTCCTCCCCCCTTGCTGATTTTGATACCTCAGAATCAGCAACACATTATACACCCATATACTTGAAATCTTGTGAGAAGAACATAATTAGCTCAAATGTATCATGTGAGAATCAACTGCTACAGAAACTCTCTCTGATTATCTTTATCAACCCATATGTAGAAAATTTGAAGTGACCATTGATGAAGTAAACCTGATATACCAAACTTGAAACTGAAGTAGAATTCCCCATTCTTGTGACTCAAGCTTGCACTAATGTTGGAAGAACGGTGTAGAGAATATATGTTCCAAGCAAATCTCTAAGTCCTCAATACTCAATCAAAGTATGAGACATTAACACCTCTTGCGATTATCCACAACGTCATCTACGTGTGACACTGAGTACTACAACGTAACTCCTTAAAGTGATAGTTAACCAGGTCTTCAACCATCCACGCCGCTGGTAACTAGATAATCCAAGTCTTCAACTCAAATTCTTAAACACGAGCAAGTTATCATTGAAAGTCATGCATCCAACCAACCCCGACTTCAAGATAAAATAAGAACACGCCTTTGTGAAAGTCAACTTCAATCTCAAATAAGTGATACCCGATCAACTCTGTAGTCACAATTAGTGTCAAATGCCCAACCAGTGAATCTAATGGACATTTAGAGTATTCACACTTCTCCCCCTCAAAAATTGCATATGAAGTTGCCATTTTTGATTGAACAAGTGAATAAGGATATACTCCAATGTACATAGATCCACTTGATGACTGAATGAGCATAGGAAAAGCATGAAGCTCGTTGATGAAGAATGTAGATTAGAATGGTCATTCACGAGAGAATTTATCTTCATCCGAAGATAAAGTGCACTGAACTGTACACCTTTCTTTTCTTTGAGGAACGGGGCCTGAAGTGTTATCTGCAGACACCATTATGATGAATTTAAGGACCGAGGCTTGAACTGAAGTGTTCAAACATCATTTCAGACATACATTAACTTTGACTTTCCTGATCTCTTGAATCAGGAGAAATTTGTGCTTTAGTCATCCAGACTTTGAGTCTTCTCATGTAGTGAATGATCGATGTACCTGCAACTGAGTAAGGACTACGTGCTCTAACATTACAAACTTGATTGCATATATATGGGTTAGTGACATCAGTATCCAAACCCTTGGAGGTTTCATGGTCAACCATGGTTTTGCCATCAGTAAACAGCTTTCCGGTAGGTATCCACTTAAGTCTGACATGCTTAAAAATTCTACCAGTCGGTATCCACTTATGGCAAGGTCTAGGATTGTTAAGCTTCTTATGCATAGTGGAAGACTTATTGTTATTCCCAGTCGTCAAAGATTTAGCATTGGTTATCCACCTAGGAGAAGTTTTAGGTTTGTTTTGCTTCTTATGCATTGTAGATGACTTACTGTAATCCTAGACTTAACAGGTTGAACCTTAGCAATGTTCCTCAATAAACCAGGAGGCATCATACGAGGTTGTGAACCTAAGATTCCATCCTTATGAAGTAGTGTCCTTTTCCTAGCCTTTTCTAGATCATAGTTCTTGCACAAGTTATTCATATCATATGAATTATGGATTCTAATGCTTGGTTTAGACACTGTTTTTGAACTAATCCTATAAGAGCTAGGTGTAGGTGTAGCTACTTGAACTATCTATCCCAATTGCACCAAGAAAACTTAATGCAATACTCATCCATGGTCCTGAAATGATATAAAGGCCAAGTTTTAAAGTCTACAATACTACCGGCACACTCAATATTTGGTGTATTGTGTAATATGACAAAACAGATATAAGGCTAAATTCTCACCAATGGAATAAAGGGTAGTTGTGTCAGCAAAGATATATTCTAGTTTCGGTTACGAAAACATGTGAAAGGTTTTAAAATGGCATAATTTTTCAAAACAACCTAGAAAAACAAAGGCAAATTAAAGTCAAGTGATAATTCTTCGCCCGTCCTGCCACTTGAATTGTATAATGTCTCTATTGTACAAAAAATGTAAAAAAATAAGGGAGAAAGAGCATAATTAAAACAAAAGACTCCCCTAAGTTTGCTCGGCATGATCGAAGACACATGTGCTGGAACGTGTCTCTTTTGAGATCCATAAGAAAACTTCAATTTCCTGAATTTACTTACACAACAAAATGCATCATACTAGAAAAACAACAAGTATAAAAAATAAAGAAAATGAAAAGTCTAACTCACTTTCGTAGGAATCACGGTTGCATTTAACGTATACAACTAGCCTTTTAAACCACTCGGTATCCCGAGTGGACGAGTGAAGTCTCGTGAGGGTTTCTAGGGAACACACCCACAAAGTTCGAAACTAAAAATATACAAACATGGAAATTGTTTTTGAAAATGGTTTTCTACAGGAAGAAGTTACGGCGTAACCTCATCGAGTGAGTTACGTCGTAAGTCAAGTGACCTGACAATTCATCCACGCTGGGAAACAATTACGGCGTAACCACAAAGATGCAATTATGCCATAGAAACTCTCTGATGGAAATCACAGGAAACTCGACCTCTTAATACCCTTAAGAGGCCCGCTCCAACACTTTTCCTTTATTTCTTCATTGTAGAAACCTGTAAAAATGATGCACAAACATACCAAGCATAAAATCCTATAAAAGGATATACATGGGGTGCCTCACATGAAGCGCTTGTTTTTGTTCGAGTCTCGAGCTTAGCTCCACCCTTATTTTACTAAGTAAAAGGGTGTTCACCCGCTCTCTTGGAATCAATGGTGAGTGAAAGTAGAAAAATACACCATAAGGTTTTACATTTGCCACGGGGTAACGAAATGATGAATTAAAATCATACCTTAAAGGAGAATTCATTTCCCTCTTTCTCATACCTTGTTTGGTTAATAACCTTGATGATTGTATTTCTCTATGTAAGGGATCTAATTCTTGAGTATTAATGGAAAGCTCATATTTTTCATTTGTCTTCACAATAAATGAATGAGCCTTCGTCTCCGTAAAAGATGATTGATAACGCTCAGATTGTACATGTTTTCAGTAGCGTTATGTGTGCTTTTGTATATGTTATTTGGTTATATTTGTATGATTTTAGTACTTAATTGCATCAAAAGATGTTTGTCTAGTATTTATAACCAAGTGCAGGGAAACGGAATGAAAAGTAAAAGAATGTTCAATAAAAGGAAGATTCCCGTTTCAGTAAAGCATGTTAAGCACAAATCAGTATTTCAAGTACCATAGAAGACCAAGATGATTGAAGAACCAAGCTCTACAAGTCAGAATAAAGTTAAAGGTCGATTTTCTGTCACTCAGGAAGACCAGCCGAATCGGTTGCAACCGCAACCGGATCGGCTGTATGATGGTCAAAAAGGTATCTGTGAAGATGGACCAACCGATCGGTTGCCACCCGCAACCGATTCGGTTAGAGTAATGCTAGAAGACCAACCGGATCGGTGGACCTTCGACCGTCCGGTGGGAGACCTTTTCGCCAAATCTTCATCATTAAGCTTCCCCATTGTATCCAAATGATTCTAGGTCCTTCCCTTGGTGTATTCTAGTCCCTTCCTAACTCCTTGGAGGCCAAGTTCAGCAATTAATACCCTAGGCCTTGGAACTAGTATAAATAGAGACCTCTTATGAGCATATGAGACACACACTTCAATGAAACTCTCTCTACTCATCAAACAAAGCTCTTAGCTCTCAAATTCGTCCTTAGAAGTCCAGGAAATTTTGGAGTTCCAGAAGTACCACATTAGGAGGTCAAAACCCCAAGGATTCTACCCCAATACTTTGGGAATCATTACTTCACCATTTGTAATCTTATTCTAAGCATTGTAAGACTCTTAATCATGTTTTCTAATGTTCAAAGTTCTGAGTTTATGCTTATGTTTGTTATGAGTGGCAAGTTTCTTTATGCACTTGCTTAAATGATGTTGATTATCATGTGATTAGTTTGTGATTGTGTTAACATGTTTTAATTCAATTTTAAGTTGATTCTAAGATCCAATTGTGCTAAAGTTTCATAGTGACATTTGTTAATCAAGTTTGACTAGTTGATAGTAATCGTGGAGGTCGAAAGAACTTATTGTTATTCAACTAGTTAAAATCATTTTGTCTATGGATGATTGTTTTTACCCATTATTCTTGATTAAACAAAGAAACTAAAGTGTGGTTGTAATAAGAACGCTTTTTGATTATCAAGTTGGATTGATTGGAAACATCTAAAAGGTCGTAAGAATAGGTGTTGACAATCAATTGTAACCTTTTGTCTATAATCGGTTACCTTTTGTATTGACCATTTTTTAAGCAAATTTGATAAGACAAACCGATGTTTTTGTGTTTAATTTTGTGAAAATAAACTTATGAAACTTGAATTGATTGGTTAAACTTAATGCTTGTTTTTATGAACTACAATCTTAACGAAGGTTTAACTTGTAAGAGCAATCGATTAGTACACCAACTAATTATCATAACCAACATGTTAAAGAGGTTAACACAATCATACTAATCAAGGATAAGAAGCTAGTTTAAGCAAGTGTAGTTTTTAATCATCTGAATTTCATTATATCTATTTTCATTGTTATATGCTTTTGGATTGCCTTAGTTGATTTAGACTTGTTAATCACATTCACTCAAATCCCTGCGAACGATCTCGACTTACCTTCAAAATCTTGCTATAACAGACGAGTGAACTTGCTCGTATGTGTTATTGGTAAAATTGGTAAATCGTCTTTTATAAATTTAAAACTTGTACACACGTAGCACATCAAGTTTTTGGCGCCGCTGCCGGGGATTTTATTGTGTTTCAGCAAGTTTTGAATCCACTTCAGTCGATCCATTTCTATTTTTTTTTCAGAAAGCTCCAACCGATTGGTCGTCTCACAATCGATCCGGTTGCGCCAAAACCATAACCAATTTGATCTAACCAATCGGTCGCTCCTCGTAACCGATCCGGTTACTCGTTTCTGTCCAGAAATCTGTTTTCTTTGTTTGTCCGTGTGTTTAGATATTGCCTGGATTCTCTAGGTCATTGTATGAACACTCGTGCAGCTGGAATAGAACCAATCTCACCTCTTACCAACCCCGAACGTCTGATTCGAAAAAGAAGAAGAACACCTTTCATACCCTTAGAAAATAATTTACCTAGAATACCAAATCCACCATTCGATAACCTCGTAGAAGCCAAAGTCGTTTACAACCCTTTTACTAATTTACCTTTTCCCATGGCGGACGATCAACCCATGTGGGGAACCAACCGAGCCGTATCACCAACCCCTGGGAGTGCTATTGTTGCTGTCAACCTTGGTGACAACTTCACCGTGATGGGTCATTATCTTTCTATGATCAAAGACCGTCAATTCGATGGCCGTGCACGGGCCGATCCGCATAAGCACATTGCCGAATTCATCAAAATTTGCGGCATGTTCCGTTATGGCGACACCGATGTCAATGCCATCAAACTCAAAATTTTTCCATCATCACTCGCCGGAGATGCTAAGGTGTGGTACAATGAATTGACCCCAGGAATTATCAACACTTGGGAGGAGATGAGGCAAGCCTTTGTAAGCCGATTCTTTCCACCTGCCATGTTTGATCGATTAATGGGAGAAATTCGTGCTTTCACACAAAACCCCAACGAATCACTTGTCGAAGCTTGACTTCGGATGAAATATTTGCTTCGTAGTTGTCATGGACATGGACTATCCAAAGGAACCATTATCCAAATCTTTTACCATGGACTAGATGAAATCTCTCAAGGCATCCTTGATGCCGGAGGAATTTTTCTCTATAAGACTCCTAACGATGCAAACCAATTACTCGAAGATCGAGTACTTCTCAAACTCGATTGGTCTAAAGATTCGAAAACCAAACCCCTTCGAAAAATCATTGCTTTTGTCGAAAATACCGATACCTCAAAACTCATGGAGAAAATGGAAGCTTTAACCTCGAAAATCGAGTCGCAATACAAAGATATCAAAGGAGAAATGAAGGAAATGCGAGACGGATGCAACAATTGTGGAGGAAATCACCCATCGTTTGAGTGCAACGATAAGCCCATGGGTGGACCTAACGAAGGAGAATCGAATTATGTCCAAGGAGGATATCGTGAAGGAGGATACCGTGGAGGAGGATATCGTGGTAATTATTACGGTAGAAATCCTGGAAATTGGTAAGACCGCCAACCAAGGGATAACAACCGTGATTCTCAACCTCGAACTGACAATCCGCCCCCACAAAACTCTGACAAAAAGATGGAAGAATCCTAATTCGAAAAAACCATGAGAGAATTCGTGACTGCTCAAAAATCTGCGAATGATTTCATCAAAAATCAATTTTTCAATCTCAAAGCCAAAGTTGAGCAGGGACAGAAAAATCATCAAGCATCTATCCAAGATCTTGAGAACAAATTTGGCAGATTTTCTGACCAACATTCCTCTCGAACATCTGGTTCGTTACCAAGTAACACCCAATCCAACCCAAAACCATCAATCGATAAAACGTACCGTCCACCACAAACAAGAAATGAGCATATCAATGATGTCTTCACAAGAAGTCGTCTCTCGTACGATCCACCACCAAATCCTAACGAAAATACTCCTATCACCTAAGATAGTGAGGATGAAGCTGAGGAAACCAACCCAACTCAAACCACCAAAAAGAAAACCATCCCATCTCAAAGGCGTACACACCAAAATTTCCATATCCTCAACGCCTTAAGAAAGAAAAAATGGAAGAGCGTTATAAGAAGTTCATTGAAATAATCAAAGTGGTTAGACTCAATGTTCCTCTCGTTGATGTCTTAGCCGGAATGCCCAATTATGGGAAATTCTTAAAAGAACTTCTTAATAACAAGAGCAAGCTAGAGCAAATATCAGCTACCTTCCTTAACGAAGAATGCTCAGCCATCGTTCAAAACAAAATCCTGCCAAAGCTCGGAGATCCTGGGAGCTTTCTTATTCCATGTACTTTCGGGAATAATATTCAATGCGATGCTTTAGCCGACCTTGGCGCAAGTATCAATTTGATGCCTTATTCGTTGTATTCCAAATTATGCAACAACAGCCTTAAACCGACAAAGATGAGCATTTGGTTAGCAAATCATTCTTATCAATATCCTGTTGGAATTGCTGAGAATATGCTCGTTCAAGTTGGTAAATTCATTTTTCCCGTGGACTTTATAATCCTAGAGATGGAAGAAGATAGTAAAGTCCCACTAATCTTAGGAAGACCTTTCCTAAATACCGCTGATGCAATCATCAAAGTGAAAGGAAAAGAACTCAACCTTGGAGTTGGAGAAGATCAAATCACCTTTCTGATCGATAAAGCAATGCACTATCCACGCCCAGTGATGACCTTGTTTCAACATCGATGTTATCGATGAAGTCACTGACGAAGAATTGGATGCATTACTTAACGAATCTGATCCATTCATGACTACTTCCGAAAAAATCAATGAAACAGACCTTGACAAAGAGTTTGTTGATTTTATGAAAGTAGAGTTCGAAGGAGATAACACGGAGGAGGAAGAAATGGAGGAAGAAAATTTTGAAGAAATAACTTTCGATGACTAGATGAGAATAAAATCTTCTCTTGAAGAACCACCAACATCTCGCTCAAACCTCTCCGATCATCTTGAATATGCTTACCTGGAGGAAAACTCACTTCTTCCAGTAGTCATATCTGCATTTCTCGAGGCCCAGGAGAAATAAAGTTTAGTTTCGTCCTCAAAATCATAAACAAGCTTGGAAAACATCTGATATTCCAAGAATTAGTCCCAATTTCTGCAAACACAAAATCAATTTCGAAGATGGGATTAAACCTGTTGTGGAACGTCAACGTCGACTCAATCCCAACATGAAAGAAGTTGTCAAAAAGGAAATCATCAAACTTCTCGATGCTGGTATCATTTACCCAATCGAGGATAGTCCTTGGGTGAGTCCCGTTCACTGTGTTCCCAAGAAAGGAGGAATGACGGTTGTGACTAATGAACGGAATGAACTAGTTCCTACTAGAACTGTCACTGGTTGGCGCGTTTGTATTGACTATCGTAATTTAAACAAAGCCACCAGAAAAGATCATTTTCCACTCCCGTTCATGGATCAAATGCTTGAAAGACTAGCAGGGAATAAATTCTTTTGTTTCCTCGATGGATTTTCAGGATACTTTCAAATTCCAATCGATCCTAATGACCAAGAAAAGACCACTTTCACTTGTCCTTTTGGAACCTACGCATACCGGCGTATGCCTTTTGGTCTTTGTAATGCACCTGCGACTTTTCAAAGGTGTATGATAGCCATATTCCAAGACATGCTTGAAACCTCCATGGAAGTTTTCATGGATGACTTTTCAGTTTTTGGAAACTCATTTGAAGCTTGTCTTTCCAATCTTGATAAAATGCTCGAAAGATGCGAAGCTGCACATCTTGTCCTTAACTGGGAAAAATGTCACTTCATGGTGACCGAAGGAATTGTGCTTGGCCACAAAATCTCCAGTGCAGGCATGGAAGTAGATAAAGCAAAAATCGACGTTATCACGAAACTTCCACCACCAACTAACGTTAAAGCCGTTAGAAGTTTTCTAGGACATGCCGGTTTCTACCGCCGATTTATCAAAGATTTTTCAAAAATATCCCGTCCGATGACAAAACTTCTTGAGAAAGATTCTGTCTTTGACTTCAATGCTGATTGCATAAAAGCATTTGAAACATTGAAATCTCAACTGACTAGTGCTCCGATCATGGTTTCACCTAATTGGTCACTACCCTTCGAGCTTATGTGCGATGCAAGCGATTTTGCTGTTGGAGCCGTCTTAGGCCAATGAGAAGGAAAACACTTTCGGCCCATATATTTTGATAGCAAGACACTGAATAGTGCTCAGCAAAATTATACAGTCACATAAAAAGAATTACTGGCCATTGTTTTTGCGTTCGACAAATTCCGATCCTACCTCGTACTCTCAAAAATAGTCGTGTTCACCAATCACTCAGCACTTAAATATCTGTTCACCAAGCAAGATGCTAAACCGCGTCTCATCCGATGGATTCTGCTACTCAAAGAATTTGACATCGAAATCAAAGATAAGAAAGGAGCAGAGAATCTAGCCGCTGATCATTTATCACGTCTTGAAAATCCCGATCTAGAGGAGTTGAAGGAAGAAGAAATCGACGATTATTTCCCTGATGAAACCCTCATGACCGTTGATGGAAACGACGATCCTTGGTTTGCTGACTTTGCGAACTATCTCGCTGGAGGAATTCTCAGAAAAGGATTAACTCACGCTCAAAGGAGAAAATTCTTTTCAGAACTTAAATACTACTTTTGGGAAGAACCATATCTTTTCAAAATGTGCCTTGATGGAATGATCCGAAGATGTGTTTCTGGTTCTGAAACCCGCAAGATTCTTGATGAATGTCATCATGGCCCAACTGGGGGACATTATGGTCCTTCCACCACAGCTAAAAAAGTTTTTGATGTTGGATTCTATTGGCCAACAATATTCAAAGAAGCACATACACTTTTCCAGAACTGTGATGCTTGCCAAAGAACCACCAACCTTTCACGCAGAGACGAAATGCCCTTGACAAGTATTCAAGTGTCCGAAATATTCGATATTTGGGGAGTTGATTTCATGGGACCATTTCCTAAATCCCACAAATACGAATACATTCTCGTTGCTATAGATTATGTGTCCAAATGGGCAGAAGCTGAAGCTTTACCAACAAACGATGCTCGTGTCGTCGTTAATTTTCTCAAAAAGCTTTTCGCTCGTTATGGAATTCCCAAAGCCTTGATAAGCGATCGAGGAACCCATTTCTGTAACCAAAAAGTGGAGAAAACAATGAAAATATATGGGGTTCATCATCGATTTGCAACAGCTTATCACCCACAAACCAGTAGCCAAGTTGAAAACACCAACAGAGCTCTTAAAAGAATACTCGAAAAAACAGTGAAGGACAATCCTTCAGTGTGGTCGAAGAAACTTGATGATGCTCTGTGGGCGCTTCGACGGCTTACAAAACTCCTATTGGCACAACTCCTTCTACGACTCCTGTATGGAAAAACTTGTCATTTGTCGTTCGAAGTTGAACATCGTGCTTACTGGGCTCTTAGAAACTGTAAAACCGATCTCGAAATAGCTGGAGAGAAGAGATTTTTGCAATTGCACGAACTCGACGAATTAAGACTCCAAGCTTATGAAAATTCCAAACTGTATAAGGCCAAAACAAAAGCTTATCACGACAAAAAGCTGAGAATTCGAAAAGAATTCAAAGCCGGAGATAAAGTTCTGCTTTTCAACATGAAATTTAAATTCAAAGCTCCTAAATTACAACCAAGATGGTTTGGCCCATTTATCGTTAAACATGGATATCCATCTGGATATGTCGAACTTTATGACAAATAGGGTGGAAGTTTCATCGTTAATGGGCACCGAATCAAATTATACTACAATAAGGAGCAAATGAATGAAATATCAGTTGAGACCGTTTCACCTGAAAATGAATTCGAAACCATCACCTTTGTAGCACCTTTTCCAGGAAGAATCCCACAAAGTGTTCCTTGGAAACCATCTGCTGAGTTCATCTGGAGTGATATTGATGCAACTGGTGAAGAATTCTTGTATGTCCCCGAACTTTTCAAAATGTTCAAGGCTGCAACTGCGGCCAAGTAAATTCGGGAAGATTTGACTCAGGCTGATGACTCGTTAATAAAACAAGCGCTTTTCGGGAGGCAACCTTATTCCTCCGGGAAAGAGATCAATAATAGAAGTTTGTAGTATATAAGGGGTAACTCAAACGTATTAGGTTTGAGCACCGAGATCGTTCCGAACGAGGGTTGAATGGAATTTACAACTTACGTCGCGATTATTGGGATTTGAATAGGAAAAGAGGATAACTTGATGTTTTCTAAACTACGGAGCAAGGGAAAGTAAAGGAAAATATATAAAAGTACTAAATCTATAATGCAAATGACAAATTATGCAAATTATAACTAGAACGCAAAATACGATTTTAAATGAAACGCGAATTAAATGCAATTATATCTAAACTAAATCCTAAAAATGATCTAAAATTATTTTTCAACTAAAAATGATATTTGAAAACTATCTAAGAATTAAAACAAATTTTTATGATTTTTCTTGAATTTATTTGAATTAAAAACTAATTTCTAATTGCTAAAATAGATTAAAATAACTAAAAATTAGGAAAATGAGTGGGAAAATTATGAAACTATTTTATAAAAATCTAAAATAACTAAAAAAAACTTTTCAAAATTGAATTTTTATTTTTCTGAATTATTTTCTAATTTCTATGATTTAAAAACCAATTTAAACTAATTAAATTGCTTAAAAATACTATTTAAACTAGGAAAATTAGGTAAAAATATTGTTTTGGCTTTTTATAGTTATCTTATTCTATAAAAATTGAAAAATTATTTTTTTAGAGCTTTTTCTGATTAATTTGTATTAAATGCTAATTAAAATGTATTAAAAACTAATTAAAATGGAAAAAATAGTAAACAGTGTTGGAAAAATCTTAAAAATTCAGGAAAACTCTAAAATATTATTAGAAAGCTAAGAAAAATGATAAAAGCTATTCTAGAGTACTGGAATTATGATCTGATGTGAAATTGCTACTTAATAAGCTAATTAAAATAAGCAAAAGGCAACTAGAGTGTACCTAAATCTACCAGGACCTATATTATGCTAAAACTATATGAAATGAACTCAGAACAACAAAACTACACTACTGAATAACAAGCTTCAAGCAATAGAGAGCAGATTCAATTAAATATTAAAAGGCCAAATGAGCAAATTAGAAGCTTAAAATTAAGCAAGCTAAACAATATGAAACTTAAAAACAAATATTATAACTACTAGATTACCAACTAAAGAGCCTCTAAACCAAATTTGAGCTCAAGACAAGCTCTAATGAGCTTGTCATGAACTCTGCAATCTACTGAGATGACCACTATTATAGTGCATGGGCATTATTGACCTACTTGAACAGCTGATTTAACCCTTTAAGAAAATTCCCAAAATTATATCAAAAATACCTTTAATTAAACTACCAACAAGAGTTTTTGATTTCAAAATATCAGCAAATTTGATCAAAGACTCAATGAATTAAAAATCCTTAAAGATCATGTCACAGAAATGAAAACAACTTTTGACTTTTTATGACAGATTAGAGTTTTTGACTTTTGTGAACTTATGAGCTATTGAAATATGATGTAACTTATGTTTGATGATGGAATAACACTAAGGGGGAGTTTGGGATTGCTTATTCAAAATAGATTATTCGTTTTGAAAACGCATAATTAGATAATCAGCTGTAACAAAACGTGGTTTTAAAAAATAGTGTTTGGATTTGATTTTATTGTTTCATATCTCAATAATCAGATAATCAATTTTTTTAGTGTTTGGCAAAATAGCTTATTTCATAGTTTAACTGTAAAATGACTGATAAGGGCATTGATCTATGTAACTAAACTTAAGAAATTCAATATAGGACAAAAGGGTGGTATGGTAATTTGACATTAAACAAATAAAGGCCTATAACTGCGTTTTGTAAAAGTTACAATGTATCTACTTTTTGAAAACTGCGTTTTGGACCCTATAAAACGCAAATAATCAATTTTAACCTATTGTCATCCAAACACTATTTTTGGATTATTTGCAACTTCAAAACGTGATAAGTAGAAAAACAGTTTTATATCGCAATCCCAAACACCCACTAAGGTAAGCTAGATCAACTACTTCTAAAACCTAATGCAAGTTTGAACAAACCTATAACTAACTGGTGTGCTAATAAAGGCAGATCCAAATAGAATTTGACTATCACTGATTGTAATTGCAAATAAATGACCAAAATGACTCTTACTAACCTAAATGAAACTAAAGCAATCAGACTTATCAATTAAACTAACCTCCATCTCAGTTAACACACTTGATCCAAACACTAGTTACTATATCAGGAATGCACTTATGGCCAACCTACTCACAAAACTAAATCATAACTAACATAGAACAAATTCTAATACTACTTTAGATCAAATAACAGCAGATTATAACAGCAATGTAACACATTTACTACTAAATCCTAATTATGCAAATCACAACAGTTGAGTATGCAAATGGACAAAAAAAGCTTAAACAAATTAACAACCAATCACACTAGCAATATAATGATGATATAAGCTAATTTAAACAAATTAAAACCCAAAAGCTGATCTACACTACTGATTCATAATGTAAGGCAGATATGAACTTACATCAGTCCAGCCACTGTGGCTTGCTTATCATATAAAATAACCAGTATCCTAAACTGATCTCAATCCCAAATCAAACACAATCTCAACCCAATTCCATCTCCATATTAGCAAATCAGATTAACCTTCTTCATTGAATCTGGATTTTGACTTTATTTGACCAAGGTGAAATTTGAGTGTCACTTCTGAGTAAGCAAACTAAAATAGATTTGATATAAGCTCAAGTAATCAATTGAAATATTAATAGGCTGAAATGAAACAATGAAACAGTGATATAAATTTGATGAGAATATAAGCTAAAAATATTTGTATTAATAAAACTTGAGTACAAATGAAATTACAATTACTGGAATTAAACTAATTTATTGAAAACAATTACAAAACTACTCAGAAACTACACTCTACTCTACTCCTACACTACTTGAATACAACTGAGATCAGGGGAGTTTATATAGGTGAGGCCTTGAGCTTGAGAAGAATCTGGAAGCTGCAAATGTGTGCTTTCTCTGGTGCATTCTCTACCCTTGGATCATCTCCCCATGTCATCCTATCAATTTAGACCATTAGATCACTCCTTCCACGTATCTTTGGCCAATCACAAGGCAGGAATGGGGATGACACACAGATTGCTAGCGCGGCATCCGTGTGTCAGTGTGTGTCAGGTGATAGTACAAATTTACCCTTAATTATAGTTAATTTGATCAATTGATGGGAAGGGTGTTTTAGGGTTTATCACCTGGGGATTTTGGGGGGAAAATATGGGCGGGTAATTATTTTTGGTTATTATTTTAATTACTGGTTTGACTTCTTGTTGACCCAAGGATAAGTGGGGGGTCAATTGGGATTTCTGACCAGGTTCAAGAGTGAGAAAGGTTCAAACAAATATATTAGTTGACCGGTCTGTAAAGGGGGTTGACCAGGGATGTTGGGCATGAACTAATTATTGGACTTGGTTGAATTAATATTGGATTTGGACTAGTATTGGATCCATGTGCAACCATAAGGACCATACTTGTAAATTCTGATTTTTCAGGGACCAAGGTTGTAACTTTTGAAAATTTAATCCAAGGGCCATTTTTTTCAATCTCAAATAAACCAGGGACTGAATTTGCCAATTCTAAATCTCAAGGGTAATTTCTGCCAAATGCTGAAACTGGAGGGACTGATTCTGCCATTTCTTTAAAGTTGAACATATCTTTCATAAATCATCCTCTTAGCATGAAAATCTTCACAAATGCTCAATTCTGACCTTCCAGCTCAGCTTTAGCACTCTTCATCTCTCGTGCTCGGGTTTTCGTCTGATTTGGCTTTCTTTTGTGTGTTTTATCATATCCGTACCTGCACATGCATAAACTCAAGAAAACAGCAAATATTAGTAATAAACGGCTCTTTCTTGGTTATGTTGGGCCTGATTTGATATAGAAAAGGTATGTGTTTTAGCACATACCAAAATACCCCAGACGAGACCATTGTCGTGTCCTCACGCAATGCAATCAACTCACGCTTCTAAAACCAAGGATTTCAATCTCTTTCTACTAAACCTTTGGAAAGTAGCAAAGATTCCTCAAAAGAGATTAAGAAAGCCTTAATTTTAAAAACGCCCCATTTACCTTTTATTTCATATGTATAGATATTACGATTAAGCACTTATTCATTATGAGTGACGGTTTGTTGAATTTTCATGTCGATCAATAACTCCAACATTTTTCAAACGACAGTTTAGGATCACAGAGTAGGAAACACAACCCAGCGTGAAGTGACCGTACGGATAGAATACATCGTCCCTGATTTTTCACAAGTTCCCAAACTAAGCGTAAAATCGAAATCATTGTTAAATATGATTTTAGATGCTAACACTACTCATGGAAGTTACTTGTGTAATTACCTTTTCCTCCCATTTTCCTATTTTTCCTCTATTTATTTTATTTTTGGTGAGAAATGAATTTCTTCAAATTTCTCGTTTCGATAATTTTTATTCCAATAAAGATATGAAGCTAAGTCACTAATTAGTTATCCATCTTCCCTCGAAAATCGTTGCACACAAGAATGAGGTCCACATCAAGGTCCTAATTTAACACGATTTAGGAAGAATATCCTTTTTATGGCGACCGAAACAACTCATCTACGAGTCCAGAGACAGAGGCTTTATTTAGATATCTCCCGGATTCAAAGTTTGGCTTAACACTATTTCAGCACATTTGCATTTTTGCAATTTGGCCCTTGGTCTTTTCAACCACTAACTCAACGGGATTACCGTTTTATCAGAAGTCTTTGAAGTCCATGACAACGGGGGTACTGTCGGACATAGAAAACTTTTATGGCTTTGGATTTTTCACTTTAAAACATTTGGGCTTTATTTCATGTTAATTTTTGTGCCAAACTCCGAATCCAACGGTTTTTATACCGTAACACTGACAGTACCTTGATGTGTACCCAACTCTCATGGGCAAGGATTCTCTAAAGAAGATAAAGAACTAACTATCATCAAAAACTCAACATCTTTAATTAATATTAGACAAATATGGGGTGAAACAATTTTGTGGGAGCAAAAAGCCATAAATACCTTCGATGGGCTCTAAAGAGAACCATCCACTCCACGCTTAGCATCTAAACTCATAAGTAACTCTATCATTCTTCGATCTCCGCAAATTTAAAATCCCAAATAATGAGATCCGCGGATGCTTAGCCGATAATTATATTATCTATGGTTAAGGGAACAAGCTAGGGCTCAACACGCCCGATCAAGTCAGAATTCCATTCCTACTCTCACCAGCGGAAAGTCAACAAGGTGTCAAAACATATATTAACTTAGCTAATGCATCGTAAAATAATCTCAAGTCTCGCATTTTTAAAATCACTTATTAGAAACTAGCAAATTCTTGTTTAAGCTTCGCATATTTAAAATCACTTAGGGAGACTCGCAAATTATTGGCCTTGTCAGCCAGAATCGCATTTTATAGCCTCTTGTCTAAGCAATTAGCAAAGACTTTTTCAAGAAAACGCATATTTAAAGAAACTTCTAAGAGACTAGCAAGAACTTTTCGATCATAAAACTAGCAAAAGCTTACAAAAAATTTAAATTTTCTCATTTTTGCACAATTTTTTTCATTTTCTTAAGGAAAAATGGGGTTACAAGAGTACACGACAAAAATAAGAAAGTGAGGTCAAATCAAATCGAAGATTACCCACCCCAGACTAAAACGAAACATTGTCCTCAATGTTTAAAGGCAAGGGTAACAACGAAAATCTTAAAAGCCGTTTATTAAGTATGGTAAAAGATAAACGTTAGTCCATAAGATTTTGGATATCGGATTTCCATCAGCAACGATCATGATACTCGAGTGGAGAAAAGACAAACTTCGAGCACGGGAGTCTTGATATCGGGAAAATCCTAGACAAAACATCACAAACAACCAAACACGAGAAATTGAAAAGGCTAACCCCTTGATCTGGTCCGAACCGTCAAGTCAAACAGACTTAAAACAGCTTGGAACCAAATACAATGAAGATCAGAGAATACAGAGGATTCCCGGGTCGTTAAGTCCCACGGAGACTCAATGGTGTGTGCAACACTGATTCAGACGATAGAATGATCACTAATGATAGTGATCAGAAAGGATTTGGATAGGATAATTACACTAAAGAAAAAGTTTATAAAATAAAGCGACTTAAATGCAAATTAAGAAAATTAAAAAGATAAAAGATATTAAATAAACGCTATCACTATATTTACAGTGATGAACGTTTAAAACCTAAGACGTACGTTTAAATTAAAAACTACGTAACGCATTTAAATAAAAAGTGAAACTAAAGAAGGAAAATACCTATGAATATAGAAAATACATTTTTACAATCCTAATTATATAAGAAAATTATTAGAAAAGAAAAATTATTTTTACAACTATTTAATTAATTATTATAAATTAAAAACTATTTTAAACTATTTAATAATACTCTAAAATAAATGAAAATATGAAATAAGACTAGAAAAATAAAATTAAAACTTAGAAAAATCTAAAATATGATAAAACTAATTTTAAAACTTAAAATATATTTTTTATACTTTTTATATATTTATTACTAATTTAAAACTATTGAAAACTAATTAAAATACTAGAAAATACTTTTTAAGCTAAGAAAATTATGGAAAAATACTTTTTAGGCTTTTTACATTTATCTAAACTTAAGAAAAATGAAAAATTATTTTTTTTGAAACTTTTCTTAATTATTTGTATTAAATGCTATTTAAAAAGTGCTAAAAATCAATTTAAATTAAGAAAAATAGCAAACAAGCTTAGAAAAATATGAAAATTTCAGGAAAACTCTAAACTAATATTAGGAATAAAGGAAAAATAGAAAAACAAGGGGTTGTGTGGAAGAATTAGCAACTGATGTGCCAAGTGCTTATAAATAAGCACTTGGATAAGCCAAAACTACACCAAAGGGTACCAAACTGATACAGAGGCAACAAGATGCTAAAATAACTCTAAAACAACAAATATCAACAAGCTATAACCCCTGGAATAGCAAATTGAACAGATTTGATATATGAGCTCATAAGCTAAAAACAGATTTAGGTTGTCTACTTTAAGCTAGAATATAAGCACCTAAATAAGCTAGAAACAGGAAAACAGAACTTGGAACTTGGAGAAGACCTGGGTGAGATCAATTGTACCAAAAATCAGGCTATGATAAGCTCTTATGAGCTCTGTACATCAGCTGCAAGATCTGCACAAAACACTGCAGATCGTGCAGTGTGCACAGGGCAGATGAGCTTGTTTTGACAAGCTCATTTGAGGCTTCTAAAAAATTGAAAAAAATCTGGAAAAATGCTAATAATAAACAAGACCAGCTTAAGTTAGTACACCCACAATTTGATATCATTTGGCTCAAAATTGAGTTTATGAAAAATCACCTTAACTTGGCCAAAACTAGATATTTCAAGGTTTTTGACTTTTTGGCAAATCTGAAATGTTGACTATTTTAAGTTTTAATCTTGATTTAAAGACTGAGAATGATATATTAAGGTGGAATGAAGTTAACAAAAGCAAGGTTTATGAAATTTAAACTCAAAACAAGATTTGGCTTTGCTAAAACTCCAGCAGTGTAACTGTTATGGCAGATAAGATAGATTTTTGACTTTGGGCAAATGTAGGTGCAAAATTATAACTAATATGAGTTCATTATAGCTAAATAAGCCTGAAACAACACAAATCCATCACTGCACAAACCTATGGCACAGATTGAATACCAAATCCAAACACCCTTGTTACCCAATCGATATGTAGTTAAAATGATCTAAATACCAATCCAACTTGTAAGAATTACCCAACTGAGTCCAAATGACCTAAATACAACTATCTAAACAGGTTTTACCCATTGGTGACCACAATTAAATATTCAAGCATAAAATGCAAATTTGACTTAAAATTGAAATTGAGAAATCTACTAACCACTATTTCCAGCTTATGCAGGCCAAAACCAGAACAAAAGTCCACTATACTAAACCATTTTTAACCCAAATCCAAGCCTGCAACACCAAAATCCATCACCACTGCCAAATTCACCCATATTGACTTTTTGCTGACCAAGAATCTAAATGAGTGGAAACTTAAATGTGAGCTTGTACAAGACTTTCATAAGCTCATTTAAGCTTATTTATACTGAGAAATGAGCATGATAAAGCTTTTGAATGATATTTTGACTTTGAAAATTTCAACAGTGGACAAATAAGATCACATGTAAACATAAACTGAATTTTGTACTTGCACTGAGTTTCAATACCTTTAAACACTTAAAGTTGATACAATTAAACAAAACATTACAAGTTTTACCCTAAGTTGAAAGATTAAACATAAAAACGACATAAGTGAAAAAATGAAAAAAACTAGACTCCCCATCTTGCTTCCAAATGCTTCTTTTTATAATCCATGGGCTTTCTCTTTCATCTCTGAGCAGTTCCCATCTCTTTCCTGGCCATTGGATGCCCTTGAATTAATCCTGGCCTTTGAAATGGTTTTGGCGCCAAAATTCTTATAAGCCAGTGGGGGTAGAAATGGTGGGTAGAGAAGCATTAATTGCTTCTTGGAAGCTTGCTGAGGAGGGGGGGACATGGTGAGGTGATAGGGTGAGTTGGTGGAGAAATGGTGGCTGGACATGGTGGAGTAGCAGACAGTGGGAGGGAAATGGGGAAAGGGTGATGGGTTTGACTGGTCTTTGACCAGATATTATAAAGGGGGTGTCAAAATGAATTATGACAAGGGGTCACAAGTAAAAGGCAGGGTCATATGGGTTTGATAGGGTCCAAATGGGAGATAAAAGGTTTTAAATCACAAGGACCTTTGTTGTCAAATCTGAAAATAGAGGGACCTATTATGCCAAGTTGCTTCAAGGGACCATAATTAACAATCTCAATAAGTACAAGGACCAAACTTGCCAATTTGCCATTTTCCAGGGGCCATTTCTGCCAAATTTCAAACTTGAAGGACTAAACTTGTAATTTCTCAAACTTTGTATATTTTTCACCAAAGGACTTATTTTGACAACTTTTGATTTAAAAAGGACCTTTGGTGATTTTACTTTTTGAAATTTTGATTCAGGGACTGTTTTTGACAACTTTTGAAACTTGGGGGACTAAAACTGCAATTTTTGCAAATTTGATATGTTTTTCATCTGATTTTGATATTTTTGCATTTAAAACACATAAAACACTGATTTGTGATATTTTGATCATTTTGATGTGTTTCTGAGTGTTTTCAGATGATTTTGCAGTTTATTTTGTACAAAAATGATGAGTATTTGAGCACTCATCAATCCCCCACACTAAACTATTGCTAGTCCCTAGCAATCTTTTGAGAAAAACTTAATGGATTTGAAACTCTTTACCAAAAGCCATTACTTCTGGAGTAGCCAAATGTTTCAGTTCAAGCAAGAACCATGGTACACCGATAACCATCTGATTTATTGGCAAATCATAAACCATATAACGGATTTGATGTGTCTTTACCAGAAGCCGTACCTTCCCGACTAGCCAACTCTTAGATAAATTATCAGAATTATCTTTGGTGAGCGGAATACCAATTATGGTTTTTCCACTGCCTTTACCACAAGCCATAACCTTGCGGGCTAGCCAACTCTTCACTTTTTAGGACATGGTGAGTTGAGAACCATACAATTTTGGGCAAATTGCAAGCCATATAAACGGATTTGAGAAATCTTTACCAAGAGCCGTTTGCTCCTGGATTAGCCAATCCTTTAGTTTATTAGACATGGCGGATTGATAACCAAATGAGTAAGTGTAAAACACTTACTCCAAAAAAAAATTTGGCCAAAAACGGGGGAATTGGGTAAATAATATATGAAATTCGTGAGAATTCCCCCCCACACTTAGAAATGAATATTGCCCTCAATATTCAAAGTACCGCGGTTATGCCGAAACTAAGAACGTAGAAGGGAAATACTACGGCCATTATTTAGAAAGAAGATTTTTTTAAAACATGGCAACCCCCACACTAGGGTGGTAGAAAATAGGAAGAAGTCAGAAATATGGGTGAAAACCCATATGGCATGCTACTGTTTTTGATTACCGAGTCGCTAGCTTGACTCGACCCCGAATTAATTGGTTCATGGGGAAGCAAGGTGGAGGAAACAATCTCCATCGGACTTTCATTCAAGATGTTTGTATAAACATTTGAAGCACGCGAAAGTTCCACACCGATGAGATATAAAGAGAACCGGCTCAAAAATGATAATTTAAAATGCCGAGATCAAAAATAGTGTCCTCACTCCCGAAGGAGTGAAGAAGAGAGGAAGTCACCGAGTAGGTGAAGAAAAGAAGGAAAATCATGATAACAATCATGACTAGATCTTCTTCCTGATTAAGTGCGTTGCACTTATTTGGATGTTATTGGTTGAGCTCTTAGGGTTGGAAGGCATCTCGGTTGGGAGGGTGGGAAGATTTGTCATAACTATGCAAATTGAGATTCTCTCCCCCCGATCATTATTTTTGCCATCCACGCAATCATACTCCAGCGGAGATATGATATGAGTGAGTTCACCGGCGAACTCCTCATGAAGAGAATCATTCACATGATGTGAATTTGTGAACTCTTGTTCCATTGTAGGCTCCTCACCATCCTCAATCTGAGTATCAAAGAGTGGATTCTCAGAAATTGAAGTGAATTCAGAGTCGAATTCAAATAGAGGATTGGTGAAAGTAGCTTTGAATGTTTCGGGAACAAAATGATCAACATTCTCTATTGGACTGTTGGAGTAAGAAGTGAGTGGACGATCATTATCAATGAGACTTTCAGCCTCTCCGGATCGGCTTCGAAATCACAGAGTGGATTGATGTGAGTGAGTTCACCGGAGAACTCCTCAAGAAGGGGATCGGCATCAGATTGTGGAAGTGATGCCTCAACGTACTCGATGTTTCCATAGGAAGCACAATCTTCGCTAAGATCGAGAAAGTCTCAAAATGATCAAAAGAACACTCAAGAGGGAAGAAGAATCACACATCCGATCGAAGTTCCCTGTGACTCTCTCTGGATTGGGACAAGGTCCTCAACACTAGACTTTATGAAGTCGTCCGATTCCTTTCGAACAGTGTCAAGATGCTCGTCCCCCATGTTTAGAGAGTGAGTGGGAGCTTCAGGTGTGATAACAACAGACTGAGGGAGTTCAGAAGGACTAGCATACATATGTTTTATACTTAACATTTGTTCTTCTGCCAGTAATTCCATCATAGTCTTTTCTCCCTGATGGATCATGGAAGGAGTCTCAACTGATGGACTTGATGAACTGTTATAAAATTGTAGGATATCAAGGATATCTTCATCATCATCGTCATCAGGAATGAAACGGAATCGAGAGCTAGATTTGGCTGCTTTTTCTTTTGCGATTGATTCCCTAACAGATTGTTCAAAGGCAATTTGGGAATCTAATTTAGCAGCCCGCTCTTCGGCTAACAAAACTTCCATGGATTTCTCATTTGGATTATTTTGGGAGGAAATAGCCGACTCCTCCTTAAGTTCTTTTAATAACTCCAGAGTCTTCAGTAGAAGGTCTGTCGTAGTTTCATGAGGAGTCGCTTGAATCATTTGGTACTGTGGAGGTTGGTCTTGATACGAAGAGTCGTAATTGTTACAAGGAAATGGGTTCCCTGTTTGACAATCCGAGCTAGGGTGAGGACCTCCACAATACTCACAACAGTACAACTGATGTGGCTGTGAGTGGTATGTGTTGTAGTCAAAATTGGTATCGTGAACCTGCTCATAGACAAGCGTGTTTCTGATTGACAATCAATCGGAATGTGAACCACCACAGTACTCACAACAGTAAAACTGCTGAGTCTCACAAGGTGGTAGCGATGGAATAAATCAGATGTGTTATGGTAGGAATAGGGATCTTGGTTATAGACAGACCCGTTTCCTGATTCCACCACGCTACAACTGGGGCAATTGCCCCCATTATAAGGACCACCACACCATTGACAACCAAGAAGGTGAGGATAAGACATAGAAAGAATCAAAGGTTAACAGAGGGTAAGAAATGAAGAATCAAAAAGGTGAGAGGGTAAAGATGAATATTTTTGGTGTTTTTGAAAAACATGATGATAAAAACAAAGAATGAAAATATTTTTGGATTTTCTGATAACTTTACAAAAAACTTTTATACAAAAGATGGGGTATGCACAAGAATGGGTCTGAAAATGGCTAAACACACGCTAAAGCCTCCCCGGCAGCGGCGCCAAAATTTGATCTGGTCCGAACCGTCAAGTCAAACAGACTTAAAACAGCTTGGAACCAAATACAATGAAGATCAGAGAATACAGAGGATTCCCGGGTCGTTAAGTCCCACGGAGACTCAATGGTGTGTGCAACACTGATTCAGACGATAGAATGATCACTAATGATAGTGATCAGAAAGGATTTGGATAGGATAATTACACTAAAGAAAAAGTTTATAAAATAAAGCGACTTAAATGCAAATTAAGAAAATTAAAAAGATAAAAGATATTAAATAAACGCTATCACTATATTTAAAGTGATGAACGTTTAAAACCTAAGACGTACGTTTAAATTAAAAACTACGTAACGTACGAAATAAAAAGTGAAACTAAAGAAGGAAAATACCTATGAATATAGAAAATACATTTTTACAATCCTAATTATATAATAAAATTATTAGAAAAGAAAAATTATTTTTACAACTATTTAATTAATTATTATAAATTAAAAACTATTTTAAACTATTTAATAATACTCTAAAATAAAAGAAAATATGAAATAAGACTAGAAAAATAAAATTAAAACTTAGAAAAATCTAAAATATGATAAAACTAATTTTAAAACTTAAAATATATTTTTTAGACTTTTTATATATTTATTACTAATTTAAAACTATTTAAAACTAATTAAAATACTAGAAAATACTTTTTAAGCTAAGAAAATTATGGAAAAATACTTTTTAGGCTTTTTACATTTATCTAAACTTAAGAAAAATGAAAAATTATTTTTTTTGAAACTTTTCTTAATTATTTGTATTAAATGCTATTTAAAAAGTGCTAAAAATCAATTTAAATTAAGAAAAATAGCAAACAAGCTTAGAAAAATATGAAAATTTCAGGAAAACTCTAAACTAATATTAGGAATAAAGGAAAAATAGAAAAACAAGGGGTTGTGTGGAAGAATTAGCAACTGATGTGCCAAGTGCTTATAAATAAGCACTTGGATAAGCCAAAACTACACCAAAGGGTACCAAACTGATACAGAGGCAACAAGATGCTAAAATAACTCTAAAACAACAAATATCAACAAGCTATAACCTCTGGAATAGCAAATTGAACAGATTTGATATATGAGCTCATAAGCTAAAAACAGATTTAGGTTGTCTACTTTAAGCTAGAATATAAGCACTTAAATAAGCTAGAAACAGGAAAACAGAACTTGGAACTTGGAGAAGACCTGGGTGAGATCAATTGTACCAAAAATCAGGCTATGATAAGCTCTTATGAGCTCTGTACATCAGCTGCAAGATCTGCACAAAACCTGTGCAGATCAGTGCAGTGTGCACAGGGCAGATGAGCTTGTTTTGACAAGCTCATTTGAGGCTTCTAAAAAATTGAAAAAAATCTGGAAAAATGCTAATAATAAACAAGACCAGCTTAAGTTAGTACACCCACAATTTGATATCATTTGGCTCAAAATTGAGTTTATGAAAAATCACCTTAACTTGGCCAAAACTAGATATTTCAAGGTTTTTGACTTTTTGGCAAATCTGAAATGTTGACTATTTTAAGTTTTAATCTTGATTTAAAGACTGAGAATGATATATTAAGGTGGAATGAAGTTAACAAAAGCAAGGTTTATGAAATTTAAACTCAAAACAAGATTTGGCTTTGCTAAAACTCCAGCAGTGTAACTGTTATGGCAGATAAGATAGATTTTTGACTTTGGGCAAATGTAGGTGCAAAATTATAACTAATATGAGTTCATTATAGCTAAATAAGCCTGAAACAACACAAATCCATCACTGCACAAACCTATGGCACAGATTGAATACCAAATCCAAACACCCTTGTTACCCACTGATATGTAGTTAAAATGATCTAAATACCAATCCAACTTGTAAGAATTACCCAACTGAGTCCAAATGACCTAAATACAACTATCTAAACAGGTTTTACCCATTGGTGACCACAATTAAATATTCAAGCATAAAATGCAAATTTGACTTAAAATTGAAATTGAGAAATCTACTAACCACTATTTCCAGCTTATGCAGGCCAAAACCAGAACAAAAGTCCACTATACTAAACCATTTTTAACCCAAATCCAAGCCTGCAACACCAAAATCCATCACCACTGCCAAATTCACCCATATTGACTTTTTGCTGACCAAGAATCTAAATGAGTGGAAACTTAAATGTGAGCTTGTACAAGACTTTCATAAGCTCATTTAAGCTTATTTATACTGAGAAATGAGCATGATAAAGCTTTTGAATGATATTTTGACTTTGAAAATTTCAACAGTGGACAAATAAGATCACATGTAAACATAAACTGAATTTTGTACTTGCACTGAGTTTCAATACCTTTAAACACTTAAAGTTGATACAATTAAACAAAACATTACAAGTTTTACCCTAAGTTGAAAGATTAAACATAAAAACGACATAAGTGAAAAAATGAAAAAAACTAGACTCCCCATCTTGCTTCCAAATGCTTCTTTTTATAATCCATGGGCTTTCTCTTTCATCTCTGAGCAGTTCCCATCTCTTTCCTGGCCATTGGATGCCCTTGAATTAATCCTGGCCTTTGAAATGGTTTTTGGCGCCAAAATTCTTATAAGCCAGTGGGGGTAGAAATGGTGGGTAGAGAAGCATTAATTGCTTCTTGGAAGCTTGCTGAGGAGGGGGGGACATGGTGAGGTGATATGGTGAGTTGGTGGAGAAATGGTGGCTGGACATGGTGGAGTAGCAGACAGTGGGAGGGAAATGGGGAAAGGGTGATGGGTTTGACTGGTCTTTGACCAGATATTATAAAGGGGGGGTCAAAATGAATTATGACAAGGGGTCACAAGTAAAAGGCAGGGTCATATGGGTTTGATAGGGTCCAAATGGGAGATAAAAGGTTTTAAATCACAAGGACCTTTGTTGTCAAATCTGAAAATAGAGGGACCTATTATGCCAAGTTGCTTCAAGGGACCATAATTAACAATCTCAATAAGTACAAGGACCAAACTTGCCAATTTGCCATTTTCCAGGGGCCATTTCTGCCAAATTTCAAACTTGAAGGACTAAACTTGTAATTTCTCAAACTTTGTATATTTTTCACCAAAGGACTTATTTTGACAACTTTTGATTTAAAAAGGACCTTTGGTGATTTTACTTTTTGAAATTTTGATTCAGGGACTGTTTTTGACAACTTTTGAAACTTGGGGGACTAAAACTGCAATTTTTGCAAATTTGATATGTTTTTCATCTGATTTTGATATTTTTGCATTTAAAACACATAAAACACTGATTTGTGATATTTTGATCATTTTGATGTGTTTCTGAGTGTTTTCAGATGATTTTGCAGTTTATTTTGTACAAAAATGATGAGTATTTGAGCACTCATCACCCCTTCATGTCACTTATTAGAGAAAATAGAAAGAAGATAGAGATAAGCATGGGGTACCTCCCACGAAGCGCTACTGTTTTTATTCACCGAGTCGCTAGCCTGACTCATCCCCAAATTCATTTGTCCTTGGGGCAGCAAGCGGGAAAGATACCCAGATCAAAAATGGTGTCCTCATTCCTGAAGGAATGAGACTGGGTGGGTTGGGTGGAAGAAATGTCGGGCTCAAGCACATAAGGTATATCATGAAAGAATGATCCATCATCAGGCGGTTTTGCGGGAGGACGAAGGGATGACGGATCAGAATGAGAAAACTCCAAGAAAGACGGGAGCTTATGGTAAAGGATAAGATGTGTAGGCTCAACAACGAAGGCATCTATCGGAGGATCCTTATCTCGAACGACGTTTTTAACAAAAAAAATCATCAATCAATATCCCAGGTTTAAAGATTTTGTCTTCACATGTCGGCTTAACGGGATAAAGGATGGTGGACTCATCAGAGAGAGGAGAGTCAAGAAGAAAACCATCAAGAACAACCATATCCCCCTTGGGATCATGCACAACATCCTCAATACCCGGCGGTATCAAGTCATCAATAGCATCCTCAATGATCGGGTCATGCGTCAGAATATCAGAAATCTCATTCAAAACTTTGCTCATATCAACATCAAAGTAGAATCGCTCAAAAATCGGAGGATAAACATCGGACATAGTGGGACTGCCACTAATCTCTTCATCAAATCAGAAAATCTCAAGCTCGGGCAAGAAATTACTATCTTTAACGGAGATAGGAAGCGAACTTGAATTATCGTTTAGGGCTTCAATTTTAGAAATGAGAAGATTAACATTTAACAATGTTTCACGTAATGCTTCATCCTCGATCTGAATATCATTGGTCTCAATCTCTTCATCTTCCGGCTCAAAATAGTTATTTTATTCTATGTGAACGTGCTCAGAAGGTAAATCGTCGACGAAATCGATGTCTCCATAAGAATCATCATCAGAATCGGAGAACATCTCATCATGATCATTCGAATTATCAAGAGAAGGCTCATCACAAATATCATCAATAACCTCGGACTCACTTGGGATTGGGACAAGGATCTCAACACTAGTCGATTCCGTTTCCGAAATGGTACTAAGATGCTCATCCCCCATTATAAGAGAGTCAACGGGTTCAAAAATGTCCGTAGAAATATGATCATCGATCTCTTCCAAAAAGACGTCACTTCTCTCAACCGGCGTGAGTGAAGGGGAAGGGTCGGAAATGAAAGGCTCAGAAACGGGAGTGGGATTGCCACTCGGAGGCATATATTCGTCATCAGAATCAGAATCGTAAATGAAAGGTCTCTGGTAACTAACTTTAGCGGCTTGCTCTTCAGCGAGTAATTCACCATAAGTCTTCTGATTAGGATCTTTTCTGATATTATGTTTATCCATAAATTCTTCGAGTATATCAATACATCTTTGAAGAGCTTCTTGATTAATTTGCGGGGGTTGTGGTTGAATCTCTTGGTATTATGGAGGTGGGTTATAAGGATAATCGTAATTGTCACAAGGAACTTGCTCGTAAACAATCGGGTTTTGCATTTGACAATCGGAATTAACGTGCGGTCCTCCACAATACTCACAACAGTATGATTGTTGTGACGAATAAGGGTAAGGTTCATAACCAAAGGTCGAATTGTTAAATTGAGCTTGACATTGAAAACCTTGGTGAGGACCTCTACAGTACTCACAAGAGTATATTTCCGGTTCATGGTACGGAGGTTGGTTAGGGAAATTGGTTGTTTCATTGTAAGGATTTTGGTGATACTCGGTTCCTGAATTTACATTGCTACAACCGGGACAATTCCCACCATATTCGGGTCCTCTACAACATATGCAAAGTAGTTGAAAAGACGAAGACATCGAGGAGTCATACGGATAAGAACTTGCGATTACCACCATTTCCGTGATAGGCTCTGGTTCTTGAACGGGAGTTACCTCGGGCTTAGAAACATATTCTATTTCCCTCACCGGAGAAGGAGTAGGAATCGAGGGTTCTTCAATTAAATTCTTCCACCATGCTATTATGTCATCATCATTATGAAGAGTACCCTTTTGTTCTAGCCGTGCATAAAGACGGGCTAGATTTGGATTTGGATTAATAAAATTATGGCATACATTACAAAATCCATTTCGACAATTATTTCCGCACCAGTCGCATATACATTTCAAACATCGATATTGATTCTCTTCCATACGGCTTTGGCAGTGAAAACAATGACGATAATTGATTGAATCCATGAGAATTAAACATATAAAGGGTAAAGAAGAATATTTTTGGGTTTTTAAAACAAATTTTGAAAAGGAAAATCTTTTTGGGTTTTTATAATTAAGAAATCTTTGAAAACACAATATTTTTGTAACCGTCGGGTCAACCGGTGCTCGGTAGATCTCAAAAGTACGCGCAGAGGAGCGGGAAAGAAGAATGGATCTTTCTTCAGTCTACAATTTAATGTCAAGACTTCCGTTTACCCCGTGTATAGGTTGTACTTCTGAGGTGAGCCGACGTAACAATTGACGTTTCAGTTTCTTTTGTTGGTTTTTTACTTTTTATGGTTTTCTAAACACTCTAGGAAGAATGTTTAGGTGATTTTAGATGTTTTTGGTTTTTTCAAAAATATATATTTACAAAAACGACGGTAACTTCACTCGGGGAAGGATCTTCAAATGCACGCGATTCGAGACGGAATACGAAAACTCACTACATGCCCTCCCCGGCAGCGGCGCCAAAAATTGATTCCCCCGGGAAAGAGATCAATAATAGAAGTTTGTAGTATATAAGGGGTAACTCAAACGTATTAGGTTTGAGCACCGAGATCGTTCCGAACGAGGGTTGAATGGAATTTACAACTCACGTCGCGATTATCGGGATTTGAATTGAATAGGAAAAGGGGATAATTTGATATTTTCTAAACTACGGGGCAAGGGAAAGTAAAGGGAAACATATGAAAGTACGGAATCTATAATGCAAATGACAAATTATGCAAATTATAACTAAAACGCAAAATACGATTTTAAATGAAACGCGAATTAAATGCAATTATATCTAAACTAAATCCTAAAAATGATCTAAAATTATTTTTCAACTAAAAATGATATTTGAAAACTATCTAAGAATTAAAACTAATTTTTATGATTTTTCTTGAATTTATTTGAATTAAAAACTAATTTCTAATTTCTAAAATAGATTAAAATAACTAAAAATTAGGAAAATGAGTGGGAAAATTATGAAACTATTTTCTAAAAATCTAAAATAACTAAAAAAAACTTTTCAAAATTGAATTTGTATTTTTATGAATTATTTTCTAATTTCTATGATTTAAAAACTAATTTAAACTAATTAAATTGCTTAAAAATACTATTTAAACTAGGAAAATTATGGAAAAATATTTTTTTGGCTTTTTATATTTATCTTATTCTATAAAAATTGAAAACTTATTTTTTTGGAGCTTTTTCTGATTAATTTGTATTAAATGCTAATTAAAATGTATTAAAAACTAATTAAAATGGAAAAAATAGTAAACAGTGTTGGAAAAATTTGAAAATTTCAGGAAAACTCTAAAATATTATTAGAAAGCTAAGAAAAATGATAAAAGCTATTCTAGAGTACTGGAATTATGATCTGATGTGAAATTGCTAGTTAATAAGCTAATTAAAATAAGCAAAAGGCAACTAGAGTGTACCTAAATCTACCAGGACCTATATTATGCTAAAACTATATGAAATGAACTTAGAACAACAAAACTACACTACTGAATAACAAGCTTCAAGCAATGGAGATCAGATTCAATTAAATACTAAAAGGTCAAATGAGCAAATTAGAAGCTTAAAATTAAGCAAGCTAAACAATATGAAACATAAAAACAAATATTATAACTACTAGATTACCAACTAAAGAGCCTCTAAACCAAATTTGAGCTCAAGACAAGCTCTAATGAGCTTGTCATGAACTCTGCAATCTACTGAGATGACCACTATTATAGTGCACAGGGCACTATTGACCTACTTGAACAGCTGATTTAACCCTTTAAGAAAATTCCCAAAATTATATCAAAAATACCTTTAATTAAACTACCAACAAGAGTTTTTGATTTCAAAATATCAGCAAATTTGATCAAAGACTCAATGAATTAAAAATCCTTAAAGATCATGTCACAGAAATGAAAACAACTTTTGACTTTTTATGACAGATTAGAGTTTTTGACTTTTGTGAACTTATGAGCTATTGAAATATGATGTAACTTATGTTTGATGATGGAATAACACTAAGGGGGAGTTTGGGATTGCTTATTCAAAATAGATTATTCGTTTTGAAAACGCATAATTAGATAATCAGCTGTAACAAAACGTGGTTTTAAAAAATAGTGTTTGGATTTGATTTTATTGTTTCATATCTCAATAATCAGATAATCAATTTTTTTAGTGTTTGGCAAAATAGCTTATTTCATAGTTTAACTGTAAAATGACTGATAAGGGCATTGATCTATGTAACTAAACTTAAGAAATTCAATATAGGACAAAAGGGTGGTATGGTAATTTGACATTAAACAAATAAAGGCCTATAACTGCGTTTTGTAAAAGTTACAATGTATCTACTTTTTGAAAACTGCGTTTTGGACCCTATAAAACGCAAATAATCAATTTTAACCTATTGTCATCCAAACACTATTTTTGGATTATTTGCAACTTCAAAACGTGATAAGTAGAAAAACAGTTTTATATCGCAATCCCAAACACCCACTAAGGTAAGCTAGATCAACTACTTCTAAAACCTAATGCAAGTTTGAACAAACCTATAACTAACTGGTGTGCTAATAAAGGCAGATCCAAATAGAATTTGACTATCACTGATTGTAATTGCAAATAAATGACCAAAATGACTCTTACTAACCTAAATGAAACTAAAGCAATCAGACTTATCAATTAAACTAACCTCCATCTCAGTTAACACACTTGATCCAAACACTAGTTACTATATCAGGAATGCACTTATGGCCAACCTACTCACAAAACTAAATCATAACTAACATAGAACAAATTCTAATACTACTTTAGATCAAATAACAGCAGATTATAACAGCAATGTAACACATTTACTACTAAATCCTAATTATGCAAATCACAACAGTTGAGTATGCAAATGGACAAAAAAAGCTTAAACAAATTAACAACCAATCACACTAGCAATATAATGATGATATAAGCTAATTTAAACAAATTAAAACCCAAAAGGATCTACACTACTTGATTGAGAATGTAAGGCGATATGAACTTACATCATCCACCACTTTGTGGCTTGCTTATCATATAAAATAACCAGTATCCTAAACTGATCTCAATCCCAAATCAAACACAATCTCAACCCAATTCCATCTCCATATTAGCAAATCAGATTAACCTTCTTCATTGAATCTGGATTTTGACTTTATTTGACCAAGGTGAAATTTGAGTGTCACTTCTGAGTAAGCAAACTAAAATAGATTTGATATAAGCTCAAGTAATCAATTGAAATATTAATAAGCTGAAATGAAACAATGAAACAGTGATATAAATTTGATGAGAATATAAGCTAAAAATATTTGTATTAATAAAACTTGAGTACAAATGAAATTACAATTACTGGAATTAAACTAATTTATTGAAAACAATTACATAACTACTCAGAAACTACACTCTACTCTACTCCTACACTACTTGAATACAACAGAGATCAGGGGAGTTTATATAGGTGAGGCCTTGAGCTTGAGAAGAATCTGGAAGCTGCAAATGTGTGTTTTCTCTGGTGCATTCTCTACCCTTGGATCATCTCCCCATGTCATCCTATCAATTTAGACCATTGGATCACTCCTTCCACGTATCTTTGGCCAATCACAAGGCAGGAATGGGGATGACACACGGATTGCCAGCGCGGCATCCGTGTGTCAGTGTGTGTCAGGTGATAGTACAAATTTACCCTTAATTATAGTTAATTTGATCAATTGATGGGAAGGGTGTTTTAGGGTTTATCACCTGGGGATTTTGGGGGGGAAATATGGGCGGGTAATTATTTTTGGTTATTATTTTAATTACTGGTTTGACTTCTTGTTGACCCAAGGATAAGTGGGGGGTCAATTGGGATTTATGACCAGGTTCAAGAGTGAGAAAGGTTCAAACAGATATATTAGTTGATCGGTCTGTAAAGGGGGTTGACCAGGGATGTTGGGCTTTAGGTTGGGCTTGGACTAATTATTGGACTTGGTTGAATTAATATTGGATTTGGACTAGTATTGGATCCATGTGCAACCATAAGGACCATACTTGTAAATTCTGATTTTTCAGGGACCAAGGTTGTAACTTCTGAAAATGTAATCCAAGGGCCATTTTTTTCAATCTCAAATAAACCAGGGACTGAATTTTCCAATTCTAAATCTCAAGGGTAATTTATGCCAAATGTTGAAACTTGAGGGACTGATTCTGCCATTTCTTTAAAGTTGAACATATCTTTCATAAATCATCCTCTTAGCATGAAAATCTTCACAAATGCTCAATTCTGACCTTCCAGCTCAGCTTTAGCACTCTTCATCTCTCGTGCTCGGGTTTTCGTCTGATTTGGCTTTCTTTTGTGTGTTTTATCATATCCGTACCTGCACATGCATAAACTCAATAAAACAACAAATATTAGTAAAAAACCGGCTCTTTCTTGGTTATTTTAGGCCTGATTTGATATAAAAATGGTATGTGTTTTAGCACATACCACAACAAGTGTGCTTCAGATTTGATTTTCTTTGGTCACGCCCCAAAGTTTAAACCCTTGGTTGAACTTAAGTGTGGAAGGGTGCCACATCTTAATAAAACTTTTTTTTTTTTTTTTTTTTGTATATAAGATTTTGTGCAGGTAATGATTACTCCAGTGGACACTTGGATAAAAGAAAAATAAGTTGACAAACTCATTGGAATATCCGGTTTTATCTCTATTTCCCTATTTCTATACTTTGAAGTTCGTTTTTCACATTGAGGACAATGTTTAACTTACGTGTGGGGGGGGGTGAATAGGAAAATCAGAGTTTTTAAGCTTAAATTAAAAATTTTGTTTGCCCTTGTGATCTAGTTATTTTCACGCTTTTAGGATAATATATTAGAATAACTGGGTCAAACCACTGGTAAAACTGGTAATATTTGAAAATTTGAGATGTGTTCTGATTAATATTGCAATCCATTCTGGGATCGATAACATTTGCTAGCACATATTATAGCCTTTACCACTAAAATTGTGAGGATTTGAGCCTGTTCTATATAAAGCATACATCTTTTATGCTTGAATCTTTTGTTATGAGTGTGCCGGTGATTTTGTTTATTCTAGAACTTGTACTTGTAAATCATTACCAGACCGCAGTGAGATCGCATTCGTGCGATATAAGTGAATTCGTGTGATAAAAAGGCACCTTAGGATTTAACCCAAATGGCCTTCCATTTTTCATATTATGATATATTAGTTAGCCACATCGGTTAGTTAACCACCTACATAGACCCATTTGTAGCGCTCATCTTTAGCGCTAGATACCCCTAGTTACACCCTCTGAGCCATCCTTTTCGTTTTTGATAAATCCAGAAAATACAAAAAGATTTTACACTTTAAACCTTAGCCTAACCCTTGTCAATGTCTAAATGGTTGGTTGCTAGCCACCTGGTATGAGAAGATTGTTCAAATGATTATGAGTAACCGCATCTTGTTAGTTGTGTAAGCCATTTCAAGGATGAGTTAAAAAAAATGTGAATGTATTAGCCAATGTGCTATGTTCGAAGAAAAGTTGTTATGGCGAATCAAAGAGTTGTGGAAATCCGAAGAAAAGAAAATGAAGCTATAATCATTTATTGGTTTGCGGATTGTTTGGTAACTAGCAACATGGGTATTAGACTTGATTTTATTTTTATTTTAACACCAATTTCATAAACATTCCCATGCCTTATCCATACCCTTAGCCCTAAGCCTTCACGTTATAACCCAAATAAAAGTCCTCTTTAGATGTTTTTACTTGGTGCTCACGCCACGTCGGTGGAGTTTTGTTTCTTGTACAAGCTTATGGTAATAATCTAATCATGACTGAGCAATGAGTGTGATTTATCTTGTTACTCCACTAAAAATTGAGTGATTGAGTGAATTATATTTCGTTCCTTTTTCGTGAGGTGTTTTGAAATGTTAATCATGCAAGAAAATCATTGGATATTGTCAAACATCTTGAAGTTTTGCCCTTAAAAGCTTAATTGATGAATCTTCTCTCGTACTTGTACTTGGTGGATTTGCATCATATTTTTCGTAATCATGATTTTGTACCAGTGGATGTTTTTCCTAGATTTGCTTGAGGACAAGCAAAGTTTAAGTGTGGGGGAATTTGATAAAGCTCAGATTGTACATGTTTTCAGTAGCGTTATGTGTGCTTTTGTATATGTTATTTGGTTATATTTGTATGATTTTAGTACTTAATCGCATCAAAAGATGTTTGTCTTGTATGTATAACCAAGTGCAGGGAAACGGAAGAAAAAGTAAAAGAATGTTCAATAAAAGGAAGATTCCCGTTTCAGTAAAGCATGTTAACCACAAATCAGTATTTCAAGTACCATAGAAGACCAAGATGATTGAAGAACCAAGCTCTACAAGTCATAATAAAGTTAAAGGTCGATTTTCCGTCACTCAGGAAGACCAGCCGAATCGGTTGCAACCGCAACCGGATCGGCTGGATAATGGTCAAAAAGGTACCTGTGAAGATGGACCAACCGGTCGGTTGGGAGACCTGTTTCTGCCAAATCTTCATCACTAAACTTCTCCATTGTATCCAAACGATTATGGGTCCTTCTCTTGGTGTATTCTAGTCCCTTCCTAACTCCTTGGAGGCCAAGTTCAGCAATTAATACCCTAGGCCTTGGAACTAGTATAAATAGAGACCTCTTGTGAGCATATGAGACACACACTTCAATACAACTCTCTCTACTCATCAAACAAAGCTCTTAGCTCTCAAATTCGTCCTTAGAAGTCCAGGAAAGTTTGAAGTTCCAGAAGTACCACATTTGGAGGTCAAAACCCCAAGGAGTCTACCCCAATACTTTGGGAATCATTACTTCACCATTTTTTAATCTTATTCCAAGCATTGTAAGACTCTTAATCATGTTTTCTAATGTTCAAAGTTCTGAGTTTATGCTTATGTTTGCTATGAGTGGCTAGTTTCTTTATGCACTTGCTTAAATGATGTTGATTATCATGTGATTAGTTTGTGATTGTGTTAACATGTTTTAATTCAATTTCAAGTTAATTCTAAGATCCAATTGTGCTAAAGTTTCATAGTGACATTTGTTAATCAAGTTTGACTAGTTGATAGTAATCTTAGAGGTCGAAAGAACTTATTGTTATTCAACTAGTTATAATCATTTTGTCTATGGATGATTGTTTTTACCCATTATTCTTGATTAAACAAAGAAACTAAAGTGTGGTTGTAATAAGAATGCTTTTTGATTATCAAGTTGGATTGATTGAAAACATCTAAAAGGTCGTAAGATTAGTTGTTGACAATCAATTGTAACCTTTTGTCTATAATCGGTTACCTTTTGTATTGATCATTTCTTAAGCAAATTTGATAAGACAAACCGATGTTTTTGTGTTTAAGTTTGTGAAAATAAACTTATGAAACTTGAATTGATTGGTTAAACTTAATGCTTGTTTTTATGAAATACAATCTTGATGAAGGTTTAACTTGTAAGAGCAATAGATTAGTACACCAACTAATTATCATAACCAACATGTTAAAGAGGTTAACACAATCATACTAATCAAGGATAAGAAGCTAGTTTAAGCAAGTGTAGTTTTTAATCATCTGAATTTCATTATATCTATTTTCGTTGTTATATGCTTTTGGATTGCCTTAGTTGATTTAGACTTGTTAATCAGATTCACTCAAATCCCCGCGAACGATCCCGACTTACCTTCAAAATTTTGCTATAACGGACGAGTGCACTTGCTCGTATGTGTTATTGGTAAAATTGGTAAATCTTCTTTTATAAATTTAAAACTTGTACACACGTAGCACATCAATGATCGATGATCTTTAGCTAGAAGCTGTTCGAGCTCCTCTTCATGAAGTTCCTGAGAAAATCTAATGATACAAACAGATTCACGTGTTATGTTAGGTTCATCTACAAGTTCATTCATTTTAAACAAGATTTTCTCGTTTCCTTCCACTAATGAAATCTGTTTGTTGAAAACATCTTTTCATACGTAAGCGGTTTTTAGAAGAGGTCTTCCTAGAATTAAAGGTTCCTTAAGGTCTTCTACCATATCCATTATGCAAAAGTATACTAGAAATATAAACTTGTCGATTTGCACCAGCATGTTTTCTACGATTCCCCTAGGAGTTTTCTTAGTCATATTGGCCATTTCTACTATCATATTAGTTGGTTGAAGATTCCCTATTTGTAATCGTTTAAACATGAAAATGGTATAACATTAATACTAACTCCTATATCAGCCAAAGCACTTTTAATATTTAAGCCACCAATAATACAAGGAAGAGTAAAACACCTTGATAATTTTCCATTGGAGGTAGTTGATTTTGCAAAACTGCCGAGCATCTATCACTAAGATTTACTGCATCCTCTTCCTTGATTGGTTTCTTGCTTGAAAACACGTCTTTCACGTACGTAAGGTATTATGGCATTTTCTTGACAGCACGGATAAGAGGTCGATAGATTTTCAACTTTTTAAAGCCTTCAAGAATTGATGCGTGATTCGGGGTAGAAAGACTTCCTTTTCCAAGAGCAAGCTTTACAACCCACTAGGCAGTGTACCTAATCGTTTCAGTGTAATATGGGTAAGTCCATGGGGTTGATCGTTCTCTAGGGGAATAGAGATGCTAGTCGAGATGTATGACGAAAAGGAAAGGGAGTGGGTGATTCTTTTTAGTCTTTTTATATTTTATATGAAAACAATTAAAATCTCGGGGTATGAAGAGTGAAGGGTTGTCTTTTACCAATTAAATTAATAAAAAAATTAAATTAAAACTAATTAAAGTAATTAATTAAACTAAAGCTATGGATTGTCGGAAGAGTTCTTATGATAACTAAAAGCATGTTTACTTAGATTTACTTACTCCCTAGTTATCTTTTATTGGTCGGTTGAATTGTTTCATCCTTGTTTAATTAGCGCATTGTATTCCATGTTTTAGTCATAGGGTGATGCCAAATTCCCTAATTCTATGAGTGTATAAGTCTCCTCTAGAACACCCGGGAACGCCAAGTACCGAGGTATCTTCCCTAATGTCCTAGTATCTACAAGCTGCAACTCACACAATAAATACAACGGGAGGCTACTAGTGCACTCTAGGGATAATAATCGCTATTTAGGACGTTCAAGCTCACAAAAATGAAAGAAGAAGCCAGTTTTCCTTAATCTAGCGTGACAACCAATTAAACAAGATACAACCTAATATTAATTAATAACTAGGTTTTATTGGATCTAAGCAAACACTAATTAATTTAGTTACACATGATAGAGAAGCAAGAACACAAGCAAACAATCACATAAAGATCAAACATGGTGATATAATGGATAAAAAAACTTATCTTTGCTTATTAATGAGGGTTTAGAACCCTAAGGAACTCTCCAAGTCGGACTAAAAATGTTTTAGGGTTTGCTCTCCAAAATAACACACAAAATACAAACAATTCGATGTCTATATATAGATTTTACAATTACGACGGCGACACCTTTTACTGGTGACACCGTCTGATCGCCGCCATTAGGGTTTCATTTTTGCCAAGTCATCACTGGGACGGCGTCACGTTGGAGCTTGTGACGCCGTCTCGGATGTAGCTGATGCCTTCTTGAAAAAGAGTTGGTCGTCTAGTGTAGAAAGATTGCGTGATGGGCATGTGGAAATACAAGTAACGTCGTCACTTGTTGGGATAAAAAAGTGACATGAGCCGTCGCTTGAGAGATTTTGGACCATGTTTGAACCCGAAGGCATCGCCCTTGTCGTTGGGACGCTGTCCTGACCACTGTTTCAGCCTTGTTTTCTTGACTTCGCTATTTTCTTCATATTTTCACTCCTTTTCGTCCAAAAATGCATCATTCCAGCATTTTGCTTCCAAATGACCTAAAATGTGAAAAAAAAAAATTTAAGCAGTAACAGATATAAAATGTAACGATTTAGGGAAAAACGTATGTTTTAAATCCTTATCAAATATCTCTACACTTGGGATTTGCTTATCCTCAAGCAAATGTGCTTTTGGCTAATCAATTTATGAGTTAGGGGTCATTTAACATTGGTTTAAAATAATCTACAACAAATACAAGTGCCACAATAGTCAAAAAAGTACGAAAATTATATATTAGCACCTCACAATTGGTGTTTGGATTCTCTCATCTCTCGGGTGTATATGACATATAATATGAATGGAAATGAAAAATAAACACTCTCTACCTGACATAGTACATAGATTACCATAAGGTTGAGATTAGATCAAACCTCCACCGCTTTGGCGTAAGCACCTAGGAATAACTATCAACGAGGTCTTTACAAAGAGTTATAATGTTAGGCTTCGGGTAGGGAATAAAATGGTTTTATTGGATATGGGGAATTTTTAGTGGTGGCAAGTCAAAAATCTAAGTTAGATGCATGTAAAACGTGGCGTTGCTAAACCAAGACTCGACTCACTAACACTAACTAATAACTTGGAACAAAATCAAAACATAAACATAAAACATAAAGGATAGATGTAGAATGATGGTCCGTATATTTTTCTCTTTCTTTTCCTATATATTTTTTTCTTTATCTTGAATTTTCTCTTTTTTTCATTTTTTTGACCATTTTTTCGACTTTTTTTTTTTTTTTTTTGCACACATTCTTACCCTACCTCTAAGATAACATCAATGTAGAGGGATTTATATGAGCATCCTACACTTGAGTTTTTATTTCTCTAATACTATTGACCCGAGTTGAAAAGATCAAAACATTTGGAGTAATAATTACATAGATAAGGGAATTTGAATTTAACGCTCCTTCCCGTTACTTCATAAAATACTACTTAGCCCATGAGTCCCAATCGTCTCAAAACTGTACAAAGGATGTGACTCGACTTAGCAACCATGTAAGTAACTAGATAATTGAACTAAGGGTTAAACAATAGTTACAATAATGCACTAAAGATGAGTGCATACAAGGTGGGCTAAGGCGATTTGGGTGTAACATTTGAGGGTGGATTGTAAACAATGCTCTTCATTGATATTTCAAAAACTGGAACATCACGAGAACCACGAAAAGATAGGCTCGAAGGGGTTAACTAGGGGGTATCGTGTACTAAATATGAGTACATCGCAAAGGTGTGGGGGAAATTACTCAACCAATGTGGTCGATGTAATTAAATTACAAGTTTAAAACAAATGTTATCTTAATGCCTCTTATCATTTAGTTAATCCTAACTACACAAATGTAGTCTCACTAGCGATCTTGAAATGCATCACAAAAACAAGTTCTAGAATCTATTATACTACCGGTACACTCAATAAGCATTAAAGATGAATGCTTTTATTCCTAAAGATCTAGGGGCGAACCTCACATTTTTTTGGTGGAATTTGAGTAGTATACGGTTTTTATGCTAATCATATAATTCCTATCAATGAGACGCTTTATTAAGACTAAAGTTTTACTCGTAAGTGTCATAAAAAATTAAAAATTTGGTGCTAAAATTACCCTAACAAGTATTTCTCATAGTTTATTACACAAATTACTAAGGAGAAGACAAAAATCAAGTGAGTGAATAGTTTCTAAGTTCCCTTTGTATTCTTCCTCCCTACACTTAAACTGAACATTGTCCTCAATGTTCCCCGAAAGTATCAAAGCAATGATAGAGGAAGGTAAAATAAAAGAGAGAAACTAATACTCCCCTGATTAGCTCGGTAGGACATGTGTAGAATCGTGGTTAAATCCTCCTCCAAGAAGAATGAGTAAGTAATAAGTTTTGCTTCCATCTTGCACTTTGTCTTCTTGTCCAATATAACCTGCGAATTCTAATAAAACGGAGACGAAACCTTACGTAAAATCGACGGTAAACACTATATAAAACTAAACTACACTAGAAAGAAAGTAAGATATAATACTTGGAAAATAGATGTTTGCAGATTTATGGAAAATTAAGAATTCTGGAAATTTCCAAAAAACTACAGATTAGACAGAAAACGAAAATCTAGAAACTGTTTCTACATTGCCTGAAGCCGTCGGGTATTACTTCCGACGCCGTCAAGTTGTCCTGACATAATGAGTCAGAGTCGTTTTTTGGAAAAAAAATTCTGGAAAACTTACTTCTTTAAAGACCTGGAATATTACTACAAAATATCAATTGTGACTAGATACAAGCATTGACTCTAACAAACACATATATGTGTACAATTTTAAATATTGTTAATCTCATGTTCATATTAGTTCTAAAAACACATGTGATCTTCCCTACACTTATCTTTTTTGTAAAATACCTTTATATGTGATTAAGATGAAGTTAAAAACAAAATAAAGCATTTTCACAAAATAATGAAAGCATGAAAATTAAGCAATAATGAAAAAGATATATAAAAGACACAAATAAAAATGAAATACAAACATTCAAATAATTATACATGGGTTGCCTCCCAAGAAACGTTTTTCTTTATTTACGAGTCTTGTAGCTAGACTCGAAGCCATACTACTACGCTTTCTTATTTTTTTCCTCATCATGGCATACCTCATTATGTTGACAAGTCTACATCGACTCTATACCTAGGTCCTAAGGTCAAGAAATCCTTATAGTAGAGGTTCCTTTTCTCCCATATATATTACATGCCTTTCTCCATATCCGTCTCGCTATTTTCCTTAAAGGCTTTAATGTTAACCCTTTCAAAATAGGATAGAGAACAAAGTCCGCTTACTTTCCAAGGCATCCTATATGTAATTTCCTCGCTCCCTTCCAAAAATCTAACTGTTCCTTCAGGTTGGTTATAGCTTAGCTTAGACCTTTCAACAAACGGTTTTCCTAACACGACATGGGATAAGCTATAATCGATGACACACCCTACATCTTCTAGGATCTTAAAATCTACTATGTAGGTAAAGTTCCCAACAAAGATGTGTACATCCTTGACCCTTCCAACAAAATTGCAAATTCCACCGGGATACTTAGGGTCTCTCATAGTTTCAAGATGTGTGTTCATTATGTTGTTGTAAACAACCGAGGAAATCACAATGATCAGAGAGTCTAAATCTATGTAAGCATGCTTGACATATCTATATCCAAGCATACATGGGATCTTAATGTTCCAAGGACTACCTCTCTTAACTTTAGGATCGATTCTAACAAAGGGTGGCCGAGGGTTGTCAATTATGTAATTGTGGTATGTTATTTCTTCAATAGTGGGATAAAGGTTAAAATATACATTAGTTTCCTCATCCTCACTCTCTTCTATTATCTCAGTAACCTCAATGTCACCTTCTCCTAATTCATCATCCGGATCATCACTAATCATAGAATCGCTATCCGGTGCGTTATTCGTATCCTCAAGTGCATTCTCAAGTAACCTATGTATTTCTTTAAGCTCATCGATTTCACTAGAGATTTGGTCGCGAAGTAGGTTAAAAGAGTGTCGGTCAAGCGGTTGGCTCGGAATGGGTGGGACGTGTGGTGGTGGTTGATGTTGTGGTGGATTGTTGTTGACGGGTAGATTGCCACCGTTCATGATGAAAGTGACAAAGTTACGAACAAAAACACGAAGAAGGAGGATAGACTACAAGAAAGCTAATAAAAAAGGAAAAATTAAGCTCACTTGATAGGAATCAAGCGAGTGAACCTAATCGAGATAGAAACTGAACTAGCTATTCTATTCCCCGGTAGCGGCGCCAAAAACTTGATGCGTGGTTCGGGGTCGAAAGACTTCCTTTTCCAAGAGCAAGCTTTACAACCTACTAGGCAGTGTACCTAATCATTGCAGTGTAGTATGGGTAAGCCCAAGGGGTTGATCGTTCTCTAGGGGATAAAGATGCTACTCGAGATGATGACGAAAAGAAAAGGGTGAGGGTGGTTCTTTTTAGTATTTTTATATTTTATATGAAAGCAATTAAAATATCTGGGTTTGAAGAGTTGGGGTTATCTTTTACCAATTAAACTAATAAACAAATTAAATTAAAACTAATTAAACTAAAGTTATGGATTGTAGGAAGGGGGTTCTTATGATAACTAAAAGCGTGTTTACTTAGATTTACTTACTCCCTAGTTATCTTTTATTGGTTGATTGAATTGTTACATCCTTGTTTAACTAGTGCGTTGTATTCCATGTTTTAGTCATAGGGCGGTGCCAAATTCCATAATTCTATGAGTGTATAAGTCTCCTCTAGAGCACTTGGGATCGCCAAGTACCGAGATATCTCCCCCGAATATCCTAGTATCTACAAGCTTCAACTCACGCAATAAATACAACAGGAGCCTACTAGTGCACTCTAGGGCTAATAATCGCTATTTAGGACGTTCAAGCTCACAACAATGAAAGAAGAAGCCAGTTTTCCTTAATCTAGCGTGACAACCAATTAAACAAGATACAACCTAATAATAATTAATTACTAGATTTTATTGGATCTAAGCAAACACTAATTAATTTAGTTACATATGATTGAGAAGCAAGAACACAAGCAAACAATCACATAAAGATCAAACATGGCGATATAATGGATAAACAAACTTATCTTTGATTAATAATGAGGGTTTAGCACCCTGAGGAACTTTCCAAGTCAAACTAAAAATGTTTTAGGGTTTGCTCTCGAAAATATAGAAAATTCGATGTTTATATATAGATTTTACAATTGCGATGGCATCACCTTTTGCTGGTGATGCCGTCTGATCGCCGCCATTAGGGTTTCGTCTGTGCCAAGTCATCACTGGGACGGCGTCACATTGGAGCTTGTGATGTCGTATGGGTTGTAGCTGATGCCGTCTTGAGAAAGAGTTGGTCGTCTGGTGTAGAAAGATTGCGTGACAGGCATGTGGAAATACAAGTGACGCCGTCACTTGTTAGAATGAAAAAGTGACTTGAGCCATCGCTTGAGAGACTTTGGACCATGTTTGAACCCGACGACATCACCCTTGAGGTTGGGACGCCGTCCTGAACACTGTTTCAGCCTTCTTTTCTTGAATTCGCCATTTTCTTCATATTTTCACTCCTTTTCGTCCAAAAATATTTCATTCTAGCATTTTGCTTCCAAATGACCTAAAATGTGAAAAGGAACGATTTTAAGCAGTAACAAATATAAAATGTAACGATTTAGGGCTTAAACGAACCCTTAAAAACGTATGTTTTAAATCGTTATCAAGCATTCTAAAGGCTTGTGCTTTATCCTCATGTTTGTTCAATTGTCCTAGAAATGGGATAGGTGGCACATACGGGTTGAAAATAGGTAAATCAAAAGTAACCGACTCCTTTTTTACTTCATTAATATTTCCCAATTTTGCTTTGACTTTTTCAACCGCATTATCTTCATTTGTCGGGTAATCTGTCTAGCCATCTTCTTGCTACCCCCCGTGAGTGTAATAGAAAATACTCTAAGCATAATTGCGTCATGAGTGACGCCGAGAGTGTTGAAGAGATCCGCAATCTCCAATACCCTTCGCACATGTTCGTGGGCATCTTCATCTTGAGTACCCGCAAAATGTTTGTGTCTCAAATCCTTCATGAATTGGATTTTGATCTCAAAGTCGACATTATTATCAATTTTGGGGTCTTACCACGCCCTGTCTTTTGTTACCTCGAGTCAAAGCCATGTATTAATCCATGGTGAGCAAGTCGATATCTACATCACCCATTACCTGAAATTTCAAAAACAAACAAAACAAAAAAGACGGGAGAAAGAAAAAAAAATCTAAAAAGCAAATAAAAAACAAAAGATGCATAAAATTATAAAAGAAAAATATTTACAAAACTCAAATTTAAAATCTATTTAGCTCCCCGGCAGCGGGAGCCAAAAACTTGATGTTTAATTTAGACCAGATTTTAATATTTATAATTTCTCGTCTACCTATGGTCTACTTATGCACTAACGGGAAGATAACCCAGTTGTGTGTAGTTTAGTATTTGGTAAAGCCGAGGTCGTCCCAAGAGTTAATGGGCGGTTCTTAACTTGAGTTCTAATTGTCACGGTTTTAAGACTTGTTTAAATTGCAAGAAGTAAATAATGGAAATGGAAATTAAATCAATGGAGAAAGGTGTGCTAACCTAGTTACTACATTATCGATGCAATCCCTATGTGTCAATTTATATGGTGGTTTTAATGTCATTAGGCCCGAATGGTCATCGTAACCTAACCTATGATCTCAACCCCGATGGTCACGGCGGTCGGGTATCTAGTTCACAGTAATTAAACCTCCAACTATCTATAAGACCTATCTAATGCCGAGGTTCTCATTACCCAAAATTTAAACTCTAGTTTGGTCCACGTAAGGTCTACCCGCGCTTTTTAAGTATTTGTTTTAGTGTAGGCAGTAATATGATAAATTCCTACACAAGGATGATGGTCACACCTCAAGTAACTTATTAGACTAGTGTTCAAATGGTCATCTAATAACTAGCATAATAAGTTCTACCCTAGCTTCAATACTACCAAGGGCTAACAAGATATCCACATAAATGATAAATAAACAAGGAAGTAAAAATTAAAACATCAATAAATTCATAACTTGGCTAACACTAACAGTGATTAGCCAATCATACTCAACATTGCATAAACAATGATGAATAAAACATTGGTAGAATTAAACAAAGAGTTCGATACAATTTACTTGATATTAAGCTACTAATGATGATGATCTAAATCGAATTCTCCCTTCAAAAGTGGCTTGGAACTACTGGAAAATAACTTGAGATGGTTCCCTAATCGTCCCATTGAGAGAGGTGGAAAGAGATGCTGGAAAGTGCTGAATTAGGGATGTATTTATAGGGTTCGACAAGGTTACGGTGTAACCTAAAGTAATAAGTTACGCCGTAAAACTCTCGTACACATTTTCTTCAATAGTTACGGCGTAACTAAAATAAACTTATGGCGTAACTTAATTCTGGAAGCAATTTGATTGGTTCCTTGAAACACCATCGACATGTACGGATTTATCTCCTTGAAGTAGCGCCTAGTTCTCACTCAAGGTCCTTGTCCATTATAAGTGTACTACTTATAAGAAGTGTGTGGTTTCAACCCCTCACCGTTCTTTATGTTTTTATACTAGGTCCTTGTGACATAATTAAACTTCATTTGAATTGTTATCTTCAGTCCATGATCGTTCTTGTTATTTTTATAACAAGTACTTATAATAATTTGAACTTCATATGAATTGCCCAACTTTAGTCCCTAGAGTTAGTCCTACTTATCGTCCAAGGTGCTTGTTACAACGTAAGTCTAACGAGCTACTTAAGCCGTAACTCGTCTTTGATCATTTTGGCTCAAAACTTCATATTGAATATTGCGTAAATACAATGGGCATATTGCGCCATAAATATTATTGGATGTAGATTTCCATGTAGTTGTCCAGTTTTGGCCATTATCCGTGTCTTTTCATTTCAACGCCTTGATTATCCTGAAATGTAAATATGAACAAATTAGGTACCATATTTCTATTAAAACAATATAACACAAGGCGATAAACATGGTATTTTGATACTAAAATATATATATTTATTTGATGTTATCATGCTACTTTCCTTCACCTCAGCTGCCAGACTTGCGTCTTTGACTTGATAGTCGCTTTTTACCATAGCCACTCCTGCTCTTGTTGGGAATTCTACTAAAGACTTAATGGTGGAAGCTTTCATGTTGAGCTTTTGTAGAGCTGTGCTTCCGAGTATGATATTATACTTGGATGTAAACTTGAAAATGTGGAACTGTAATAGGATTGTTCTCGACAACGGGTGTATTCCTACTGTGAGCTCTAAAGTGACTACTCCTTCAGGGAATGATCTCTCCTCTGAGAAAAACCGACTAGTGGCATGGTTGGAAGCCCAAGGTTTGACTTGATGTTCTCTGGGAGCTTGTTGAAAGAGTGTTCGTACATTATGTCAATTGAACTCTCCCCATCCATGTATATCCTGCTAACCCTATGTGAGGCTATCATTGCTGTAATGACCACTAGATCAGATGATGGTATGAATGTATCCCACGGAATGCTTCTCGGTGGGGTACGTTGCTAGGTCTCCATGACCTCGTTTCCTCTCTTTGTGCATGAGTACCATGATTGAATCATGTTGACACTTTCTACCTGTTCCCTGAGGGACTCTCATTCCTTTTGGGTATTATTCTCTACTCTAGGTTGTGTGCCAGGGTAGCTGGGTTTGAGTAAACTGGTTAGATCTTCTGGTTTACTCTCTGTGAGTTCTATAGTGTTTGACTTTGCCAGGTACATTTTTTAAGCTTTTTCTAAGTGCAGAGTAGGTTGCATACTATGTCCAGGGTACGGGGTAGGAGGGAATGTCAGAGTGGCTTTCTGTGTGTTATACCGTGGTGGTTTCCAGGTAGCGGTTTGTTCTGATTACTACATGTAAAGTAATGTGGACAAAGACAAGTGAGTTGGTATGCGTTTACCTTGCATGTTTGTCGGACCCTTTCCCTGACATCCTCCAGCATCCTTCTCTGCCCCTTGAACTTCGAACAGTTGCGATTTTTAAGCTTGTGTGAGTGACCTGAGAGTGTGATGTCTCTCGTAGAACCATGTGGGCTTCTTTAGGGAGAATGACGTGTGTAGAACTTTAAGGTCAGCTGTTGCATACATCTTCCTCCTATGTTTTTTTTGTGCTGTTTCTAGGTGGTTGGTGAGTCTCTTTTTTTGGGTATTTGTTGTTTTTTCTCCATGTGAGAGATATTTTCCACTCGGATAAGTCCTAGGTGGTTTTTGGCTATCTCCAAAATTCTAGAGTGTTAGTCACCAGCCATGTTTAACCAAGAAACTAGTGGTTTTAAAGAAAAAATCTTTGGATGAGTAAGAAATGAGTGAAATTAGGTGAAACTTTTCGAGAAATTTATGGCTATTTTGTATCATGTCCCCACGTATGTCACTATGTTTACGTATGTGATTCGTGCAAAACAAATCAAGTCTTCTGAGACCGAGAACAACTTCAGAACAAATGCAAATGAAGATCGAGAAATCGAGGGGGATGCCCGGTCGTTTAGTCCCAAGGAGACTCAATGGTGTGTTAAACAAACTCAGAAGATGGAATGATCACTAAGGATAGTGATCGTAAAGGTTTTGATTAGAAATTACACTCTTGATTGATTGGAATGGAGCAGTACGATTTGGAAAGCACAACAACCGATCAAAGAAAGCGTAAGCGTAAGTTTTAAAAACTACGTAGGCAGCAAAATAAAAAGTGAAAACTAAGAAATAAAAGACCTAAAATATAAAAAATGACATTTTTTGAAATCCTAAAAATAAAAGAAAATTATTAGAAAAAGAAAATTATTTTTTAACACTATTTAATTAATTATTATTAATTAAAAACTATTTTAACTATTTAATAAATACTCTAAAATGAAAGAAAATACAAAATAAGGCTAGAAAAATAAACTTATGATTCTGAAAAATCTAAAATACTATAAAACTAATTTTAAAACTAAAAATATATTTTTCACACTTTTTATCTAATTATTACTAATTAATTATTATTTAAAATACACTTAAATACTAGAAAATAGAAAATAAACTTGGAAAAATAAAATTTTAACTTTGAAAAATCTAAAATATAATAAAACTAATTTTAAAACAGAAAATAAATTTTTTAGACTTTTTAATTATTTATTACTAATTATTTATTATTTATTAACTATTTATAATTATAATAAATACTAAAAAGATAGAGAAAAATCTGAAACTTTTTCTAAAAATCCTATGTGATAACAGAAACTTAAGAAAAATAGAAAAACAGGACTTGCTTATTAAAAAGATGAAAAGAAAAATCAAAAAGCTAAAAAGTCTTAAATAAACACTATCATCGATTAAAACTTGGACTTTTACTGGATTTTCTTTTTGGAAACTACTTTAATACTGATTATATGAAACTTTAATAAAGACAAAAAAAATTTACAAAGCTCAAATAAGCTGATTTGGAGAGCTTATGACCAGCTTATGCTTGAAGCTTATTTGATAGAAATAAGCTCTAACAAACAACGAGATGAAACAAAAGCTCAAAGTAGGTGCAAGCAATCTATGTGAACTGAAATGAAGCCAAAACATACAACAAAGCACACTGATAAGCCAAGAATAAGCAATAAGCACTTTGGCTTAACTTCAAATGGGACAAGCTTAAGACCACTAGCAGCCCCACCAAACAAGCTCCAAATTGAAAAACAAAAGTTGACACTCCAAGAGGACCAGGTTGGCTTTCCAAAGAACCAGAGAACTCAAGAATTGGACAAGAAATGAGCTTGATGCAAGCTTTTCAAGTTGGGATCAATTTCTGTGCACAGGGCACTTGAGCAGATAGGGTACCCACAATAAGCAGATAAATAAGCACTTAAACAGTTGATAAACCAAGAACTATCATTTTTGTAATTTTCTTTAGCAACCAAACTACAAATCCCCAAGATCTTATAATCTTAAACCTACTAATGAACCCACAGTAAAAATCCAAAGTTTATTCAAAAATGACCCATGAGAATTTTGACTTTTTGAAAAAAACCAAAAATTTGACCAAAGTGAGTTTTGATCGATCTAGAGCGATTATGATGTTATGATGTGTTTTAAGACTAACTAGAGCAATATTATCAACTTTCTAACACAAATCAATGATCTTGGATCATGAATCATCAACGATGGCGCAAGATAAGATCCAAAGTGATTTTTTGACTTTTTGCATATAAGAACTTGATTTCTTGACTAATATGAGTAGTTTAGACTTAGTTAGACAAGTTTCCAACAAAACTAAGAACCAAATACTTTTGAACACACTAAACCAAACACCCTCTTATACTTGTTGTTTTGATGTTATCAAAGCAAAACAAAGTTTTGAACCATGAACTTGATTTCAAACTTCACATAATCATTAATTAAGACTAAACAAACTTGAATCCACAGAAATAATAACTTAAAACCAAGAAATGAAGCTTGAACTATAATGACTGCCTAATTAAGATTTTCTCAAAACACAAATTTAAATGAACAAGCTCTTTTTTAAAACCTAGAAACACTTAACTACCACTAATGAACACAAAGAACAAGAAAATTCAACAACTAATTAACCACAACAATGAAATGCTAAATTACTTAAAAATGCTTACAATAGCTTCCAAGCTCCAAACTGAGAACCAAGACCAAGTAGAACTTCCTATAGAACCTCCACAGGTTCACTAACCCAAGGCCATCCAAGATAAACCTTGCTCCGACTTTTCTCATTACCTTTCAAGTGATTTTTGATTTTTAACTATTTTCTTGGTATATTTGTGATTTTTTTTTTGAAACTAACTGAATTTTAGGGTTGCTAAAAGCTTGCTTAAGCTTTCTAGGAGCTTACATGACTTAATCTAGTCCATACAAACCACTGAAAACACCATTTGAAACAACATGAGATTTTGCATAAACAAGAGATTTTGCATAAACTGAAATTTAACTTGGAACTTGAATTTAAGGTTCACAAAAGCTTTATCATAACATAACAACTTGAAATACAAAGTTTTAAGCTTAAAATACAAAGCGAAATTACACTAATTCGACTTAAAAAATAAATACTACACTAGATATCTTTTCATTGCCTCTCACTTCATCTTTATAAGCTTTTGGACTCCCAGCGTGCTTGATTGAATCCCACCAAGTTTAAGCCATTGGATGCTTGAGATTGATCATATCCGTCCATTTGTGATTTTGGCGCCATTTTTCCACATAGCAGGTTTTTGCTTTAATTGGTTTTGGTAGTGTTAATTAAAGCTTTTTGTTGTTTAGATGATGTGGAGGGGACAAGGTATGGGAGTGGTAAGAAAAAGGAGTGAAAACCAGTCATGGTTTTGGAGATTCAGTTGGGGAAGAGGTTTCTGATGCGGTATTGAGCGCGTTTTTGGTGGGTTTGACCTTCGTTTGACCGGGCAGTATTAATAACAAAAAGGGCCGGGTCATAGATGGGTTTGGGCTTTGGATTGGATTTTTGGGCCTAGTTAATAATAAGGTGTCCGTTTGGTTTGTGTAGAATGCAAGGACCAATTTTGTAATTTTACCAATCTTCAAGGACTGAAAATGTCATGTTTCCAAACTTCCCACAAGGACCAATAATGACCAACATTGATAAAACAAGAACCCTTTTTGCATAAAATCCATTTTCAAAGGTCCAAGGACTATTTTTGCAAATTTCCAAAGTTTAGGGACCTTTCTTGCCAATTGACCAAAGAATCATTCAAGGATCATTTTTAACAATTTAGAATACTTCAGGGACCTTGAATGATGAATTTCCACATTTTGAATTTCGAGGGACTAGATTTGACAACTTTTAAAACTCGGGGACTAAAGCGCCAATTTTGCAAACTTGATACATTTTCATCCGATTTTGATATTTTTGCATTTAAAACACATAAAACACTGATTTGTGATATTTTGATCATTTTGATGTGTTTTTGAGTGTTTTCAGATGATTTTGCAGTTTAGATTATACAAAAATGATGAGTATTTGGACACTCATCAGTATGGTATGTAAATCAATTTAGAGATAGGATGTGAATGGTTTTGTTATTTGGTTTCCCGTGTTGAACGGTAAGAACCCGATGAAATTGATCTAAATCAAGAAGATCGGGTAACACTTAAACAAGAACCATGTTGCACTGCTGTGAGGCAGTATTTGCCCAAGTGTGTGAAAACTTATATGATTGTGTGTGTTGCTCTCCTTTTATGGAGCGGTTTGTATGGTTTAGAGATAAACCCTTTGAGGATGATCAACAACTGCTAGAGGGCAAGGTGTTGATCATCCGGGAACAGACAAGGAGAACATATGTCATGCGTCCTTTAGCTTGTACGTAGTGGTGCTTGTCGTGCGTCCCCACTGTTCGGTGTCAGATGATACATCTTAACCGCTAGTGACAATTGCAGAAGGGTAGCATTTGTCTTACTCAGTCAGGCCTAAGAGGTCTTTCGAGGCTCTACGTGGCCTGGGACTTAAGCCGGACTTTTATCAAGTGTTGATAGACCTTGGTGATGGGCTTGATTCGAGCGTGCAATTAATGGGCTTAAACCATTAATATTGATATGTCATCGGATATAAATACTAAATCAATAATTTTTCTATATAAAACAATGTTGCAAAAATCGGTCAACTCGGCCGATTAATCGTTAATCGGCCGAGTACCTTGTTGATTTTTGAAAATCGGTCGAAAAATCGGCCTAAGATAAAAATCGACACTAAGCAGTCAAAAATCGGCCGAATCGGTAAAAAATCGGGCAAATCGGTCATTTTAAAAATAATAATAATTTAGGCATTATACTTAATTTGGGGATCGTATATTTCACTTATAACGCACAATGGGCACCATAATCAGAATTGAAGCCTTTTATTGAGGTTTGGAAACATAGAGGCTTGGAATGGGTTAAGATTTTTAGTTTGGTCTCGAAATACCAAAAAGCTGCGAAATGCCAATCCGATTAATCACCGATTAATCCCAACTTACCGATTACTTTCTGCGGGGGTGTGGTCGACGCGACTACCGATTCACGATTTTTGCAACATTGATATAAAATATTTAATTTGATTAAAGAGATGAAGTCACGATGTTTTTATTTCACAAGTTCGAATTGAAATGAATACAATGAAGCAGTTTTTTGTTTAACATTTTTTCTAAATTTACAGAACAACCTCTATACTAGAGGTGCACATCCAAACCGGTTAACCGAACCGCATCCGAAGACAAACCGAAAAACCCAACCGATCAAAACCGGTTTTGATGGTCCGGTTTTATCCAAACCGCGGCTAGGAACGGTTTGACATTTTGAAAAAACCAGGTTTGGGAGACGGTTTTATTAACCGAATAACCAAACCGGTTCGGTTAACGGTTTTGGCTAGGGAGGGTTTCTTTGGGTTTTGAATTTTAAAATTTTGAATTTGAAATTTTGAAAGAGGGGGGAAGGGCGTGGGGATTTTATTAAATATGTTTTAAAATTACCATTTTGCCATCTAAATGTTAGTATAAACAGATGTGTTATGTATTTGGTTAATTATCACTTTCAAGCAATCAAAAACACTCAAAAAATCAAAAGAAAGTATGGAAAGTTCAAACACCAACAACACCACCAACACGAGGCGGTTCAACAAGTGCGGCGGCGATTATCAAAGTTTTACCATGCGATGGTAAAAGATCCATGGGAACACTTCAACTATGTCCTAATGTCGGACGGTAAGAAAAAGGCTCAATGTAAACTTTGCTAGTATATTGTCTGCGGTTCCAACTCGACGTTGAGAGCTCACATCAAACAAAAGTATTGCAAGGCACTCAAATCGGTTCGGAAGCGGTCAATCGTCCATAGCTCGAGACAAGACTATTTTTGCATACGATCATGATTTACTCCGTCAAAAATTGGCCGGTTTGGTGATTCAACGTGGTTTGCCGTTCAACCACTATGACCCGCGATGGGACGGCGGAGGTGTACCGAATTATATGCAACCGCGGTACCATCATGTAAGTCGTATGACTCTAAAAGCGATGCTATGAAACTGTGGAAACTTTAAACAAGATTTAAAAATACTTTTTAAATTTAGATGCTTGTGTTAATTTAACAACCGATGTTTGGTCCGCTCCTCATAATTTGCCATTTTCGTACCTTTGTGTTACCGCACATTGGGTTGATCTCGAAAGTTGGCAAATGATGAAGCGATTCGTAGCATTTGAAAACTTTCCGGTTCCTCACTCCGGAGAAGCTTTATACAATTTGTTGAGAAAAGTGTTTCATAAGTTTAACTTGTGATTTTTTTTTCAATAACGTTGGGTAATGCTAGTAACAACACAAATGCAATGGGTAGACTAAAAATGGAATACGAGCCACCTTGTAGTGGTGATTTTTTTCATAGTCGATGTGTTGCACACATCATTAACTTGGCCGTGCAAGCGGGATTAAAAGATCCGCATTTGAGTGAAGTGAAAGAAAATTTTAAAAGAATGTTAGTCGATGTTTTTAATAAGGGTAATAAAAGATATAATGCATACATTCGGTTGTGTGAAAATGCGGGGAAACCTTGGTTACAACCTTGTTGGGATATTGAAACACGATGGAACTCCACTTATCTTATGTTCATAAGTGGTTTAAAACAAAAAGTGACTTTGCAATATTTTCATGATGAGAAATTGTTGGGGGAGGGTAGGTGTGCTCTATTATAATGCCGATAATTGGATACTATTGAAAAACTTACCCGACTACTTGAAGTTTTTTACAACGCAACAAAAAAATTGTCGGGGTTTATTATCCAACGGCTCATTTGGTACTCGAGCAACTATTCTTGATGTCTTCACAAATTTCCGCATTTGAATTTCATGGTGGTGTTTATACAAGCATGGTTTATGGGATGAAAGAAAAGCTTTTGAAATATTTTTAAACTTTGCCACCGTTAATTACTTGTGGTGCATTAAATCCATGTTATATTGTAAGCGGGGTAGAGGTGCTTATTGACTCGATTGTGACTGATTTGGGTTGTTTAAGCGTCAAACCCGAACTATGCTGATGATGCAAAAGAGTCCTTTGGCCATTCTTTTAAAAGTTTGTGGGAATATTATTTTGAAAAATATGGTAACCCACCTCCTAGCATTCACGGTCTTCTTCATCATCATCAAGGGGTTTTAGAGGGAATTCGATACTTGCTTTGCATAAAAGGATAAGAGAGAATCCCAACAAACGGTCAAAAAATGATCGTTTCATCGAGCATGAATATGAAAGATATACAACCGATTGTATCTCACATATTCCTCGGGAAAGTTGAAAACTTTGATGTGTTGGCGTTTTGGAAAGCAAAGGAAGCAATGTTTCCCGTTCTATCCCGAATGGCTCGTGATGTACTAAGTGTACAAGCTACTTCGGCGCCTTAGAATCCGCTTTTCAACAAGTGGAAGGGTTTTATCAAATGAAGCAGTCACGGCTTCTATGTAGATGTGTATGGGTTTGAAAGATCACTTGGACACAATGGCGGTGCAAGATAAAAGTAATCTTGAAAATGCATGCAACTTCGAAGGGAGGTCCTACGTGGAAGAGGCATGGCGGTGAAATCAAGATGCTTTCGATGAAGAACTAAGGCAAGATGCAGTTGCTCAAGAAGCTAGGGGATCCGATGACGACTATTAGGACTTTTATGCTTACGTATTATGTTTTAAGTTTATGTATTTCCTTTAAGTTTATGTATTTCCTTTAGGTTATGTATTTTCGAGGCGTTATAAATAAAAGTTGAAGTTTATTGGTGTAAGTTTGTTTAAATTTTGAAAAACGAAAAAAATAATAATAATAAAAATCGGTTAACCGGTTAAAAACCGGTTCCAAACCGGTTAAAACCGGTTAAATATTTAAAAACTTTGAATTTTGGACTTGGCGACAAAGACTTTTTCAAAAATTTTGAATTTCACAACCGGTTAACCGGTTAAAAACCGGTCCGAAACCGGTCAAACCGATCCGACATAAAAATTTTAAAATTTCAAAATTTGAATATTTTTGAGGGGGAAGGCAGGTAAATTTTCAAAATTTGAATTTTTTTTAATATTTACAAGTTTGCCATTGTAAGACTAGTATAAATAAATAGATTGTGTTTTTATTTTTTGCAACTTTTATACAATTAAAATTACACTCTAAAAAATAAAAATCGGAAGCATTTCACTAATGGCTGATCCTGCACGCCTCATACCCACCTACGAGGTTATTGTTCGTTATTTTCCGGTAGACCGTTGACACTAATCCCAAGGTTTGGGCTCACTACAACTACGTCGAAATGTCAGATGGCAAGCGAATGGCTCAATGTAAGTATTGTTTATGTTTCTTCAAACCCACTTCCGGCGTGCCATTGAGGGTTCACCTGAGAAGAATTGCCGCCAAGCACTGCGGTTGATGCGATTCGAGACATCGAGTTGACGTTGAGTATCTTATCAAGTTATCGATGATTTATGTTTAAGTTATTAAGTGTTGTGTTTTAAGTTTATATATAATGTGTGATGTATCATGTATTCTCCGTTCTATTAAATAAAAGTTCTAGTTTATTAATACCGCGAAAACAAGAAAACGATTACAAACGACAGAGGAAAACGAAAAAAAAAATACTAGAACCGGTCAAATCGGTTAACCAGGTCCTAGACGGTCCCCAAACCGGTTTTGACGGTTGGGTTTTCTCCATCCTCGGCCGGTTGAACGGCCCGTTACTTAACCGGCGGGTTTTTTTTTTTTTTGCGTTGACTCAAACTGGTTCGGGTTTGACCGGTCGTCAAACCGAACCGGTTAACCGAAATGTGCACCTCTACTCTATACTCATAAATGTTTTGTAAAATATCCCTTATATTTATAAAATTAAGACCATAATTCTTGAGAATTTATAAGACAACCCTATAGTTATAATTGCGTTACAAAACACCCTTTATATTTTTAAATATAATAATATAATCCTTAAAGGTTTATAAACGCCATTATAACTATAAATCAATGTTTTGAAAACCAAGTTGGTTTTTAATCGATCCGGTCGAGGCACCGGTTCAACCGCCAAGTCAACCCCGTTTTTTATTAAAAAAAACTATTTTTTTCAGCCGGTTCGATCACCGGGTCAACCCAATTTTCTGTAAAAAATGAAAAAAATCAAACCCGACCGGGTTTCGAAACCGGTTGACCCGGGTCACTTAAAACCCGACAGGTCTATCCAGTTAACCCATTTTTAAAAACCCGGATTTTTTGACCCATTTTTTTCCCTGGAACTGGTTCAACCGGTTAACCCGGCCGGGTCGATCCGGGTTTCAAAACATTCTTATAAATATTTTACATAATACCCCTTTAATTATTATAGTCCTAAATATTTTGGAAAAAGTAAAATCCCAATAGCTACAAATGTTTTACAAAAACTCCTTTATAAATTAATGCTCCACCGTCTCAAATTATAAGTCCATATTGGTATTTTTGGTTGTCCCAAAATATTTGTCTACTTTTATATTCCAACAAATTAAAAGAGTGTTTAGTGGAGAAAGATGATATTTAATTGATTAATAGAGTAGTTAGTGAAAATTTCTTAAACTTTGTGCAAAGTGAAAGTGGACTTGTAATTTGACACGAAGAGAGTAATATAATCATTAAATTTCCGATGAATGTTAGGTGTATTTTGGTAAGAGGGTTTTAGCAATTTGAAATTGATTCATAGTTCAAAACCATTGTTTGGTACATTTTTTTTTGAAATAATACTATGAAATCTAATTAAAAAACCATTCCACTCTTATGTGGTATGTTTCGAGTGAAATCACTCACAAAGTCACTAACAAAGTGAGAAGCCTCACATATAAAAAAATGTGAGCCACAACTTTTTGCAGTTTCCTTTGTAAATACATATATTTTTTTTATCTCACAAATAATATTTTTTAATATGTAGTAAATAATTAAAAGAGTAAACTACATCATTCGTCCTTGTGGTATACGTTGACCATCAAGAATCGTCGCTTTGCAAAAAAAATTAGCGTTAGTCCTTAGCTGTGGCGTTCTCAGCGTTAGTCCCTCACCTAGCGTGAGTAGGCGTTAAACCTATTTAAGTCGAGGGTACATTTGTCTTTTTCCACTCACACCACACCCTCAATTAATTATTTCATCTACCCTTTCATTTCATTTCATTCACCTGGCCAATTGATTATTTAAATTCATTTACTTTAAATCTCATTTACAAACATTGATCCCAAGTTTTTAAATCTTTGTCTCCGATCTTCATCTTCAAACCTTTTGATTCGCTAGTATACTAACTAGCATAAATATAGTAACCAGAGTTCTATACAAATTTTTTGAAATAAACTAATTTCAAGGTTTTAATGGATTAAAGATACACTTTGCTGCTAGTGTGTTAATGTCCCAACTAAGTTTGCATCTTTTATTGGAACATTTAGGGCTTAAAAATTAAAAGACACATTACAACTCTTGGCTTCACAGATTCACTAAGTCATGGAGACTATATATTCAAGACCAAAAATCAAAACCTACCTACCTCTCAACTGTTCCAATCAAATCCCAAGAATGAGAAAGAAATCAAGACTAACCCATCATCTTAACCCTTACTAATTATCACAAACTCCCAAATCATCACATAAAAACTCATTGACGAACTACATACACTAAATCTTGGCTAGATCTAGTACGATGGCGACATGTGACGATGAGGGTGTCCTGATGAGATGATGATACTATTAAAGTGGGTTTGGTGGCTGTGAAAATATGATGATGATGTTGGTTGTAGTATGGTTGTGAAGATAAGTGTTTTGTTGGTGGCTAGGTGGTGTTTGAATTTTTTTTTTAAAGAAGATCAAACATAAAGATTTACTATAAGAAGAAAGGTATGATAAGCTATATATGAACAGACACAATATTTAGAAGAAATATTGTTGTTTAATTTGGGTTGAATTTTAATTAGATTGATGATATCAGTAGTGGTGTTTGGTGATGATTTATGT
>OU343220.1:195995898-196107975 GCA_910596185.1 Chrysanthemum makinoi | reverse complement strand
TTTATGGACCTAAAACTATTGCATGAATACTATTACGTGGTTTATCCTAAGCCCTTATGTCCCTAGAGAATGCTCATTTTTCATGAACCGTCAATTCCCCATTGGGAAGCGCGAATGTTATAAATAGATCTATTGAGGGTGACTCCTCCGTTCCGTTGGCCATGCTTAGGCCAAGGCGAAACGTATACCATGTTGGAATCGAGTGATGAGGGACAAAACACTCGCTATGGGCCCCTATATTGTATGATATCTGTTAGCATACAGAAACTGTCGTAGTATCGGTTGCATGAACTTAGAGCTAACGTAATAGACATTCATCCATATAACATTATATTCGTTGCAATGATTATATGGCTTTACTTTGGTCCAAACTTACTGTTTTAACTTAAACCTATGAACTCACCAGCTCTTAGCTGACCTTTTTAGCATATTTTCTCAGGTGCTTAAACTTTGAACTTGGATGCAAGGCAAGATGGCGGTAAATGGTCGTAGTAGTATCTAAAAGAAGTGTTTTTACACAAACTGATGCTTTTAAATTGGGACCACTGAACTTATGGGATGTGCCCATTTATCTAAACAATGTTGTAAGAAAATGTTTTAAAAATGTTTATGAAATTAAAACGGAGAATGTATTCAGTTCTTTATTACTTGTGTTGTGATCACCAATTTCGTAACATTCCCAATAACACGTATGCTTCTGCTAAACAAAATTTGAGGGTGTTACAGATTGGCATCAGAGCCTAGGTTATAGAGAACTAGGTACATATAAACCCTAAACTATAACTACTTTTTTTTTACAAAAACATCATACTACGACCGTCAGTTGCCGCTTGCCTTACTTACCATTTTACTTAGAGTTCATTTAAATAGGACTACATGTTTTATTTCCTATTTACTAGTGCACTATTTCATATTTATCATGAGTATTTTTCCACATACTTACACATATGCACCATCTTGTCACAGACCATGCCTTCACCAGCCTTCCCTCACGATGTTCAAGAGGACATCCTACTTGATCACTCACCTACACTCCACCAGCTTGCACACATGGCCACTGATCCATACATTCAGGCCACACTAGCAGATCAGCCGGCCATCGCACCCGCTCCATGCATGCAGAGCCACTTACCACCACTTCATCAGCTTTGTTAACATGCAGGAGAAAACCTCGCATGATCGTGAGAGTACATGGATATAGAGAGCGGTATTCATACGTGCCTGCACTAGCTTCTCGGATGACCCGCGCTGCCTACATGGGTCCTTCCACTACTTCAGAGTCACTGACACCATCATCCATTGAGTCACCACCCCACCAAAGACTCAGGAGAGCTACTGATTCCTACTCAGAGGAAGACCCGGAAGAAGATCCGGAAGAGGATCCTGAGGAGGAACTACCAGAGCCTATGCCGACCGAGAGTGTCCCTGGACATGTTAGCACAGCAGCAGATATGGATACACTGGGTCTGGAGATTGTCCAGAGTATTCAGGAGATAGGACAGAGCTCGGGATGGCTCAGGGGTTGGGCGAGGACATGGATATTGATGCACCATTTGGGTTAGGACAGAGAGCTGCTTTCCTCCGCAGCCAGGAGGAGAGTGATGAGGTTACTTGGAGGGATATTAGTTGTTTGGTTAATTCTGTACCACATATCGCGAGTCCGAAGCCATGTCCATCATCACCTTCATTCATACCATCTGCATCAGACATGGAGCGCCTTGCTCATGCCACTAGACAGCTTGAGACCATTGAGGAAGCTGCACCGGGTGAGGCACAGCCAGTGCCAGACCTATCTGGATTTACATATGATGAGCCGACCCTCACTGAGAGGATATTCATTCAGTTGGACTCGCATGAGACGTTGCTAGGGGTCTATACTTGATCGGGTTGAGAGAGTCGATCCCGCAGCGTTTGCGAGGCTTGCGTGCAGCGTGTTGAGGGTCTAGACCTCATCACAGATGTGTTGTTTGAGAGTATGGAGCTAGAGAGGCATGAGAGGATTCGTTTGGGTTACTGATTTGAGGCTCAGTGGATATGGTTAGAGATCCTGGACAGCAGATCACGCGGCGTTAGACAGAGGTCGGCCCGGATGCACTAATCGACTTGAGGAGCTTGAGCGCATCCAGTGGATTGCTAGAGATACTTCCAGAGAAGAATGGCAGAGGACCACAGGTTTGGAATCCATGCTGGCCTCTCAGATGAGGCGTATTGTGAGCTTAGAGGCTACACAGCGAGAGCTGGTGGCTAGCATTGAGCGACTACGTGCTGAGCGTGGATATCCTTAGATCCTATTGCATGATGTATCACACTAAATTGGATTATAATAGTTAGTGTTAGTTATGACTCTTGTATTTCCGTTGTATTTCCGTTGTATTTCAGTTGTATTCCATCTAGTATCTCATCATGTACTTTAGGAACTTTGTAACCGAAATTCAATCTATGTCAAACTTATTTTCCTAACCAATTGTCCTTTCTTTTATAGATTACTCATATGATCTATCTACGATAACTACACTATTACTTGGCACTTACCTTGTTTAAAAGGTTCTATATCTCATCACCTTTTATACTGCAGAAATGCCGCCGAAACGAAGATCAAACCGTACCAATCCTGGTGGAGCTCCCAATGCTCCTATTCCAGCGAGAGTTACTCGCAACCAAGCTACAAACGCTGCTATTCCAAATAGAGTCACACGCGATCGATGCTCGAAGTCACTACTCACCGCTAGGGCTACTCCAATCCAACCTACCATGAATCAAGCTATGATAGACCAACTAGTCAATGAGCGAGTGAACGCCGCTTTAGCTGCAGAAACCACTCGCCTACTAATCCGGAACTTCGAGACCATCCACCCACTGGCCGCACTTGTACCTATCAGGATTTTTGTAAGACCATGACTGGAGGCTTTAATGGAACCGAAGGAGCCTGGGTCGACTAGATGGATCGAGAAGCTCGAGGACTGTGTTCGAATCTGCAATTGTGAAGAAGAGGCTAAGGTTAAGTACGCATCATTCACTTTCACAGTTCTTGCCTTGACACTGGTTGAACAATTTTCTAAAATCTGCTAGTATCGATGTTGCCTATGCCATGCCATGGGAGAGTTTCAAGGAGATGGTACTTCGAAAGTACTGTCCTCGTAATGAGATCAAGAAACTAGAGCATGAGTTTTGGAACCTCAAAGTTCAAGGCACCAATATGGCAGCTTATAACCAGCGTTTTCAAGAACTAGCCTTGCTGTGCCCTGAAATGGTTCAAACTGAGACCCGATTGTTGGAGAGGTACATCGGAGGACTGCCTCCAACCATCAATGGAAATGTCACCACCTCTAAGGCTATTGATCTTCATGAAACCATCGAAGTAGCCAACAAACTCATGGACCAAGTTATTGAGGATTCCATGGACAATGTGGTTGACAATAAGAGGAAATGGGACGACCACTCTCGAAGCTACAACAAAAATGGGTACCGTGGTAACAACAGTGGAAACAACAGCAACAATCAGAACAAAAGGCAAAATGTTGCTAGAGCTTATGCAGCTGGGATGGGAGAAAGGAAACCGTACGCAGGGACTTCACCATTGTGTAACCGATGCACACTGCATCACAAGGGAAAATGCACAGTCAAGTGCCGTAATCGTCGTAAAATCGGACACTTGACCAGAACTGCAGGTCCAAGTCATAGGCGGCGGTTCAAACAAAGCGGCACCAGCTCGGGACCCAAAAGTCGCTATAACTTGCTTTGGTTGTGGTGAGAAAGGGCATTATAAGAATGAATGCCGAAAGACCAGAAACCAAGGAAATGGAGGAAATCAAGGAAACCGAAGAAATCCAGGAAGCTAAGGAAATGGCAGGATTCAGGAAAGCGTTGGACACCGAGTAATCGGGGAAATGGCGAAGGAGCTCGTGGAAGAGTCTATATTGTGACCAAAGTGGAAGCTCAGGAAGACCCGAATGTTGTGACGGGTACGTTCCTTGTAAATAACCGTTATGCATCCATATTGTTTGATACGGGAGCCGATAGGAGTTTTGTTTCCAATGCATTTAGTCCACTACTCGATATTGCTCCAACTGCATTAGGCAATGCATACAATGTGGAACTAGCTAATGGTAACGTAGAAAGGATAGATACCATCATAAGAGGTTGCACCCTGAACCTATTAAACCACCCATTCAATATCGACTTAATACCAATAGAATTGGGTAGTTTCGACGTCATCATCGGGATGGATTGGTTATCAAAATACCATGCTGCCATCATTTGTGACGAGAAGCTCGTCCAAGTGCCCTATGGAGATGAAGTCCTAACAGAGAAGGAGACAGTGATAGAAGGAATGCGTCAAGACTGCATGTCATTTCTCGTACCAAGGTGTTGAGGTGTATCGAGGAAGGATGTCACATCTTCCTAGCGCAAGTCATCGGAAAAGACAAAAAAAAGAAGAAAAACGTCTCGAGGACGTGCCAATAGTGAGAGAATTTCCGAGGTCTTTCCCGAAGACTTACCGGACTTCCGCCACCGACAAAGTTGAATTTCAGACGATTTAGTTCCGGTGCCGCACCTGTGGCAAGAGCACCTTATCGATTGGCTCCAACGGAACTCCGTGAGTTATCAAACCGGTTGTCGGAACTTGCGGAAAAAGGGTTCATTAGACCGAGCTCATCACTATGGGGAGCACCACCTGTTGTCAAGAAGAAGGACGGAACTTTCTGGATGTGCATCGACTATCGTGAGTTGAATAAACTAACCATTAAGAACCGTTACCCACTCCCGAGGATCGATGACTTATTCGATCAACTTCAAGGTTCGAGTGTTTATTCAAAAATCGACTTAAGGTCCGGATACCATCAACTAAGAGTTAGGGAAGAAGACATTCCCAAAACTGCCTTTAGAACTCGTTATGGACATTACGAGTTTCAAGTCATGCCTTTTAGGTTAACCAATGCACCCGTTGTGTTCATGGACCTCATGAACCGCGTGTGTAAACCCTACATAGACAAATTTGTGATCTTTTTCATTGACGATATCCTAATTTATTCCAAGAGTGTGAAAGAACACGAGGAGCATCTTAGATTAATCCTGGAATTGCTAAAGAAGGAGGAGCTATATGCTAATTTCTCGAAGTGTGAATTTTGGATATCGACTGTGCAATTTATGGGTCATGTAATTGACAGCCAGGGTATTCATGTAGATCCCGCTAAGATCGAGTCAATAAAGGATTGGGCGACACCCACAACTCCTACTGAAATACGCCAATTCTTAGGGCTCGCTGGGTACTACAGAAGATTTATTGAAGGTTTCTCAAAATATCGCCAAATCTTTAACCAAGCTAACCCAGAAAAACACCAAGTTTGACTGGGGAGAAAAAGAAGAAGAAGCTTTTCAACTCCTTAAAGAAAAGTTGTGTAGTGCACCCATTCTTGCCTTACCTGAAGGTAGTGAAGACTTTGTTGTTTATTGCGACGCTTCACATAAGGGACTAGGAGCGGTGTTAATTCAAAGAGAGAAGGTGATAGCATACGCCTCTCGCCAGTTGAAGACTCATGAGAAGAATTACACAACGCATGACCTGGAGTTAGGATCAGTTGTGTTCGCACTCAGAATTTGGAGACACTATTTATATGGCACGAAGTGTATCGTATACACCGATCACAAAAGCCTACAGCACATTTAAGATCAGAAAGAACTGAACATGAGACAACGCCGATGGTTGGAGTTGCTCGATTACGATGCGAGATTCGTTACCATCCGGTAAAGCGAATGTAGTTGCCGATGCTCTTAGTAAAAAGAGCGACCAAAACCTCTTAGAGTCAGATCTTTGGGTATGACAATCAGTTCACCTCTTCCATCCAAAATTCTGGAGGCACAATCAGAAGCACTCAAGGAAGAAAACCGTCTGAATGAGAACCTTTACGGAATGCCAGAAAGTGAAAATGGATTCATAAAAAGGTCGTACGGAATCTTGTGTTTCAAGGAGCGAAGTTGGATTCCACTTTACGGAGGAATTCGCGATATCATTATGCACGAATCCCATAAATCTAAATACTCCATCCACCCAGGATCTGACAAGATGTATCTCGACCAAGAAATTGTACTTGGTGGCCAAACATGAAAGCCGACATTGCAACATATGTCACCGTGTCTAACCCGATCAAAAGTCAAAGCCGAACATCGAGACCCTCGTGTCTACTAGTAAAACCCGAAATTCCCGAATGGAAATGGGAACGTATAACAATGGACTTTATCACTAAGCTACCTAAAACCTCTAAAGGCTACGACACTATTTGGGTAATAGTTGACCGTCTCACCAAGTCAGCACATTTTCTATCGATGAAAGAAAGTGACGGAATGGACAAACTTGCACAACTATACCTGAAGGAAATCATCGCACGTCATGGTGTAGCAATCTCCATCATCTCGGACAGAGATAGCCGTTTCACCTCAAACTTCTGGAATTCACTTCAAGACACTTTAGGATCTAACCTCGACATGAGCACCGCTTACCGTCCTTAGACTGATGGACAAAGCGAAAGAACCATTCAAACACTGGAGGATATGCTAAGAGCATGTGTGATAGACTTTGGAAATGGCTGGGATAGGCACTTGCCATTAACTGATTTTTCTTACAACAACAGCTATCACACAAGCATCAAAGCCGCACCATATGAAGCACTCTATGGTCGAAAGTGTAGATCACCCGTGTGTTGGGCCGAAGTTGGAGAAAGTCAACTTACTGGTCCGGAGTTAATTCAAGAAACTACTGAGAAGATTGTACAAATCAAAAACCGACTGCAAGCAGCCCGTGACCGTCAAAAGAGTTACGCGGACAAAAGAAGGAAACCACTTTAGTTTCAAGTGGGGGATAAAGTTATGCTAAAGGTTGCGCCATGGAAAGGTGTAATCCGTTTCGGAAAACGTGGAAAATTAAATCCTCGTTACATTGGACCTTTCAAAATCCACGCAAGAATCGGACCGGTAGCATACCGACTCGAATTACCACAAGAACTCAGCTCTGTGCACAACGTCTTTCACGTCTGCAACTTGAAGAAATGTCTTTCTGACGAAACTCTTGCTATTCCCTTGGAAGAAATCCAAGTTGACGAAAGATTGAATTTTGTTAAGGAACCCATTGAAATTATGGATAGAGAGATCAAACGGCTTAAGCAAAGCCGCATTCCTATCGTCAAAGTCCGTTGGAACTCTCAAAGAGGTCCGGAATACACATGGGAGTGTGAAGACCAATTCAAGCATAAATACCCACATCTCTTCTCTACTCCAAAGAAATAATTCTAACTGAAAACCGAGGACGGTTTTCTCTTCTAAGGCGGGGAGGATGTGACACACGGTAAATTTTCACTAAAATTTAACTAATAATTAGTAATTTATTATTACTAAGCATAAGTCATTAAGCATGCATAAGCTTTGCCTGATCATTTGAGTAGATAACTCGCATACAGTTGAAAATTGCATCACTTTTGCATTCATATCATTTTATGAATATTTAATTTTTGTCTTATGATTAAATTGTAAGACGATAGGTTATCTCATTTTCCCCCAGTGACCGACATTGCACGCGTACCGACACTGTGATAAGGGCTTGGTAAAACAAATGACAAACTTGCGCAATGAAAAATACTACAAAGATAATAATATCTCCGACGCGTATCTATAAGATATTACATTATAAAAATTATCAAACAATGATACTTCAGTCACAGCTTAATGTCGCGGGACACAAAATACTTAATACAATTTCACTTGAATAATGACTCTTATATGTCTACAAAGTACATTAATACCAAATGTATAATAATAATACATACACTTAACATATAAAAAGAAAACCTTTTATTAAGATTTGAGATAAATACCCCCTTTGTCTTCTCTTCCCCAAACGACAAAACACAAAGAGCAGGAAAAGAAGACCTAGTCTTCACCTTCTACCTCTACTCCTGCACCTTCTTGTAGGTCGAATCTCCCCAAAGAAGAAACCCAACATACTTCTTTCATCATCTCCATTTCTCCCTTACCAAAACCATGTAACTTTTTGTCTCTCAAACCCACTCCTTGAAGGCGTCGGCTACCATTCGAATGACTCCAAGAAGAGTCAAGACAAAGCCACCCAAAGAGAAGCATATCTCAACATCAATCTACCTTGAGCCAAAGTCCAAGATTTCCTAGGTTTTAGAAGTTAACTAGTTTTGACTTCAATCCAAAACACCAAGAAGAGAAAGATGGCCAAGCTCTTCCCCAAAATACTCCATTTATCTCTAGTAGAGATGTGAAATGCCCAACTCAGTTTCCCCATCACTTGTACCAAAAATTAGGGTTTGTGAAACTTAGGGTTTTCAAAAATTGAATTGGGGGTTTTGCAATTGGGAGTGTATTGGAGCTAAATCAAGTCTCATTTGGTTCGAACCCACGAAGCCACTTTCGTTCCTCACCCATCACTCTCGAGTTGAGGTTACTCATTTTTCTTGTTGTAATGTCTTTTCATGTTGTTTTATGATATTAAGTTGGAAAATCTTATCAAAGAAATTGTTATATGATTTGGTCATATCGATTATAATTGTTCTTGGATGCCATGTCGAGTTGTGAGTTTGGTTATTTGAGATTTGAGTTTTTGCATTTGTTTTGTTAATCTTGTTTCCTGTCGAGTGGTATAAACCAAGAAATTAGAGAAGTTAAGTTTTATAAAAAGTTAGCCTAAGAACTAGGATCTTTGATACTACAATCTTGATATGTGACCATGAATTTAAGTCGTCGTTTGCAAATGGGTCCGTTTGGTTTTCTGTCGAGAGTATGAAACAAGGTGAAATAGATGAGTCTAGAGTTCTAGGATCACAAGTTGATACTTACATTCTATTCCCAGCAAATGTTCGAGTCATGTAAATGAGTCGAACCATGTCATAGCCTCGCCTAAACCTAAGAAACAAGCATGTTACCTTAGTGTCATATGACTCGAGATTATGTTGAGAATTTTGTGACTAAACTGTGATGTAAGTTTAGGGAGAAACTCAAGTAAAAATGTGATCTTTTGTCAAAGCATATTAGTAGTCTATACTTGTCAAGTTTTCCGTAAGAGTAAAATAGTTGACGGGATGAGACCAAGTTGAAGTAGTACTCAACTAGTGTATGGTATCGTCACATCTTTGCTCGCATTTTTCTAGTTATTGATGTTAATCAAATCTCGTACGAAACAAGTCTCATACATGGTCATTTCCTTTTTGTTAACTTATCTTCATTAAGTGCATATTTGTCATCTAAATAGATATGCTTTGGGACTATGAAAGAGTGTCGACAACCTCATTTTGGTAGTACCATAGTGATGGAGTCGTACTTCCTAGTCGAGAGTTTCGGCTTCACAAGTTGGAGCCTGAACGAACAAGCACATCTCGAGCCAAGTAGCTCATGTTAAACTCCTATAACTAAAGTGTACTCTTTGGCAACAAAAATATGGAAATGAGTTGTGCTCTAAAAATTTAGTTAACAAAGTATGGTAGCAAATTGTTGGACCACCCCCCCCCCCTTTCTTTCCCTCGTGCAAATACTACATCGGGCCCAGGCCCAAGACTAGTACCATGCTGAACATCTAAAATGGGCCGCAACCCATAGTTAATTATGTAATACCTAATAGTGTATCAAGGGTAGTCGAACAAGGTGATACCCGGCACAAGTTAGCTGATGACAAATAACGAAAACCATTCATCATCTATCCTTTATTTTCACTTCGTTACGTATCGTCTTAACGTCAATTATGTACATTAGTTGTAACTTAACGAAAAATGTACAAAAGTTTGGCATAAACAACAAATGTTTAAAAACATGATTCACATAGTAATGTTTACGACAAAATTTAACGACAATGTGTTAATGAATGTATGACAAGTGAACTTCTCATTTGAACTATATATATATATATATTTAGAACAAGCCTTAGTAAATAAATAGAGACCACTACTTCATTTTATCACTTAAAAAAAATTTGATAGTCTTCAAATTTAACTCAAATATATTTTCTAAGTACAATTGGAAAATAAATTAATTATATATATAATTTTGACAATACCATTTGTGTCAACTTAAACAAGTATATATACATTTATATACTTACTAGTGGAACCTTGTAATTATTTATCAAATCAAACTTTGGATTTTAAAACCATATTAATGTCAACATGAAAAGTATATAAACTCCGTATACTTACTAGTAAAATCATTTTAACAATTTTTACAAACTTACGTTTAGTATTAATACAATTATAGAAACCATTGAACTACTTTAAGTAAGTGATACTTAAAACAATGAACTAAAACATTGCCCTCCTTATCTAGGTCGCGTGTCGGTGCCGCTTCACCACAATCACTAAATCTTACTTTCGGATTGCATTTTGCTAAGGTGAGTTTTCATAGCCCCTCTTTTACTTGATAAACTGTTTCATACATTTTGGGGTGAGAAAATATGCAAAACCTTTTTATGGACCTAAAACTATTGCATGAATACTATTACGTGGTTTAGCCTAAGCCCTTATGTCCGTAGAGAAGGCCCATTTTTCATGAACCGTCAATTCCCCATTGGGAAGCGCGAATGTTATAAATAGATCTATTGAGGGTGACACATCCATTCGTATGGCCATGCTTAGGCCAAGGCGAAACGTATACCATGTCGGAATCGAGTGATGAGGGACAAAACACTCGCTATGGGCCCCTATATTGTATGATATATGTTAGCATACAGAAACTGTCGTAGTATCGGTTGCATGAACTTAGAGCTAACGTAATAGACATTCATCCATATAACATTATATTCGTTGTAATGATTATATGACTTTACTTTGGTCCAAACTTACTATTTTAACTTAAACCTATGAACTCACCAGCTCTTAGCTGACCTTTTTAGCATATTTTCTCAGGTGCTTAAACTGTGAACTTGGATGCAAGGCAAGATGGCGGTAAATGGTTGTAGTAGTATCTAAAAGAATTGTTTTTACACAAACTGATGTTTTTAAATTGGGACCACTGAACTTATGGGATGTGCCCATTTATCTAAGCAATGTTGTAAGACAATGTTTTAAAAATGTTTATGAAATTAAAACGGAGAATGTATTCCGTTCTTTATTACTTGTGTTGTGATCACCAATTTCGTAACATTCCCAATAACACGTATGCTTCTGCTAAACAAAATTTGGGGGTGTTACACAATTCCCCGCGAGACATGGTTACGTTGCATAGTTAAAGAGATGCATTATCAGCTTTTAGGTGACAACTAGCTCTAATAACTACCTTGAAGGTATGGAAAAACCTTGAAAAAGGTTGTCAAACCCGTCAAAGTTCATGTCTATCAAGAGTTTCTCGATTAGGTACGATCTACTCGGATAAGTCTTGGAAGACAAATAATTTCGATGTATGACAGTTCAGATCTCGTCAATTCATGGGTTAAGTCTTAGCACACGATGATCACATTAACAACATATTTGTATTACACAATTTTTCTCCCCCTAAAAAATGGCATATAAATGTTATTTTTGATGAAATTTTGATATCGAATATGACCATTTCGAGTTTTGTGGGAAGATTTTCACGAAGAACAATTTGTGAAAAAGATTTTTAGCAAATACTCCCCCTCAACAAGTAATATTAACTTTTGAGGTTTTTGAAAACGTGGAAAATTAAATCCTCGTTACATTGGACCTTTCAAAATCCTCGCAAGAATCGGACCGGTAGCATACCGACTCGAATTACCACAAGAACTCGACTCTGCACAACGTCTTTCACGTATGCAACTTGAAGAAATGTCTTTCTGACGAAACTCTTGCTATTCCCTTGGAAGAAATCCAAGTTGACGAAAGATTGAATTTTGTCGAGGAACCCATTGAAATTATGGATAGAGAGATCAAACGGCTTAAGCAAAGCCGCATTCCTATCGTCAAAGTCCGTTGGAACTCTCAAAGAGTTCCGGAATACACATGGGAGCGTGAAGACCAATTCAAGCGTAAATACCCACATCTCTTCTCTACTCCAAAGAAATAATTCTAACTGAAAACCGAGGACGGTTTTTTCTTCTAAGGCGGGAGGATGTGACACACGGTAAATTTTCACTAAAATTTAACTAATAATTAGTAATTTATTATTACTAAGCATAAGTCATTAAGCATGCATAAGCTTTGCTTGACCATTTGAGTAGATAACTCATACAAGTTAGAAAATTGCATCACTTTTGCATTCATATCATTTTATGAATATTTCATTTTTGTCTTATGATTAAATTGTAAGACGAGATTATCTCGTTTTCCCCAGGACCATTAACGCACGCGTATCGACACTATGATAAGGGCTTGGTAAAACAAATGACAAACTTGCGCAATGAAAAATACTACAAAGATAATAATATCTCCGACGCGTATCTATAAGATATTACATTATAAAAATTATCAAACAATGATACTTCAGTCACAGCTTAATGTCGCGGGACACAAAATACTTAATACAATTTCACTTGAATAATGACTCTTATATGTCTACAAAGTACATTAATACCAAATGTATAATAATAATACATACACTTAACATATAAAAAGAAAACCTTTTATTAAGATTTGAGATAAATACCCCCTTTGTCTTCTCTTCCCCAAACGACAAAACACAAAGAGCAGGAAAAGAAGACCTAGTCTTCACCTTCTACCTCTACTCCTGCACCTTCTTGTAGGTCGAATCTCCCCAAAGAAGAAACCCAACATACTTCTTTCATCATCTCCATTGCTGCCTTACCAAAACCATGTAACTTTTTGTCTCTCAAACCCACTCCTTGAAGGCTCCGGCTACCATTCGAATGAGTCCAAGAAGAGTCAAGACAAATCCACCCAAAGAGAAGCATATCTCAACATCAATCTACCTTGAGCCAAAGTCCAAGATTTCCTAGGTTTTTGAAGTTAACTAGTTTTGAATTCAATCCAAAACACCAAGAAGAGAAAGATGGCCAAGCTCTTCCCCAAAATACTCCCTTTATCTCTAGTAGAGATGTGAAACGTCTAACTCAGTTTCCCTATCACTTGTACCAAAAATTAGGGTTTGTGAAACTTAAGGTTTTCAAAAATTGAATTGGGGGTTTTGCAATTGGGAGTGTATTGGAGCTAAATCAAGTCTCGTTTGGTTCGAACCCACGAAGCCACTTTCGTTCCTCACCCATCACTCTCGAGTTGAGGTTACTCATTTTTCTTGTTGTAATGTCTTTTCATGTTGTTTTATGATATTAAGTTGGAAAATCTTATCAAAGAAATTTTTATATGATTTGGTCATATCGATTATAATTGTTCTTGGATGCCATGTCGAGTTGTGAGTTTGGTTATTTGAGATTTGAGTTTTTGCATTTGTTTTGTTAATCTTGTTTCCTATCGAGTGGTATAAACCAAGAAATTTGAGAAGTTGAGTTTTATAAAAAGTTAGCCTAAGAACTAGGATCTTTGATACTACAATCTTGATATGTGACCATGAATTTAAGTCGTCGTTTGCAAATGGGTCCGTTTGGTTTTCTGTCGAGAGTATAAAACAAGGTGAAATAGATGAGTCTAGTGTTCTAGGATCACAAGTTGATACTTACATTCTATTCCCAGCAAATGTTCGAGTCATGTAAATGAGTCGAACCATGTCATAGCCTCGCCTAAACCTAAGAAACAAGCGTGTTACCTTAGTGTCATATGACTCGAGATTATGTTGAGAATTTTGTGACTAAACTGTGATGTAAGTTTAGGGAGAAACTCAAGTAAAAATGTGATCTTTTGTCAAAGCATATTAGTAGTCTATACTTGTCAAGTTTTCCATAAGAGTAAAATAGTTGACGGGATGAGACCAAGTTGAAGTAGTACTCAACTAGTGTATGGTATCGTCACACCTTTGCTCACATTTTTCTAGTCGTTGATGTTAGTCAAATCTCGTACGAAACAAGTCTCATACATGGTCATTTCCTTTTTGTTAACTTATCTTCATTAAGTGCATATTTGTCATCTAAATAGATATGCTTTGGGACTATGAAAGAGTGTCGACAACCTCATTTTGGTAGTACCATAGTGATGGAGTCGTACTTCCTAGTCGAGAGTTTCGGCTTCACAAGTTGGAGCCTGAACGAACAAGCACATCTCGAGCCAAGTAGCTCATGTTAAACTCCTATAACTAAAGTGTACTCTTTGGCAACAAAAATATGGAAATGAGTTGTGCTCTAAAAATTTAGTTAACAAAGTATGGTAGCAAATTGTTGGACCAGCCCCCCCCCCCTTTCTTTCTCTCTTGCAAATACTACATCGGGCCCAGGCCCAAGACTAGTACCATGTTGAACATCTAAAATGGGCCGCAGCCCATAGTTAATTATGTAATACCTAATAGTGTATCAAGGGTAGTCGAACAAGGTGATACCCGGCACAAGTTAGCTGATGACAAACAACGAAAACCCTTCATCGTCTATCTTTTCTTTTCACTTCCTTACGTATCGTCTTAACGTTAATTATGTACATTAGTTGTAACTTAACGAAAAATGTACAAAAGTTTGGCATAAACAACAAATGTTTAAAAACATGATTCACATAGTAATGTTTACGACAAAATTTAACGACAATGTGTAAATGAATGTATGACAAGTGAACTTCTCATTTGAACTATATATATATATATATATATATATATATATATATATATATATATATATATATATATATATATATATATTAAGAACAAGTCTTAGTAAATAAATAGAGACCACTACTTCATTTTATCACTTAAAAAAAATTTTGATAGTCTTCAAATTTAACTCAAACATATTTTCTAAGTACAATTGGAAAATAAATTAATTATATATATAATTTTGACAATACCATTTGTGTCAACTTAAACAAGTATATATACATTTATATACTTACTAGTGGAACCTTGTAATTATTTATCAAATCAAACTTTGGATTTTAAAACCATATTAATGTCAACATGAAAAGTATATATACTCCGTATACTTACTAGTAAAATCATTTTAACAATTTTTACAAACTTACGTTTAGTATTAATACAATTATAGAAACCATTGAACTACTTTAAGTAAGTGATACTTAAAACAATGAACTAAAACATTGCCCTCCTAATCTAGGTCGCGTGTCGGTGCCGCTTCACAACAATCACTAAATCTTACTTTCGGATTGCATTTTGCTAAGATGAGTTTTCATAGCCCCTATTTTACTTGATAAATTGTTTCATACATTTTGGGGTGAGAAAATATGCAAAACCTTTTTATGGACCTAAAACTATTGCATGAATACTATTACGTGGTTTAGCCTAAGCCCTTATGTCCCTAGAGAATGCCCATTTTTCATGAACCGTCAATTCCCCATTGGGAAGCGCGAATGTTATAAATAGATCTATTGAGGGTGACTCCTCCGTTCGGTTGGCCATGCTTAGGTCAAGACGAAACGTATACAATGTCAGAATCGAGTTATGAGGGACAAAACACTCGCTATGGGCCCCTATATTGTATGATATCTGTTAGCATACAGAAACTGTCGTAGTATCGGTTGCATGAACTTAGAGCTAACGTAATAGACATTCATCCATATAACATTATATTCGTTGTAATGATTATATGATTTTACTTTGGTCCAAACTCACTGTTTTAACTTAAACCTATGAACTCACCAGCTCTTAGCTGACCTTTTTAGCATATTTTCTCAGGTGCTTAAACTGTGAACTTGGATGCAAGGCAAGATGGCGGTAAATGGTTGTAGTAGTATCTAAAAGAATTGTTTTTACACAAACTGATGTTTTTAAATTGGGACCATCAACTTATGGGATATGCCCATTTATCTAAGCAATGTTGTAAGACAATGTTTTAAAAATGTTTATGAAATTAAAACGGAGAATGTATTCCGTTCTTTATTACTTGTGTTGTGATCACCAATTTCGTAACATTCCCAATAACACGTATGCTTCTGCTAAACAAAATTTGGGGGTGTTACACAATTCCCCGCGAGACATGGTTACGTTGCATAGTTAAAGAGATGCATTATCAGCTTTTAGGTGACAACTAGCTCTAATAACTACCTTGAATGTATGGACAAACCTTGAAAAAGGTTGTCAAACCCGTCAAAGTTCATGTCTATCAAGAGTTTCTCGATTAGGTACGATATACTCGGATAAGTCTTGGAAGACAAATATTTTCGATGTATGACAGTTCAGATCTCGTCAATTCATGGGTTAAGTCTTAGCACACGATGATCACATTAACAACATATTTGTATTACACAATTTTTCTCCCCCTAAAAAATGGCATATAAATGTTATTTTTGATGAAATTTTGATATCGAATATGACCATTTTGAGTTTTGTGGGAAGATTTTCACGAAGAACAATTTGTGAAAAAGATTTTTAGCAAATACTCCCCCTCACCAAGTAATATTAACTTTTGAGGTTTTTGAAAACATAAGGGGAAGTACTTGTTCTTTTGAGCAAAACTTTGAAAATGATTAAAGTTTTGATTAGTTTTACTCAAAAGTAAGAAGCTTTCGCTCCTTTTATAAGGATTGTGGCACTAATACGTACCACAGGGTCCTTTCATTACAAGTATGGGTTGTACACTGTTATGTGTGCACAAGCCATTATGAATATACAAATCATACAATCCAAATATCAATCAAAAATAGTTTTGAGGAGTACCAGACAATCATTCAATTAGACCAGGAGTTCTCTCTTGATGTTGATATCCTGTAAGCGAGAAACTCTGTCTTCCACCCACAAAGCTCTCCAACCTCCACATCTGATCCCGATGAAACAACCTTTCATCCAGCCTCGTGATTATCTTTAGGAGACGACTGAAGTTGATCTCGTCTTCTTAGGCTTGGATGATGGTTCTGGTTGTTGCTTAGTTGATGGTGGGATGATGGTCTTCTTGCCGGGCTCGGAATTGCTTCGTCATCACCATCGGTGTATTGAAAGTGATCATCGGTTTTCTCCAATGGTGGTGGTGACTCAGAATCCCTAGGTTTATCAGATGTAGGAGTTTGCTGAGATGCTCCAGTAGTGGTGGTGGTCTTTGGTGGTGGTGGTGGCATAGATGATGAAGACTCACCTGTTTTCTTCTGACGTTTAGCCTTTGTATCCTTGTCTTTGTCATCATCATCTTTGTATCGCTTCTCAATACCAACGGCTTCCTTGCATGCAGTCTTCAGTTGATGAGCCAGAAGTAGCTCAAGAAAATTCAATTCATCCGAAGTGAGAGTTGAAGATCGAGCAGTCATTTGAACTATCAACTGTGATAGAAGATCAATTTTGGTTACATTAGGAGGCGGGACTGGTCGAGTCTGCATAGTCACCGGTGTTGTTATGATTGTCTACCTGCTCAGCGTTCTCAAAGTAGGATAGAATTGTTTGAAGAACATGTCTCTGGTTATTCCCGGGACATATTGAAGAAGGAACTGATGAGTGTATTCCTTAATTTTCTCTTCCATTTCCCCTTCTTGAACATCTTAGTTGAGGAATAACTTGATCTGATCTCTCTCCTCAATGAACGTGTTCATCTCTTTGCTAAGCAAATTGACCCTGTCAGCTAGCAAGTTTAGCTTTCGATCAACCATGTTACGTTTTCTTGCTTGTTTAACGGCTTTAAGGATCTTGGTCTTTGCACGAGATGCCCATGTATTTGTAGGTTTCTTGACCGACTCGGATGATGATTTGGTGGTTGTATCTTTTGAAGGTGGTGGTGAAGAGTGAGGAGATGATTCAGTTGTGGAAGGGTCATGAGGTGGCTCTGAAGATTGTTCAGGATTATGTTCAGGATTATCTCGATGTAGCCTATCGCTTCAATTCAAATCCTTTCTTCTTCATCTCTTTTAGCACGGCTTCTTCATCATCCTTTTCCTTTGCCTCTTTCTCCACATCTTCATCAGTAATCTTCTTAGTCTTTTCTGGTTCATCTTCCTCAAAGTCGAACTTAACCTCATAATCTTGTTGCTGCTGCTCCATTGATTCCTTTGTGGTGGCACCAATTCCCTTATCGGGTTGATTAACCGCATCAAGAACTGGTGTGATAAGAGTACCACCACTGGAACCACCAAGGCCTCTCAATCTGTTGTTCGCAAACTCTTTGGCAACATGCTGCAATCTTAGTTGCTTCGTAGTTTTCTCGATAAGTTCTCTCTTCATCCTTTGATCATTATCTTCATCGTAACCTTCTTCCTCTTCTTGCCATCCTTTGGTTTATTTCCTTTGTCCGATTGGGGACTTGGTGGTTTGTCTTCGACATTGGTGCGGATGTATCCTCTCGTAGTTGTTTCGAGTAGTAAACCACCTCATCGGACTCGGGCGTTGCAGAGTCGTCCTCTGAATAGGTTCCGTTTGACATTAGGAAGAGCGATCTGAGCTGGGACTCTTTTCTTGAAGCTTGGATGCCTCTTCTTATACTTGTGAGTGCTCCCAGTGCTTCCAGTACTACCTGTGATGCTTGACCTTCTAGTCTTTTGGTAGGCACGCAGAAGTCTTCATCCATAAACCCGACTTTTCCCTGCCTCACCGCTTCTTGGTAACGAATCTGATAGGAAGACTCTTGATTGTGTCGGAGAAGGCAGTCAAGTAACTCTGCACCTTGTTTCTTTGTTGATGAGTCCTTAAATCTGACAACGTTCAATGTTGGCTCATATAACATAGAGTGATTCTTGGGGTCATTAATTCTCATGTGGATGTCCCAATTTTGTTTGAGAATGTTCTGAATCAACAACTTTGTGTATCTGATAATGGGAACCTTTAACCCAGGCTTCTAGAGATGCTGCATCATATCTTCCCATATCAGGCTTGCATAATTGATGTGTTGTTTGTTGACCATTCCCCAAAATATCTGAAGGTGCATGAGCTTAGGATGTTCATGACCGCTGTTTCTTCCAGATACAGAATTAGCGATCATGATATACGTTGTCCTCCGTAGTCGAGGGATGTTCTTCGACGATGGAGTGTTTGGTGATGACTCCAGCAGCTTCATCATAACCAATATCGACCATGAATTATATTACAGCCTCTTCAGTAAGAGTTGGCACATAATCTGTAGGCTGAATGGCTGGCAGAAGAAGAATAGTGCGAAGATCCGCTACCGTGATTGTGACTTCCTTGTTGTTGAGAGTCACTTTGACAAGACATCTTGACCATCAATCTTCTCCATCGGTGCCGTAATTGATGGATATAGATTTCGATGCTATCTTTGTCGAGTTGGTTAGCATAAGATCGTAGGGATGAACTTTGAGAATATCCACGGCAACTCTGCAAGAGGATTCCGAGCACGTGAAGTTATCAAAATCGAATCTGGGGTTGTTCTTTCTAATCGTTTTGCTGTAATCCGTTGGGAAGCTGTCTTCCATTGTGAGTTCATTGGATGCGTTGATATTTTCCATGACGACGTCCATTTCGTGATCTGAAAGTTACTGAGACAAAACAACCAACATATCGAAAGACATTATGTTAGTCTAAGATTGATTTTACTGTCCAATTATTGGTTGAAGTTGTTATGATTATGAATGTCACGAGTCTAAAGTCACTTTTAGTCCAATAGTCCAAAGTTGACGTGATAAGTTACGTGAGTATGTTAATTTTGAAATTTAATGTCCAAATTTCACTTAAACACACAACGTTTTTAACTTTTGTAGCTTATTAGTGACATTTGACATTATGAGTAACTTATTACAAGTTTTGTACGCGTAACATTTCAAAATAAAGTTACAAGTAGGCTTAGACGTAAGCTAGTATGCTTATGCGTAAACATGAGGACCTTAAGCGTAGACGTAAGCTTAAGCGTAGGAGTAACCCTTAGGCGTAAGAATGACTTACGCGTAGGAGTATACTCTTAGCTTATGAGCTTATGCGTAGGCTTAGGCAAAGGACTTACGCGTAAGGTTTACTGCAGAGTAGCCCTTAGGCATAGAAATCCAAGTTTACGCATATCCTTCACATGATATGTGTAGTCCCACTGTAGACCCTTATGCGTAAGTGTTACGCGTAAGATTTCTCTTATGCGTAACCTCTACGCATAAGGTATTCCTTAAGCTTAATTCCAAGAACACCTTATTCTGATCTTTTACGCGCAGAAGCCTGTAATAAATCAAACATAACAAACTCATTACAATGATTTCCTTACACTTTCAAGACCACAAATTATGTTAAGCTTTAATTCAGTTACGCGTATAACAGCTTAGGCGTAAGTTTTATACTTAAACCCTAAACCCTAATGTTAGAGATTTAACCATGGAAAATCCATCAAAATGTTTTCTGCACTATCTTAGATGCTAATGAAGTTAGTTCCAACAAGTTTTAACATCAAATACACACAAAATCAAGAAGGTTCATTTTCATACGCATATAAACCCTAACATCTTAATTTTCCAAATTTGTTGTTTCAGGGTGAGATTCAATAGTGTATATGATCAATTAAACATGTTAAGAACCTATTCTAATCATCTAATCAAGCCAAAACATCCAAACAAAGAAACGGCCACATTCAAATATAAACTCTAGAATTCGAAACACATTAAAACAAGTTTATGGGCATGTTTTGTTGATTGAAATAGGTTTAACATTGATATCAAAACATTTTAACACAACCCATTTCAACAAAAACACAATTTATCAAAACCATGTTCATACGCATACGCGTAAACCCACAAAATCACCCATAAGTAAAAATTTAACCGTTGGATTTGTGTAAGATTAAAAACCATTGTTTGTAATCATCATTGAAAGGTTTTACAACTTACAGATTTTGGATTTGAAACACGGATTTGAAGATGAATTCTTAGGCGTGAATATGGTGGTTGAAGTATTAAATGAATGTAATAAATGTTTTGAATTCAGTTAGGTGGAGGTTTTGTTAAAAAGAGTTTTCAATTTTAACAAGTTTGGTCCCTCCACCTCAACAATTTTCAACCAAGACCCATAACTTCCACTTTGGTTAATGTAAGATATAGGATTTCACAAACACATCAAACCACAATCATATGGGGCGTACACAAATGTTTAGAGAGAGAAAGTTCTAGAGAGAGAAAGGGAAGAGAGTTGGGAACTATGTGAAACAAAGAAAAATGGTATTGAACCTCCAACCCTCTACCTTGGGAGGTAGAGGGTATTTATAGTGTCTTACAATAAACGCCACTTACGGTCTGTGGATCAGGCATACAGTGGGTAAAGACCCATCCGTCCTCCACGGTGTTACTAAACTAACTACTTATTAACATAACTTGACTACGACTACGAGCTTTCTAACGAATACATATACTTGAGGAGACCGACTCTTTAAGGACTGGATTTTCTAAATCCTAACAATCTCCCCCTAAGGGAGGTCACCTCAAATTAGACAGAATACAAACAGATATTACATTAAGATTGTTCTTGGATTCTTGTTTAAGTTCATTGCTCTGTAGCTCGTAGTCTTTGATTCTTCATGTTTTGTTTGGATAATTCAAGTGGAGGTCATTAACTGATCCACGTGATGATTAGTTTTGAGCCATCTTTGAGATCATCAGCTTGCATAAATCTCTGACTCTTCCATTGTAGTGTTGACATTATGTGATGTTGTGACAGTGGACCGACATGCTCACATTCTGGATCATGATTTCTTTTCATCAGAGTAGCGAAGCTTTAGTTGATTCATGATATTTGCAGGCGTATGAGAAACATGGAGTGAGAATATCAGAGTCATTGATGCACTAATCATGATTTCTTTGTTGATGAATGTGTTGTGTGAGCATGCGGCTATGTATTGACCTCTCCATTCCGACAAATGCAAACGCTAGGTATACACGCATACAACAGCTTAGCAATAAAGCGCACGAAAGTGTCTTTAATCACTTTTGTTGAATTGATGTACACGCCCACGATTCCCGTTGATCAGACAAGTATAAGCACTGCTGATCGTATAATTCAAGAATCTCTCTGATGACAGGTTTTCGCAGCTGCTCTAGGTTCTCAAACCGAACGCCTCAAAGAAGACAACACGGAGTGAGAGAACCAGCGAATTTGAGATTCACTGATTGATGAAAAGTGATTTGAAAAACAATCGTGTACTGCTCAATATAAATTGTTTTTGCAATACAACGAAGGTTTTAAGGAAAATCAATTATCAATCATAAACACCTTTAATTTTTGAAATATTAATACACAGCCTATGTGCTAGAAAAGAGTTTTAAGCACAACGACCGGTTTTTCAAAGGTATCCGTCAATCCATAACTGAACCGTGTTTGATTCAAAGTTTTGAATCGCCCATTGTTTCTCGCTTCGGTTGTCACATGGTTGATCTATTGGATAGATCTCACATGCCACCTACCAAGAGCTTGTTTGATGTTGGCTCTAGAAGGCTTTCCATCTTCATTGTGAATCTTTTTGCATATCACTCGATGTTCCGCAATACCACAAGGATAATGCGTAGGACTCTTAAAATATATATTCTCTCTTTCCATATTGTGTGAAACAGAGAGTCTTCATTGATCGTGTCCTTAATGAGATTTATTGATGATCTCATGGCTCTAGACTCAATTATGCACATTTGGTTCCTATGCCGGTGACTAGGGAGATGGTCTCCTTCTTTAATATCAACCATCTCTAAGAGAAAGTCGATAGATAATGTAGGTTCCCCTGTGAGAATGAAACAAGTCCTTTTAAGAGGAACTTGAGTAGTTAGGGAAGATGTAGTGCGGCAAAGGCCACCGGGTCCATGACGCCTTGTCTTCAATACCGGTGTTACCTAGGTAACGGCCAGAACATATGAATTGAACCCGGTTTCGCCTAAGGTTGAAAATAATCGAGGGCTATTTCTTTTAACCCTTTTCGCATTTATTTCTTTTTCATTCTTCAACCCTTCTTCGCTTTACCGAGACTTCATTACTAGAACCTTGTTGGGTTTATTCCAGTTCCAGCCTATCTCACCCGCACTCTTCCCATATCTCACTTTTTCTCCTTTTTTCATCATACCAAAGGACTCTACACTATCTAGTGGATTGTCCTCGGTAGATCCTCCGACTCTGGGATCGTGGGAACGAATACCTAACCTAACCATCCTTATATCACCATACATAAAGTAAATTTGGTCGGTCTTTTTGGTATTGTTCATCAGTTATTTGAACCAATTGAAAACCATTTGAAAATCAATCCATGTACTTGTGATATATTATCAAAGCATTTTGTACCTAAATTGTTTTTGATATTTTAGAAAATGGCTCCCCCTCAACATGTGCAACATATGTTTGAAATCATTTTGGCGCATGGAGGCAAGAGGAAGCATTCACTTCTTTGATAATATTTTCTAAAAATATCGACATCACTTTCCCGATCAAAATCAGTGTTTCACATACAGTTAAAGATATTTTCCGGAAAGAATGTGGTTTTCAAAAATTTGCTCCCCCTCAATATGTGCATCTGATTTTGAAATTGTTTAGCACATATTAGTGAAAAACTGCACTTAGAGACAAATCAATCACGTTTTAATCCATATTGGTTTGATATAAATGCTCCCCCTTAACATGTGCATGGAAAATTTTGAAATCATTTGGCACATGCAGGGAGGTGAGCTTGTTAATCACGTATAAAACCATTTATCGAATTATCAGTTTAAATCCAATTTAAATCACAAATTCTCCCCCGATCACAATTTTCAAATCCTTTAAGATTTGTGATCTCTATTGATTTAAGTTAATTTTTGAGAACTTTTTAAGGAGAATTGCGACTTGCTTTTGAAAAACATTTCAACTGATAAGAATCAGATTTTCAGACTTTAAACTCCATTGTTTAAACATGCATGAGTATCTTTTGAAAACATAACAATAGGCAAGGTCTTGAACCACTTGTATAAAACATTGTTCATTTTGATTATCCAAAAGTAGACCTTGCTCTTTTACGTGTCAATTGTTTGAAAAATAACCATTTTGATTGAATTGAAATCATTCTCCCCCTCAATCAATGACATGAGTTGTTGATTGAGTGTTAGAGATTTTGACAAAGATAAGCCCGGATGATTTTCAAAAATAGAGTTCGAGGTATTTTCAAAGAAATTTAGTTTTCATTAGATGACAAATATTTTTCAGAAGAATCATTAGAAGGAAAAATATTTGGAAAGGAAATATTTGTCTTTTTGGTGACGAACATTTGTTTTAAGAATCAGGGCATGAGATTTGAAAGATAAAATTAAGCATGGCTCTGTTCTTTCCTTTTAAAACGGGTTACTGCCTGAAATGACAATAAACCACCATTTTTATCCGTCTCATTTTTTTTAAAGCAATTTATGTACATTCGAAGAACATCTAAAAACCCGTGACATTCTTTGAAGGTGAACACAAAGTCCGTAGATATTATCGAATTAAGAAAAACACGACAAAAAGACAATATTTTTGGAATTTTTTGAGTTTTTCAAATTTTTATGTATTTTTTGAAATTTTTTATAATTTTGTATTTTGCTTTTTGAATAAATATATACAAGAGATAGATGAAGAAAGACCTTTACTCCTCGTCTTCCTCTTGAAGACGTTTGAGTATTTCAGGTTGTAGACTCTTTAGACCAAGTCGTGGAAGGATAAACTCAAAACGTTCTCTAGGAAGAGCTTTGGTGAAGATGTCTGCTAACTGGTATTCAGACCTCACAAAATAGAGTTCTACAACACCTTTTTCCACTTGTTCCCGAATGAAATGATGTCGAAGGTCGATGTGCTTTGCTCTTGAATCTTGAACGTTGTTGCAAGAGACAAAGAATGACACTTTTGTTATCACAATGTAGAGGGATTTTGTTGAATTCAAAGCCATAGTTCGATAATTGGGATCTCATCCATAGGATTTGAGCACAACAAGATGACATGGCTATGTATTCAACCTCTGAGAGGATATAGAAGTACTCATTTGTTTCTTTGAAGACCACCACAAACTTATCACCCAAAAACTGAGCACCTCCGACATACTTTGACGTGTATCTTGGCATCCCGCATGGTCAGATCTGCATAGGTCGTTAGTGACATACCGGTGTCCGTACCAAAGACCCATGTTGATGGATCCTTGGAGATACCGAAAGACCCCTTTAACCGCTTCAAGGTGCTTTTTGGTAGGCTTAGCCTGGTATCTGGCACACATGCATACAAAGTGACAACGAATATCGGGTCTATCGGCCGTGAGATACATCGGGGATCCAATTATACTTTGATATTTCATTTGATCTACCATGATCCCTGAGTGGTCCTCATCCAGTTTGGTGCGCTCCACCATGGGAGTGTCAACGGTGTCACAAGTGTCAAATCCAAATTTCTTTAAAATTTCATTTGCATATTTAGATTGATTGATAAAAATGCCTCCTGGACTTTGTGAAATTTGTAATCCCAAGAAAATGACATTTGTCCCATCATTGACATTTGAAATTTGGAGCCCATCTCCTTAGAAAAGCAATACATTCATTGGGGTCAGTCGAGGCAAAAATAATATCATCAACATAGATTTGCACTTGAATTAAATGTTTGCGACTTTTCGGTGAACAATGTCGGATCAATCGCTTCTTTCTTTGTCAATCCAAGAGATAGAAGAAACTTTGATAGCGTATCATACCATTCCCTTGGAGCTTGCTTCAAGCCTTAAAGAGCCTTCTTCAAGCGATAGACATGAGTAGGATGCTCAGGATTCACAAAACCTTCGGTTGGTGACGTATATCGACTTCTTTAAGATCTCCATTAAGAAAAGCCGTCTTTACATCCATCTAATAGACTACCATGTTCTTACTTGCGGCGATTAGCCAAGAAGATTCGATTGCCTCGACGTTACGGCAACCGAGCAAATGATTCTTTAAAGTCAATACCCTCCTCTTGACGGTATCCTTTTGCAACCAATCGAGCCTTGTTCTTTAATACATCACCATGCTCATCAAGTTTTACTTTGAAGATCCATTTTAGAGCAATGATCATAGCACAGTCAGGAGCAGGCACTAATTCCCATACATCTAGTCAATCGAACTCATGAATTTCTCAGAAGCACCATAAGGCATCAGTTGCAAGTTGCTTACGTGTGGATACTAGAAGAGAGGGATTTCCAATGATGTTGTCCAAAGGATGATCATGTGTCTATTTTCGAAGGTGTTCGTGTGGTTGTTGTTGAGGAACTGAAGTAGCAGAGTCGTTTTCCCCTGATGAAGATGGTTCTCGATGATGGTTCAGAGCAAATATGTTTTCAAAGGGAGCATCTTCGGGAGTAGTAAAGTGGTTATCTCCATCATAGGTGCCAGAAACAATTCCATGATGCACACTTGATGATTGATGAATTGAAGATGATACAGAGTGATCAGCAGCCAGCTTCTTGACTTAATGACATAGAAACCGAGGGGTTATACGTTGACAGGGATAGGAGCAGCCTCTGTTGATGGATTTGACAGTTCATTAGCAATTGGCTCATAATGTTCATCAAACATTGGATCAAATAATTTCTTCAAATCATCTTCTAAAGGTGGTACATATGGAGTTGTTGATGAAGGAATTTGTACAAGAGTAGAACTGATGGGACTACTTGATGAAGGTTGTGATGCGGGTCCAGAACTGGGTTGTCCTGGATCCATTTGACTTGTCAGCTCATCGAACGTAATGTGAATTGTTTCCATGATATTTCGGGTTCTCTTGTTGTAGATTCGTATCCTTTCTCGCTTGGTGCATATCCTAAAAATACTCCAATGTCCGCTTTAGCTTTAAGTTTGCCTAAGTCTTGACCCTCATTAGTTGGATAACACAATGCACCAAACACACGAAGGAATGAAAGATTAGGTTTTCGATTGTCGACAAGTTCATATGGAGTTTTTCCATGAGATGTGTGAATTAGGGATCGATTTTGAGTGTAGCATGCAGTGGCAATGGCTTCACCCCAGAGAAACATTGGAACCTTTGAGTAAATCAAAGATTGTTCTTGCGGCTTCCACAAGAGTTTGATTTCGTCTTTCAACTACACCGCTCGTTGAGGAATTCGTGGAACACTTCTTTGATGACTGATTCCAACACTTTCATAAAACTCACTAAGGTGTTTATTAACAAACTCGGCCCATTGTCCGTTGCTCGATGATTCCGGCGTTTTGTTAAGTCGAACCGCACTGCTTGATAAGTTTAATGACGATATCCGAGTTTCATCCTTTGTCCTAAGAACTTAACCCAAGTAAATCGAGAGTAATCATCAACCACAACTAACACATATTTCTTCCCTAAAATATTCTCGCACTCTCATGGGTCCACATAAATCCATGTGAATGGTATGAAGAACTTCCATAACCGAGTTTGTAGGTTTGGGTTTGTGGGCATACTTCTTGCTTTTTCCCAATTGGCATGTCTGAACAAAGATGATCCTTTTCATACTTTTAGTCTAGGTAAGCCTATTACTAAGTCCTTCTCGAAAGATCATTTATGGTGCCGAAGTTCAAGTGATTGAGACGATGATGCCATAACCATGACTTTGTTTTTGAAGCCTTTGACAACAAGCAAATTGGAGAAGACTTCATCATATCTTCGATAGAGATGGTGTATAGGTTTGAACCCCGTGTTCCTCTTAAAAGTTCCACACCATCAAGTTCTCTAACGAAACAAGTATGTTTTCTAAAAGCCACCTCTAGATCGGAATCACAGAATTGACCAACAGAAAACAGATTATGACCAAGACCTTCTACATAATATACCCTGGAGATTACACTATCACCAACAACATAGTCTCTATAACCCATTGCTGGTTTTGATACCTCAGAATCAGCAAAACATAATATACCCATAAACTCGAAATCTTGTGAGAAGAACTCAAATAGCCCAAATGAATCTTGTGAGAATCAACTGCAACGAAGACACTCCCTGACTATCTTTACCAACCCATATGTGGACAAATTGAAGTGACCATTGATGAAGCAAACCCGATATACCAAACTTGAATCTGAAGTTGAATTCACCACATTTGTATCTTAAGCTTGCACTTAATGATGGAAGAAAGGTGTCGAGAATCTATGCTTCAAGCAAATCTCTAATTACTGACTACTCAACCAAAGTATGAGACATTAACACCTCTTGAGATTATCCACACCATCATCTGCATGTGACACTGAGTAAAGCAACGTAACTCATAATAGTGATAGTTAACCAGGTCTTCAACCATCCACCCCGACTGCTGGTAACTAGATAAACCAAGTCTTCAACTCAAATTCTTAAGCCTGAGCAAGTTATCAAATAAGAACACGCCTTTGTAGAAAGTTAACTTCAATCTCAAATAAGTGATAAACGATTAACTCCAAAGTAATCACTTTGTGTCAAATTCCAAACACATGAATAAACATACAATAAGATGTACATTGATCCACTGAATGAACCGTAGCAAATGATTCCTCAACATCGATTCCTTCTTCCTAAAGGCATTCGTGTAGAGACTGATCTAGAAGGTTCATCAATAACGTCTTAAAGCGGATGAGGAAGTCATTTTCCTTAATGTTCATGTGGTTGATTTATAGCGTGCACAATGAGAGGAACAATAATCCGTGAAGATTTGACAAAGGAATACCAAAGAGCGGATCATTATTCAATAGTGCAACTACAATATCAAGATAGTCATTATCAACGCCTTGTGAAGTAACTAGAGATAAAGTTTCTTGATAATTCTGAGAAGTACTTCTTAGATGGTGAACCTGTTGAGTCAGTAGGAACCGGAGCATGAGCTTCAGAAATAGGATGATCAACATTCGTTGGAGGTTGGAAGTACTCATCAAACATATCTTTGAAAAAACAATGGATCCCTAACAATAAATCCCATTTATCCTTAGTAAGTGAAACATTAGGCGTTGGAGGAGAGTCATCAAACATTAAGTCATATGACCATTATTCAAACATCCATAATCATGTAGTATATTCACTCTTCTCCCCCTCAAAAATTGCATTCGAGGTTGCCATTTTTGATTTAACAAGTGAATAAGAATATACACCAATGAACGTAGATCCAATTGATGACTGAATGAGCATGGTAGAAATATGAAGCATGTTGATGAAGAATGTCGATGAGAATGGTCATAAATATGAATATTTCTCTTCTTTAGAAGATAAAGCGCACTGAAGCGTACACCTTTCTTTTTTTTTTGAGGAACGGGGCCTAAAGTGTTATCTGCAGATGCCATAGTGTTGAAGTATGAGGCCTGAACTGATGTGAACAGACGTCATAGTGTTGAATATCAAGGTTGAGTTACTTGAACCCGTGAGTTATGAGATATCAATCCATTAGTTATCCATACTTTTACCCAGTCCATGTAGTGAAGGATCGAAGTATCTGCAGAATCGAAAGTAAGGATTACTTGCACTAACATTACAAGCTTGATTGCATACATATTGGTTAGTGACATTAGTATCCAAACCCTTTGTAGTTTCACGGTCAACCTTGATTTTGCCATCGGTAAACAGCTTTTCGGTAGGTATCCACCTAAGTCCAGCATCCTTAAACATTCTACCAGACGGTATCCACTTATGGCAAGGTCTAGGATTGTTAGGCTTTTTATGCATAGTGGAAGACTTATCCTTATTCCTAGTTTCCAAAGATTTACCAGTTGGTATCCATCTAGGCAAAGTTTTCAATTTTTCTTGCTTCATATGCACTATAGATGACTTAGTGTAAATCCTAGACATAACAGGTTGAACCTTTGCATGAGCATTTACTTTCTTCAGGGATTTTGTAAAACAATTATCATGATTTGCCCTAAAGATGCATTTCAGAGCCGAGCAAACAGCTTGTTTGGATTTAGAAAATGATCTAGAGTTCTTAGAGTGATATGCTACGGGAATAGCTTTATTCGAAACACAACTACTCTTAGATCCAATCCAATCCCTAGTCTTTAGTTGAGTGTTCCTCGGTAATGGTTTAAAACTACTAGCAGTGCCTTGAAATCTCGTAGAATTCATCACCCTAGGTCTAGCACATAAAATTCCATCTTTTTGAATCTGTGCCTTTTTTTCTAGCTTCTTCTAGATCATAGTTCATGAACAAGTCATTTATATCATGTTTCCTAGGCAAGTAAGGTGAAGTGACTGGTTTTGTCAAAACTTGTTTCGCATCAACTTGGGAGGCAAACCGCGTTTTAGAAAATTTTGGTCGTTCAGATCTAAACGCATTCGGTTGTCTAATAATTGGTTTCCCCAAGATTGATGTTTTTGCAAACTTAGTGTTCACACTATTCCCTGTTGTTCTTCTAAGCTCATTCTTTAAAGCAACTATTGCAAAACTCTTATCCTGGATTTGAGTTTTGAGTTCATCAATTATTGCTATCAAAGATTTTGTTTGTTCCACAGACTTAGTTCTAGCTTCTTCGACAGAGTCACTTAGTTCTATGTGATCCTTTCTCAAAGTCTCATTTTCCTTTAGTAATTTGGCCACACAAACCGCTAATTCATCATTTCTCATTTGAATATCATCAATAGCATTAACATCATAATTACTTGTAATCAAATTACTTTTCACATGCATATCAGAAATACGTTTCTTCAAATTGTTGATACTCGAGTTTTTGGCTTGAAGCTGAGCTTTTAAATCATTTATTTCAAAAAATTCACGAAATTCAGGAAATTCCGGAATTTTACATGGTTTCTTAGTTTGAAAACTTTCCTCCTTTCTTTGTATTGCAATTTCAAGTGAAATGCAATGTTTTTCAAGTTATGAAAATTTGTTTGAAAGTTCATCAAAAGCCTTTTTATCAACCATATCTTTTGTTTTGAATTTATAAGTCTCAGCCTCAACCAAAGAAAATTTATCAGAATCATGTTCAGTATTAAGATCAGTTTGTTTAGGTACATTAGCAGATGTACTATGTTGAACAGTTAAGGGTACCTCATCACATGACACCTGTTCATTTGTCGGTCTGATATTTGCATCTTCATCATGTGTAACAAGATTCGCTGAACTACTGGTTGTTTCAAGCTTATTTGTCTCTGAGCCTCTGTATTCAGTGTCATCTGATCCATCACCCGATGCCTTACTGGTCTCAACACTACAATTTATTGATTGTACCCAACATTCATTCACCTTCTCGATCACAACATCCACTTCTTGTGTGACAAGAGTTCTGAGCAACTGGTTACATCATTCTTGTTGTCTCTCGATATTCTCGCATCCAAAGCAACACTCGACCTTTCAACTGATGCATTACCCGACTCATCACAACTATCTCAATTGCACTGACTCTCATCCATATTTTCATCTTTCAGAGTAACTTCCTCAATATATTTCTCCACATTATCCATGAGATGGATAAGTGTCTCTATGAACACGCTAATTTCCATTCCAATGTGTCTCTTGAAAGACATTTCAGTCATGTCTTGATCATAATCAGATGTAAATTCCCCAGTGATGAATGACTGAAATTGGTTGTGGATCACTTGAAGTGCAGCACTGGAACTATCCTTTTGAACATTTTCTCTTTGAAGATGTTGTTCCAATTGTTCTAAGTTTAATAGTAATGTTCCCGTTAATGTGGATAAATCTTTACGGAAAAGGGTATTGCATGTTCGTTCTCCTATCGGTGTAAGTAACATGAGGTGTGAGTGAAGATGTTGATAAGGTTCAATGCTACATTCCTTTTGCATGGCATTCTGTAGTCTAAACAGGTGCAATTCCTCTCTTCATATCTGTGAACACGAAGATCTCACATCCTCATTGATTGATTCAATCATCTTTAACCGTTCAGTGTAGCTTACATTATCATTGTTGTCCACAACATCATACAATTTGAGTACTTCCGAAATCACAGAATCAGGAGTGTAAGACATGATGTTGTTGTGTACACGGGATTTTACAAGTCTGTGATTTAAACCGAGAAATAGAATCTTTTGCGGGATTTTACTAAAATCAAGACCAAACCGTTAAGCAATGACCAATGGAACGTGTTAGGATGACTGATGGATCGACAAAATGATAGACAATTATGTGGTAGGACTTATGATTGTTTGAAGGATTAGCAGAGATGTTGTTTGGTTGAGATTTGGATTGGTTTATGCTCGTTTTATCCGAGAAATTTAGGTATAAAAACATAAAAACCTCAATAACTTCTGTTTGGAGCGGATTTAGGCCTTGAAGGTTGACCCGAATCAACTAGTTAATTCGGCGTGCCATTCTCCTCGTTCTCACGGTCGTTTTGATGGGTATAACGCTGAAAACGGAGTTACGGTTCAAAAGTTATGGCCGTTTGAAGTTTTGTAGGGAAAAGTCAACAAAACTCACCCTAGACAACTCGTACCCAAGATAACTCGCACCCTAGTCAACTCGCTTTGATGACAACTCGCTTAATAGACAACTCGCATGAGACAACTCGCTTCAATAAGCAACTCGCATAAGACAACTCGCTTCCAAGGCAACTCGCTTAAACGACAACTCGCTTAAGTACAACTCGCTTAATAGCCAAGTCGCTTTAAAACCCAAGTCGCTTAAACAGTCAACTCGCTTAATAGCCAAGTCGCATAAACCAACTCGCTTCCAATAACAAAGCAACTCGCTTCCTAGAAACTCATTTCCGTGGCTTAACTCGCTTCTTACAGTTTTCAAATATAACCACTTTATCAATCAAAAACAACCCAACCACGATGATTCAAGCCTTCCAATTCAAAACCTAAACACATATGATGATCCTAAACACAAAAGTACAATCAAAATTCAAACTTTAACACTAGAAATTGACCAAATGAATCAAACTCTTCTAAACACTTATAACCCCAAAAACCTTATGAAATCCACCAAAACAAAGAACATGAAAGATGAGTGATCAAACCATGGCTCTTGATACCAATTGTAAGATATAGGATTTCACAAACACATCAAACCATAATCATATGGGGCGTACACAAATGTTTAGAGAGAGAAAGGGAAGAGAGTTGGGAACTATGTGAAACAAAGAAAAATGGTATTGAAGCTCCAACCCTCTACCTTAGGAGGTAGAGCGTATTTATAGTGTCTTACAATAAACGCCACCTACGGGCTGTGGATCAGGCATACAGTGGGTAAAGACCCGTCCGTCCTCCACGGTGTTACTAAACTAACTACTTATTAACATAACTTGACTACGACTACGAGCTTTCTAACGAATACATATACTTGAGGAGACCGACTCTTTAACGACTGGATTTTCTAAATCCTAACAGTTAAGCAAAACATCATTCTTGGAAAGAAACTTGATGATACTCCTCCTCGACTTTTGAAATGATAAAATTTTAAAACATTTGAGTCCGAGGAGAGTATTTAACAAGAAACGTATCCACCATTTCCAAAGATACAACATTTTTAGGTAACATGCAAGTACAAGGTTTTATGAGATTGAAAAATATTTACATTTTCCCCTCAACACTTGTTCGGGAAAATTTTTGAAAGGTTTGAAGGAACAGAGTGTTGACGGAAGATTTGTACTTGCAATGTTTGAAAGAAATTTAGATAGAAGAATATTTTTGAATTTTATCAGATTTTATATTTTTCTATTTTGTTTTTGAAAATTTATTTACAAAAGAGGTTTTGGTGTTTGACATTTTTAAGAATGTTTTAAAAGTTCGTCCAGTTCTTCTGGAGTCAAACACCTCATACCAACCCGGTGAATCAAATCATTAAACCTTGTTGGAGCTAAGGCTTTAGTGAGAAGATCCGCCAGTTGGTGTTCAGTACCAACAAAGTATAATTCGATTGTACCCTTTTCCACATGCTCCTTTATGAAATGATATCGAAGATCAATGTGCTTTGACTTTGAGTGTTGAACAGTGTTGCACGAGATCGCAATAGCACTTCGATTGTCACAGTACACCGGGATTCTGTCAAATACGTAACCATAGTCCTTGAGTTGTGTTCGCATCCAAATTACTTGAGCACAACACGCAGACATGGCTACATATTCTGCTTTTATTGAGGACAGCGAGGTACAATCTTGTTTCTTCGATTGCCATGACACCAGTTTATCAACAAGGAATTGTAAACCACCAGAAGTACTTTTCCGAGAATCTAAGCATCCTGCATGATCAGCGTCTGAAAAAGCTACTAGTTCAAAACCAGAATCCTTTGGATACCAGATCCCCAAATTAATGGTTCCCTTTACGTATCGGAGGATTCTTTTAGCCTCATGAGGTGTTTTTCTCGGTTGGTCACGCTCGATAACGGGAGCAAAGATATACAGAAAATACAATATCAGGTCTACTGGCTGTTAGATACATGAGAGACCCAATAATACTTCGATATTTGGTAGGGTTAACCAATTTCTCATGTAAATCAGCGTCCAGTTTTTTGGTATGTGCCATTGGTGTTGCATAGGTGTCACAACTTTGCATTCCATGTTTGTTTAAGATTTCAAGAGCATATTTGGACTGACTTAGGAAAATACCACGAGGTGATTGATGAACTTGTAGTCCTAAGAAGAACGTAAGTTCACCCATCATTGACATTTCAAAATTTGTTTTCATTAGTTTTGAAAAAGCGTTTGAGTACTTTTTGTGGGTAGACCCAAAAATGATGTCATCCACATAAATCTAAACAATTAAAATATGTTCCCCGTGATATTGGATAAACAGTGTTGGGTCGACCGATCCTTTGACAAAATTGTGAGAAAGGAGAAAGGAGGACAACTCATCATACCACGCCCGAGGCGCTTGTTTGAGACCGTAAAGAGCCTTATTCAGTTTGTAGACGTGATTAGGGAACTATGGATCAACGAATCCTTCTGGTTGACTAACATAGACTATTTCCTTCAGTTTACCATTCAGAAAAGTAGTTTTGACATCCATCTGATAGACCGTGATGTTCATGTGAGCCGCGAATGCCAGAAAAATCCGTACAGCCTCAAGTCTAGCTACCGGCGCGAATGATTCTTCGAAGTCAATCCCCTCTTCCCTTCTATAACCCTTAGCCACCAGACGTGACTTATTTCTGATAACCGTACCTTCAGCATCTAACTTGTTTTTCCAAATCCATTTGAGACCAATGACATAGACCCCTGTTGGTCTTTCAACCAATTCCCATACTTCAAGACGTTTAAACTGATTGAGTTCTTCCTGCATGTATTCAATCCAGTTGTCTTTGGTCATTGCATCTTTAATGTTTTTAGGTTCAGTTTGACAAACGGTAAGGGCATGAATGCAGTGTTCACCGTCAGTCTGAAGCCGTTGTCTAGTAACGACTGGTTGATTCGGGTTTCCAATAATGTTCACAAGAGGATGGTCTTTAGTCCAACGATGTGTGAAGGGTTGATGTTGATATACATTATGCAGATTAGGTGGATTCAAATGGCTGGTAGAAGATTCCGCAACATCTAAAGATGCAGTTTCAGTAGCAAAAGGGTTGAAGAATGCATTTCCATCATAATCCGCGGGTGCGGGTGCAGGTACATCTTGATTCAGAAGATCATCAGCTGGATCAGCGTCATTAGAGGCGGTTTGTTCGATTGTTGTTGTAGAATCAATTTGCTTCAGCAACAATTGTTGTTGTTGTTTCAGGTGTATCAGGGATTGGAATATTATCAGGTTGAGCAGCGGAAACATTTGATACATCTGGAGCACGTTGGTCAATATCATCACTAAACAGAGGAGCAAATAACGTTTTCATTTGACGAGAGTAAGCGTAAGCTTGGTTCAGCTGATGATGGGGTTTGGGGAAGTTTAGATGGTTATGGGGTTCCAAGTCGCTTTTGCTCGAAGCCATTTCAATAAGCTCATCAAAATTAGCATGAATCGTTTCCATAATCTCCCTTGTACGACGATTCCAAATCCGATATCCTTTTGAGTTTTCATAGTATCCAACGAAGACTCCAATGTCAGCTTTGGCTTTGAGCTTCCCAAAGTCATCACGATCATTATTTGGGTAACAGGGAGCACCAAATACATGAAAGTGTTTGAGATTCGGTTTACGGTTATGGATAAGCTCATAAGGTATTTTTTTGTGGCGTTTGGTTATCATAGAATGGTTTTGAGTGTAGCATGCAGTTGACACGGCTTCATCCCATAAATAATCTAGAAGTTTTGCATTGATCAACATCGTTCTTGCAGCTTCCACTAATGTACGTTTCGTCTTTCGACAACTCCATTTTGTTCTGGTGTCCATGCGATGCTCAATTCCCACTTTCTCATAGTATTCTCGAAGAGTGTGATTCACAAATTCAGTTCCTTTGTCTGTTCTGATTTGTCTGACTGTGTTCCGGAGCTGAATTTGAATTTTCGTGAGAAAGGTGATGATCATCGTGGAGCTTGATCTTTACTTCGAAGAAAATAAACCCAAGTCCATCTTGAGTAGTCATCAACAATTCCTAGAATGTAGCGTTTACCATTAATGTGCACTCGCACTCACGGCCAGACAAATCCATGTGAAGAAGATGAAGCACATCTTTGAGCTGTGTTCCACCTTTAAGGAAAAATGAGCACGAGTGCTTTTCCCTTGTTCACAAGCTAAGCATAGATGATCTTTAGAATACCGAAACCTTGGAAGACCTTTAACTAGTTTGTATCGTGCAAGATTGGTTATGGTTTGAAAGTTCAAGTGTGAAAGTCGTCGGTGCCATAGCCAAGATTTTGTTGATGTTGCCTTAGAAAGTAGACAAATGGGAGATGAAGCAATCATGTCTTGCATTGAGATTGTGTAAAGGCTTGATGTGCGGGTTCCAGACATAAGATCGTTTCCTTGTAGATCACGGATGAAACAAGTTTTCTCCCTAAAAGCAACTTCCAAATCACCATCACGAAATTCACCGAGAAAGAGTGTTGTGACCGAGTCCTTCCACATAATAAACCCTGCTAATTTCGATGTTCCCATTGATGTAATCTTCGTATCCCATGATAGGCGCAAAGTGATCATTCCCGAATATGACATCTTAGATGAACTTTGAGACAAAGTTCGATAACAGTTGAGGTTGCATGTCATATGTCGCGGAACATCCGCTATCAACAATCCAACATGATCGTATCACTGCCTTACACACAGAGATGACAGGTGGAATAGAAGTAGAGGTGGAACACGAAGAGTTAGAGGTTCCGTTACATTACATTTGAAACACATGTTAATGATTTTAGGAATCCTTTTATCCGGTGTATTTTGTAACCATCTCTGCCAAGTTCAACTAGTTCGTGCTTTGGTCTTAGTGAATGCACTAGGTGATATTTTCTTCCTAGGAGGTGAAGTGGGTTCTATAGGTACATCAATGATTCGCGAAACACTAGGGGCGGTTTACCTAACGCAGACTTAGAAGCATTAGTGGGCCTAGAGGTAATCCGTTTTCTGTTATTCTGCTTACGAGATAAGATAGACTTAGAAACACATTTATCATGACAACCAGAAAACATGCTTTGACGACAACCAACACAAGATGCTTCAAACAAAATATTCAAAGTACTTAACGATTCAGCATTCGTTACATCACTTTTTCTATTACATTTGTCTAACGCAATGGCTAAAGTGGGTGCAACATGAGTTTTATTCAAAGTCCTAAGGTGTTCTTCTACTTCAGAGGTCTTTATTGTTCCTCTCTTACGTTGCAACTTCCTATTCCTGTTTTTGCTCTTAAGCTGTGAAGTGCTAACGTTGGGAAAAGAGGCAACTACTCCTGTATCAGTGGAAGGAAGCACATTAGTATCTTGTGGTTTGTCATTAGGCGTTCTAGTGTCAATTTTAAACAATCCAGGTGCAAGGACATTCGTGTTACTAGACTTATCTTGTTCATACTTCCCTAACTTCTCTTTTAACGCAACTATAGTGTGCAACAAATCCTTATTTTCAGAGTGAATGTTTCCACTAACGTTTAAGACATCTTTAGTGTATGCAAGATGATTGTCAAGTTCTTGTGATGCCTTAGCACGAGTCTTTTTGAGCAAATCAAATATGACACCATATTCAGTTTTGACTTTGGCAATTTCTTGTTCATATTTTGAAACTTGACATTTTAGAGACACGTTTTCATCATCCATTTGTTTAAGTTTTGGATCAAAAGATTTTGCACGCAACTGGTCGATTTTGTTTTGCAAAGCAAATTCTCGATTTTGACAATCTTTTTGACACCATTGAAGACGACGTTTGGCATTCGAAAGTTCATTTAACAAACGCTTATTTTCAGTTTTCAAAGACTTGATTTGCGGCATATTATCGATATTCTCAACATTATCAACAGAATCAACAGCAATATAATCAAATGCATATGCAACAGTATATAACAACACAACATTGATGGTATCAGCACAGAGAACATCTTCCAAGACTCGATCAACATGATTTCTTAACATTTTCTTTTTAGTTTAGTATTTGAAATCGATGTTTCGTTTTCTCCAGCTGTTTTCATAAGTCCAATTTCCTTCGAAGATCCGTTCCCAATATATTGCACACATTTTTGATTTCGGACATGGGGTAAAAGTCTTTTCTGAAAATATCTCTTTGATTTCGTTGTATGTGCGATTGAAAATGTTCACTTTTATTTCGAATTAACTTCAATTTCACATTCCAAAGTTTGATGTCATAAATGAATGTATCAAAATATTTAAGAACTTGACATCGTTGGTAATGTATTTTACTTGAAGGAAGGTAAAGGACCATTAATTTGTGCAACATTGTGTCTGGGACCATCGTTAGAAGAGGACTCAGGAATTGGTGTGATAACCCAAGGTGTGTTAGTAGTATCCTGTTGTTTTACAAACGGTGTGATTTTTGAGTAATCGAATGGTTTGTTAAATTCAACATTTTCCATTTTTAATCGACTCTCAACATCAGCATATGTTTCCTCATCACGATTATATTTAACAACACTCATAATTGAGTCATCAATTCTATGTTCTGCACTGTAAACTTGAGGAGTTGGTTTGAATGCTCTATGTGAAAAACTTGGTTTGTAATCAGCAAGAATTGGTCCATATCCATCTGGATTTGGTTTAAAAGAAAACTTTTGAATTGTTGTGATTGACTCACCATGTTTGTAAACAACATTTCGAAACTCTTTGATTTTGTTTTGTAAATCGACAATTTCATCAAGATACTGATCAATTTGTCTTCTCGAATGCTTTTTGTACTCACAAAACTGTTTTTGACAAGTTACAACTCAGACTTGGCCTTTTGAGTTTCCGAAGTGAGAGCGTTAATTTGCTGTTTATGATCAAATTTTTGTTGTTCTATTTGAGAAAGCAATGCATTCTTGGATTCAACTAGATCACATATCTGTTTTTCCAAAGATTTTTCGTTTTGGTATGATTTTGCAAAAGCGACTTCAAAACTTTGTTCCCATTTCTCTTTAGTTTTAAAAATGTTGAGTTGAAACTTATAGCATTCATTAACCTTAGTCAAGAGTGCAATTTTATCTTGCAGTTTCTTATTGATCTCATTGCACTTTTCCAGTTGAGATTGGTTGGTCTTAAATAAGTTGGTCATGAGCTCAAGATCTGGATTAGACAAAGGTTCATCTTGTTCAACTTGAGTCTCAACATAATCATTATTTAGATCCTCAAATATAATCACGGAGTCAACTTAATTATCAATATTAACCATGAGGTCATCTTGATCGTCAAATGTAACTACGGGATCCATTTGATTTTCATCGTAATGAGATGTAGAAGGCTCATGTTGAACACTTTGTGCCTTGTCGGATCTGAGATGCAAGTGGAGATATCGATCATGTATAAGTATATTTGGATCCGTGCACTGAGACAAGCCATCGGTGTCACCTGCTGGGCTGTGTCACTCATGTGAGCTCTTTCATGTTTGCCATTAACATCACTTAAGCTTGCAAGTCCTCCATGTCATCATCAGAATCTGCATCAGCCATGAAACTCTGTTCCTTGTTGGTAAGTGTTCCACCAGCTTCATCCTTGAGAGCCAAGAGTAAAGCCTCTTTGTGATAAGTGTTGCCTTGTGTTCTCGGCTTTGGGTATGCATTGGCCAGATGACCCTTCTCATTGCAGTTGTAGCATCGAAGACCATTAAACCCAGTCTGAGCAATTCCCTGATCAACCATTTGAACCCGTTGTTGTGGAGCACCCATGTTATTCCTTCCATGAACATTAAACCCTTGGCCACTACCCATCTGACGACCATTTCCACGGTTCTGAACCTCAACTCTTCCATTGTTTACAACAGCTTGATTTCTTGTGTTTGAGGAGGTACGAATGCGATTGTTGGATTTGTTTGCGAATCTCCCGAAGGCTCTAGCAATCATGACAAATCTTTTATTCAATGCATCGAAGGCTTCTGCATCCTCATTTGATTCGCTGTAGAGTGCTTGATCATTGTTGTTGTTGTATGGAACCAATTGAGTTTCTTGTGATTGTTGATGTGATGGATCATTTGGTGTAATTTGAGCAGTTGGTTGTGGAGGATTTGTGAAGACAGTTGGAAAGTTCGGAAATTGAGGATAACATGCTTGAGTGTACAAAGCAAGAGTTTGATTATCCGGGAGTGACGGAGAAGCAGGGACTCCATGAATGATTCTGTCTTTGTCTACTTGCTTTTGATGGTGCTTCAAATAGTCATACAACAATCCGTACGTAGCTTGATGAAGATTCTTCACTTGACGGATGAATGTAACATACTTCTCCCAATCAGGACCAAGACAGCTCAGGAACTTTGTGCTGATTGTAATCCTTGGCATAATGATATTATGTTTGTCCAAGTCATTAATGATGTCTGAGAACCGATGATAGTATGACTCTAATGACTCCCCTGGTTCAATCATGAAGGTTTCATATGCTAAGTAAATTTTGGATTCCATGTCTTCTTGATTGAGTTCAGTGCCTTCCATTAGAAGATGAATGTGCTCTCACATTGCTTTAGCGATCTTCAGCATCAACACTCGAAGTATCGGATTGGGTAAACCCAAAAGGATATATTGCATTGCAAGTTCATCAGCTTCTAAGTTAAGAAGTTGGTCAGTAAGTAGTGATCGAGGCTGACAACGTTGGTAACATCATCTCTTGGTGGAGTAGCAGTCGGATCTCCGGGTATAGTGATAGTAGGCATCTGAAAAGGACATTCAAGTATGAACTTCTTCAAAAACTTACCATGTGGTTTCTTGACCTAAAAAACCTTATCACCCATTGATCGTAGTTTCTGGGAGTGAGCATTGGAGGTCTATCAAGGGATCCAGCTTCATGAATGGATTGTTGGCTGCTTAAAGCTTCACACATCTTTGCAAACCAAGAAGGTTCCTTTTGCGTTGTGACATTCATAGCATACTTGGCGGGAAAATGATATTGGAAGTAGTTACAATGTTGAACTTGTTGACGAGGGTTTGGTTGAGGCATCTGTGGTGGAAGAGGGTTTGCTCTTTAAGGAAAGTACATTTGAGATGGTGGTTGAAATTTTTGTTGAGGATATTGTTGAAATTATTGTGGAGGATATTGTTGAAACTGTTGTTGTTGTTGTTGTTGTTGAGGATACTCATGAGGAAAGCAGTTAGAGTATGGTGGTTGAGACATCTTGAAACTTGTGTTGAGGATGGATCTTTGTAGTCGAATGAAACTTGAGTTTGTTGATGAAGTACACTTAGGCGTAGAAACCAGGCTTAGGCGTAGACTGTAATCCTTAAGCGTAACCTCCTATTACACGTAAACAATAGCTTAGGCGTAAATACTGATTACGCGTAAACTTTAGGTAAAACTTAAGCTTAAGCGTAAACCAAAGGCTTAGTAGTAAGAACCTTATTCGTAAGATTACCTTAGGCGTAAGATGAACTTATGCGTGAGAATAACTTAGGCGTAAAGTGTTTACTCGTAAGCTTTTATGCTTATGCGTAAAACTAGGGTTTTACCCAAAATCCTTTACACTTATCCAAGTGTAAAAGATATCCAAAGTCGAAGTGTTTTCAAGCTTATCCAAGCAAGAAAAAGTAAAAACAGCTTCGAAGATCAAATGAAGAAAAATCTTAGGTGTAGACAGCTGCTTAGGCGTAGAGTGACTTAGGTGTAGATGTATACGCGTAAAACTAGGGTTTTACTAGGCGTAGGAAGTACAAAAATTACCAAAACTGAATTTTATGCCCAAAAATGTTTTGTAAACCTGATTTTAATGATGAAACAGCTTTAAAATCACCAAAATAACAAGAAAGTTTGAAATTTGATGATCCAAAACCATTTTCACCTTTACGCGTAAGAAAGTACACGATTTAAAAACCAAGCTTAAAAATTAATCTACACGCGTAAAGTTTGAAACTTGATGCAAAAAACTGAAAATTTAACACTAAATAAACCTTAAACCACAAGAATCTTGAGTTTACAAGTGTAAAAATCAAAGCTTTAAGCATATGAAAGGTGTAACTCGCTAAAACCCACGCGTATAGTGCCAAACTTCAAAAACAAAAGTATTTCACCCAACTAGATGGCGATTGATACCATTGTTAGGTCACCATAAGTTAACACAAGAATCAATATGTAAGAAATAGGAAAGAAAGTGATCGGATGAACACTAAACACATACGATATAATGATAAACAAATGTTATGCGTAGGACATGTATATTAAGTGAACAACCAACCCCCAAATGGGAGTTTACAACATTATTTATAGGGGAAGGGAGCTAGGGCAACATGTGTAGTCCCTTCCATTATTGTTGGGCTTTGGCTTAGGCTCATGGGCTTTCTACATGAGCCTAGCCTTAATATCAAACATAAAAGCCTAGTTAAAGCAGCCTATTACATATAATTGACTAACACTTGAAATACTAGTTAAGAGTGATTCCAATAAGTGTAGAAGTCCTTAGGTATGATGAAAAAAAAGGAGAAAAGTGAGAATAAGGGAAGAGTGCCGACTGAGATGGAGCTAGGACTAGAACAAACCCAACAAGGTTCTAGTGATGAAGTCTCGGTAAGCACTGAAGGGGTTGAAGAATGAAAAAGAAATATAAAGATAAATGGTGAAAAGAAATAGCCCTCCAAATATTCAACCTTAGGGCAGAAACCGGGTTCAATACATATGCTACTGGTGGTTACCAAGGTAACACCCGTATTGAAGACAAGACACCATGGACCCAGTGACGCACTGCACTAAACTTCCCAGCTACTCAAGTTCTCTTAAAAGGGCTTATTTCATTCTCACGGGGAACCGATATAATCTATCGACTTTCTCTTAGAGATGGTTGATATTGAAAAAAGAGACTCTCTCCCTAGTCTTGGCATGGGAAAACCAATGTGCACTATTGAGTCTAGAGCCAAGAGATCATCAATAAATCTCATTAGGACACACTTTCAATATGCTTACTGTTTCATACACCATAAAAAGTAAGAAAATATACATTAAGAGTCCTACGCTTTATCCTTGTGATATTGCCAGAACATCCGAGTGATATGTAAAGTATTCACAATGAAGATGGAAATCCTTCTAGAGCCAACATCAAACAAGCTCTTGGTGGGTGACATGTGAGATTCATCATGGATCAAACTTGTGACAACTGGAAAGAAAGAATGGGTCGATTCACTTTTGAAACAACCTTGTTCCAGGAAATGAATTGACGTATACTTTTGGAAAAACCTTTCGATGTGCTCAACAATTGGTTTTCTAGCACATCGACTGCTGATAACATCAAATAGTCCTGAATATTAAGTGTCAATTTCCCCTGATAATTCTCGTATTTTATATCATTTATATGGATTTACACTTGTTTTCCTCTATATTTCACTTTCAGGTAAATTACGAGCATTGGAGCTAAAGAGACACGGATTTGGAGAATTTATTGAAGATATATCATAGTATGCTCATTTTGAAGAAGTTACGGCGTCACTCCTCTCTCACATTACGCCGTAACTGAAATGTGGCTCAGAAAACCAACTCAACTGAAGATTACAGCGTAACTCTCACAAAGATTACGACGTAACCAACTAAGTCAAATGAGGTTCTGCGCCGCTGCAAACTACGCGTAACTATTATCTCAATTACGGCGTAACAGGATTTATTGAATCTACGGAGTAACTCCTTCCAGATGTTCGCCGTAACCATCATTTTAGTGCAAAATACGAAGAATTGGATGTTACGGGTAACTCTTAACATTAGTTACAGTAACGGATCTGGCCTATAAATACCCCATGAATTCCAGCATTTCAAAGCATCCCATTTCACACATAACAAAGTAGCGTGAGTAGAAGTCGAGGCGAGATCTAGAGGAGCATACGGAGCTATCTCCAAGGAGAAATCACTCCCTATGATAAGCATTAGCATTTTATCTTTTCTTTACTTTCAATTCATGTATTTCGTAATGTTAAACATTGAATCGATTGTCTTAGTTAATATGAGCGGCTAAGCACCTCCGGTCTTGCCAGTTATGATTCCTTAATTGTTTTATTTTCGTTTACATTGCTTCCGTATAATTATTTCTAAGTGTATGCATGCATAGTTTGTTGGTAGCTACCCTTGTTTCAGTAGTTTTGAATGACAGTAGTGGCTAGTTACTTAGGAGATATGACCAACTAACCCTAAGTAGGTAGACTGAGTGGGACGGGTAAGATATGACCGACGACAACCCTTTACGCTTGTGCGATTTGACCAACTGATCACCTACCGTTTGGATGAACTTAAGAATTCAGGGATGAGTGTTTAGTTTGGCTAGCTCGGGCACTCATTATTATGAATCTAGCATGTAGCGGTACTTAATGACTTGGCTTAGGGGACTAAGAACAACTAGACTTATGACGAGTCACCTGATTTCTCCAGTGGGACCCTTTGCTGATAGGTTAGGACGAACTGACCAAATGTTGTCCTAGCGACTTTGACCCCACCAAAAGTAATTGGAAGTAATTAGACGTAAACATAACTACTTAGGATGAGTAACTAGGTTAGCACCCTTCTCCTCTATTGATCACAACCCTCGCCTTTATTTGCTTTCATATTTTATTGTCTTAATAGTAATTAATCATTTCCACCTTAAATCATATTAAAATCTGTGACACCTAGACTTAGTTTAAATCCGCACACATAGCTCTCGGGACGACCTCGGCTTTACCGAATACTACACTACACACGACCGGGTACACTGCCCGTTAGTTCATTAGGGTAGACTATATGTATAACGAGAACTTATAAATATTAAAACCTGATCAGTAAAACCTGCATCAACTACGCATAAACGTTCAAACAAAAGTATTTTGTGATTAAAACTTGATTTTACTCATTAAACTCTCATCGTATTGCAAAACCCTTTTTTCATCAATACGCGATTGTCTTTCTAATCAATTTCTCAATCAATCTGTGAATCTCAATTCGCTGGTTCACTCACTCCGTGTTGTCTACTTTGAGACGCTCTCGTTTGAGAATGGCTAGTTCAAGCTGCGAAACCCTGTTAAAGAGATTTTTTGGAATTCTACCTGACACAGGCAGTATTTATACTGATGATGTTAGGAATTGGAAATTTCATAGTGAAGTGTCGGTCACCCCAAATATAATCTAGCATAAGTTAGCTCGTAGACTTATCGTTATTTACGTTATTTAGTAGTTTATTAGTTAGTTATTAGCTTAGTTTAGCTTAGTGTAACACCGTGGAGGAAGGACGGGTCTTTACCCAATGTATGCCTGATCCATGTAGACCGTGGGGACGTTTAGGTTGTAAACTATAAATACCCTCCTCCCAGGTAGGGTTGGAACTTCTAATCTAACCTTGCATTTGTTTTGTTAAACCTCTCTCTAGAATTTCCTCTCATCTCTTTCACTCTCTAACAATGGCATACTTGTTTAATCATCTCCCTAGACCACCCGAATCATCAAACAACATAAATATACGATCCTAACAATTGGTATCAGAGCCAGGTTATGTTGTTTGTGTTGAGTCAAATGGTTTTTTTTAAAGCGGTTTGTTTGATTCATTGATGCGATTTGATGTTGTTTTTGTAATGCTTTGATGCGTGTTGATGCATAGATGATGTTGTTGTTACATGGTTAAGAGTGTTATCTGATTTGGAACATGTTTGCTGGTTTTTTATTGAAGTGGCCAAATTGCATTTTAACATGTCTTGGAACAAGTTTTATATCAATTTTTAAAATAGTTGTGGTGGTCTAATAATTTTGGTTGGTAAACTGTTTCTATTATCAGATTTGTGATCATACATGTTCAATCGTCTTTGGTCAAAACGTCCTTGTAGTTAACTGTTTTTGTAAGCTTGTATTATATAGTTTTTTCTGGGTTGATACATGTGATTCTTGGCTGCGATTTGACACCATGTTTGGGTGCAGTTTGAGTCAAATGGGTATACATTTTGATCCAAAAGTACTATGCGATTTGTCTAAAATTGTCCATGTTCATTGTACCGAAAGAGATTTGTCTTTATGCGGTTTCTATTCTAAAGCGGTTTGTCAAATTACTGAGTTTGACTTGGTCAACTGCGACTTGAGCTTGGGTGCGATTTGTCAAAAATATGGTATGCGGTTTGTGTCAAAAAGGGGGTGCGGTTTATGTTAAAAAGGGGATGCGGTTTGTCAATGGTTTGGGATTAAGCGATTTGATACTTACTGAGGTTTGAATATTGAAGCGAGTTGATACTTATTGATGGAGCGATTTGATGATAATGCAACAAACCATATACACAGACTACAAACCATATCGTATACCTCATCAACAATCAAACAAACTACAATCAAACAACATTCATCAACACACATCACATGATTCAAATATCAACATCATCAAACTGATTACAACAGATTCGTATATCCTACATCTTTACCCTAATCTCATTCATTCATTAATATTTAAAGATCTCAGATTTTTTCGTGCTTAGTTTGTATTCACTCTCAACCATTCAAGATTCTACATGAAATATTCACCATCACAGATCCATGATAATGACTCTATCTCGATTCACACAACTTTATGACGCCTAGATCTCAGTTTAATGACTGGTGCTTTCATTCATTAAGAACGATATACGAGTCAACTGGAACATCATTGATCTATTAATCCTGATAATGTCTGAAACTTTGAAGCTCTCTAACAATGGGTGTTAGAAAGTTTAGTGTTTCGTTAATTCTAAACTTCTCAAAATACCAAAGTGACCATTACATTAACCACCAAGTGAAATCAAATGGAAAAGCACTTGATCTCATATTATTTTTGTTTTTCGAATAGCATGAAAGGGCAATCAAACAAATGGTTTATCTTTACAAATCTAGTACGTGGACATCCAATTTTTTATTCGAATCTCAAAGAAAAATTAAAACCTTCAGGTTTCAATCTTTCTTTTATTCGGTAATAAAAGAAATCAAAACAGAAAACATGGGGTTTAATCGTTTATGAAAACTTACCATGACCTGAAATATGTCTCGTTGCCAACTCACAGTCATCAAGCCATCCCTGTGGCGTTGATGTCGACCCTCAGCCATCCCTGTGGCAAGGTCACTATGAACATCAAATGTAAGATAATCTGATTCAAAGGGAATCACATTTACGTTCAATATTGATGGGGTACGGCACTCATGTGCTTTGGCAATTGATGTGGTTTTCAGATTTGTTTTGGTCATTAACTGATAAAAAGCTAGATGAGAGGCGTGAGAATAATTAGGGTTGTGATGGAGATTTGGCAAAACTTCTGTTGACTGCGTTTGATTATGTGAGAAATATTTGGGATTAGGGTTAAAAGTGGTTGTGTGATAGGCATTTTATACTCGATATATTAGGGCTATGGAAGTATTGTGGTGTGGGCCGAAATCTGTTTACATGGGCCGAGGATTGAAATTAGACCTGAAGTGACGATTTGAGCATGGGCTTTGAAACGTGGTGAGATAGATACTCTTTGGGCTTTTCCAAACATGTAACTACTTGGGAAGTTGGGTTGTATTTTGTTCTCTATCACCTTCGTTTGATATGTGGGCCGTATACCGGATTATTTGAACTACATATTCGTTTATGTTTCTAAGACTCTTTTGAAGTTGGTTCATTCAAGGTTTTTGATGAGTGGTATTTTGACTTATAATTTCTCGGGGATACACAATTTACGTCTAGAATTGCATTGACACATTCAAAATGACTTCACGGTTCTTGACTGGTAATATTGATTTAGTAGCAAAGTGACAGTTTTATTCGTGGACTTGGACTTGGACTTTAGGTTGAGTGGTTAGGCTTCTCAAAATTAGATCATATATATGAGCTTTGATCATATGAGATTTGGAATTTATGAGATTTGGTCATAAGTATTGATGATGTGAGTTTTTAGAGATTTGATGCTTTGATGAGATGATGAGATTCGTTATGTTATGAGGTTTGGCAATTTGGTGTATACTCACTCACGGAGACTATTATATCGCGGCTTGAAGTGTTTATTAGAAAATGTTGACTAAGGGGTTGTTTGTACGGTATTTCTTATTTGGATTTGAAGTAAGGTTTTCCGGGCGCGTTTACTGATTTCGTCTTCTTTCTTTCTACCCTTCCGTGAAGATGACTTGTTTGGGCATTTATTGAGTGTGATAAAGACTTGGCTATCTAGTTACTTTTGTGATTCTTTCTCGCTTAGCCCACAACGTAGCCATCACTTCGGTGTCTCACTCAGTTGAGGATATGTCAAGAGGTTTTGTACATTGGGTACACCGTTTCTTTTTCACGAGGATTAGTACAAGTTTAAGTAACAAATCTGGGGAATTCTTCTTCATGATCAAGTTTGGTATATCGGGTTTACTTCTCCAAATAGTCACAGCAATTGTTGACAGAATTCGTGAATGATATGTTAGCCAAAGTATTTAATGGTGGAGATGTGATCAACAATTCTCATGATTTATTCAATGGCCACATAATGTCTATGATACTTCATAGTCTAAGCAAAATCTTTCAAGAATCTTCAACTTCAGTCATGATTTTTCAAGATGATTGCTTATGACAAGAACTTTTCGTGCAGATGGTCGTACACGTTAATGATGCTTCCGAAAGTTCAAAACCATCATGGGAGAGAAACGTGTACTTCGATGTTTTACGGTCAACCTCCAGGGGAAAGTAGTGTATACTACTCTACTTAGTATGGTTTGTGAAGTATTCTACATATGAGTAATGAATTGTTGATGTTGGAGAAGAATCGTTGATGAACCGCTGCATGTTCCCCTAAAACTGATATTCACCCAAACCAAAAGTTGTCATAACACATTCAAGCTGACATTGTTTACGGTTTTGTCTTGATTTTTGTAAAATCCCGCGAAAGAATCTATTTCTCGGTTTAAATCATAGACTTGTAAAATCCCGTGACAATGGAAACATCCTGGTAATTGTAAAGTGCATTTCCGGATCTATCTTACGGTTTATTCTTGGTTTTGTAAAATCTCACGAAAGAAACTATTTCTCTGTTTAAACCATAGAATTGTAAAATCCCGTGATGATGGAACCATCCTGGAGAAAGGAAAGTGTATTTCGAGGTCTTATCTGATGATGGTGCTACAGTTTCTACTTCGAAGAAGGGATAAAAGGGTGTACTTCATGAATTGGATGTGTGTTTGGATATTCGTCATGGCAGTTTGGTTATAACATGGTTTTACGGGGTTATGTGCTTTTAACCATAGTCGGGATGAAAACCATTATCATAGTTCACTTAAAATGTCAAAGGAGGCTAGATTTGAGCTTTTAACCAGAAGATGTGACAACGGGGTTAATTCACTATTATTTATTTGAGGTTGAAGTGAAATATCACGGGCGAGTGTACTTAGTATCTAAAGGTATCGGGGATGGTTGGATGAAGATTCTTCAGGATCCTTGTTCGATCTTATTATCAAAAACGAAGACTTGGAAATCTAGTTACTGTTGGGTGACTTTTTCCTTTTCATTTACCACTTGGGGGAATTGGGCACTTACCACCACAAAATAACTATCACTTTAAGGAGTTACGTTGTAGTGCTCAGTGTCACATTGAATTGTGGATTTTCAAGAGGTGATGTACGTCTTATACTTGATGGTTAGTTGGATGAAGAGTATAGAGTACTTAGAGATTCAATGGAGGATGAACTCTCGGCACCGCTCTTTGTTACATATGTGCAAGTTTAAGTCACGAGTTCGGGTTATTTTACTTCGGGGTCAAATTCATCATATTGGGTTTTCTCCATCAGCTGTCACGACAAAGAGCCTACTGAATGATAATGGGGTTGATTACAAGTTTTGCCAAGAGATGCTGAAAAGAGAGAGATTATGACGTTTGAACACTTCATTTCAAGCCTCGTACTCTAAAGAAAAGAAAAGTGTACGTCTCAGTGCGCTTTATCTTCTAAAGAAGAGAAATCTTCTTATGACGTTTGAACACAAGAGTTCAAGCCTCGTTCTCTAAAGAAAGAAATGTGCGGCGGTGCACATTATCTTCGGAAGAAGAAATCTTCTTATTTATGACCATTCATCAACATGCTTCATACTTTTTCCATGCTTCGGTTATCAAGTGAACCGGACTATCGTTGCTTGTTCTCTTATTCCACTTGCTCAATTAAAATGGCGATGGCGACATCATTTGCAACCTTCGAGGGGGAGAAGTGTGAAGAAACTACATTATGAAGATAATCACTTGTTTAATCAAGAATGGCATCTTCGTATGCAATTCTTGAGGAAAGAAATATGATAATTCTACATGTTGAGTTATATAGAATATATGGTCATCGGCTCCTAACTCATGTAAGAACCGAGCTTCTTCTTATCGGGTCATCTTTACATGGAGTTTCATCTAAGAGCCGTTAGTTGACATCTTCTCACGGACTGATGAGTTTATTGACAAAGTGTTTCCGGTTAATGCTTCACGTACTGTTAAGTCACTAGTTTTACAACACAAGCATCAATGAAAGAAATAGAGAAGAGATAGAGGTCGGTTGAACAATATCCAAACACACACACACGTATAAGTGTAAACGGTTAGGCGTAGAGAGTGAGTGAAAGAAATGAATTGAATAACCAACCCTCAAGTGAGGGTTATACAAGAGTATTTATAGGAGGGAAGCTAGGGCAACACTCCTAGTTCCCATCCTTTTCCTTATTGGGCTAGGCCTAGGCTTATGGGCCTTCTACATAAGCCTAAGGCTAATTACTAACATAAAGGCCATATTAAGCTAACTATTACATATGAATTACTAACACTTGAATTAAGGTTTAGGAGTGATTCCAACAATCTCCCCATCAAGTGTTGGTGATGAATACTGCAAACGATGAAATCTGATGTAATAGTAGCTTTGGCGTCTTCGACATTCTTCTTTCTTGTGAGAAAAAATGCCTTGATTTGAACAATCTCCCCGGTGTAGAGAAATTGTTTTCATTAAACAGTTCTGCTTTGACGTCATCTTAATCTTTGTTCTTTGATCATTGTTCTTTGTGATGGTAGTGAGAGTATGTTGTTGTTGTATGCGCATCAAATTGCCAGTGCCTTCTTTGCTCAGTGTCTCCACGTCATTCTTCAACATGCTCACACGCTCTTTGACGTTGGATTTCATCTTGATGAAGTTCTTTAAGTCTTTAGACTTTGTAGATTCTTTGATTTGACGTAGAATCATTCCGACTTTTGTGTTGCTTTTTGAGAGAACTTCCATTAGTGATGATGTTGGCATGAGCATATGAAGAATCTGCACGATCAGTCCGCTCCGAGCTTCCATAAGAAGTAAACATAAGAAAGGTTAGTAATAAGCGGATTCGGCACACAAGTTTGAACTTGAGAGTGTTAACAGCATAGTGTGAAAACACAACTCTAATTCTCACAAAGGTCGTTCTCGAACGGAGTCCCACAAGTGAGATAACACGATGTATCAAAGTACATCTACGGTTGATAGTCGCTGAGGTACACGACATCACCTCACGACTGTAGACGTTTGAGACACACTAAGCGTAATCCATGGGGAGTTACAAGTGACTGCGTGGAGGCTGCTTGATGTTGACCACTGCGAGGAGTTTCCATTCAATCACGAGGATCACAATGTGAACCTCTCATAAATGTTCTCGACCGATTGCTAAGATCTGTGAAGGACTCGATAACGTACCACTGATGTTCTTATTGTTGAACATCAAGTGATGAAATGTCAAGTGTACCTAAGAGATCTTTTGATGAATCTCGTGGCTCTAGACTCAATAGTGCGTTTTGGTTTTCCTGAGCGGAGACTAGGGATAGGGTCTCCTTCTTCAATACCAGCAATCTCTAAGAGAAAGCCGATAGTTTATGTAGGGTTCCCTGTGAGAATGAAACAAGTTTCTGTTGAGAGAAACTTGAGTGGCTAAGAAGGTTTAGTGCATGCGTTGGGTCCATGACGACTTTGATCTTCAATACCGGTGTCATCAGGTGACAACCAGTAGCATATGAATTGAACCCGGTGTCTGCCCTAAGTTGAATAATTCGGAGGGCTATTTCTTTTCACCCTTTTCTTTGCATTTCTTTTTAATTCTTCAACTCCTTCTTTCTCCGATTCTCATTTTCTCCTTTTTATAATCATACTTAAGGACTTCTAAATTATAACTATTTGTAATGTCCTTGGGTAGATCCCTCCGGCTCTGGCGGATCATAGGATGGTTATTCCTAACCTTAATCACCTTATAACTTCATTGCCATAAAACCATTTTCATGAAAATCTCTCAAAGTGTTTGTGAGTGAAAAACATGTTTGAACACTTCAAGAGTTTTAGATTTTCAGAAATACTCCTCCTCAACATGTGCTTAGGTTTTTGACAGAAATATGCACAGTGAGGAAAAGACTTACTGATTGATCGACTCAAGATAGACAATCCCTTGCGAGACACGATTACGTTGCATAGTTGAAGAGATACATTGTCAGCTTTTAGGTGACAACTAACTCTAATAACTACCTTGAAGATGTGGACAACCCCGAGAGGTTGTCAAACCCATCAAAGTTCATGTCTATCAAGAGCTTCTCGAATGGGTACAATTTACTTGGATAAGTCTTGGAAGACAAATCTTTTCAATGTATGGCTAGTTCGTCAATTCATGGGTTGAAGTCTTTTCACACGAGAATTCATGAGCAAAATACAACATATTTCTTATCACGTATTTTTCTCCCCCTCAAAAATGGCATACATATGTTATTTTTGAAGAAATATTGAGAAATATATGACCATTTTGAGTTTGTGGGAAGATAATCACTGAGAACAATTTGTGAACAAAGTTTTTGTCAAATACTCCCCTCAACGAGTGATATAAGCGGTTGAGATTTTGAAAAATCCTAAGGGAAGTACTTGTTCTTTTGAGCAAAACCTTGAAAAATGAAAGGTTTGATAGGTTTTACTCAAAAGTAAGAAACTTTCGCTCCTTTATAAGGATTGTGGCACTGAAGCGTACCACAGGTCCTTTATTTACAAGTGCGGGTTGTACAGCTGTGTGTTGCACAAGCCATAGACATAAAAATCACACATCCAAATTATATGAAAAAGAAGCAGTTCAAGGGGTTGATAGCCATCAATGTTTCCAGGAATGCGAACAGGGCGTTGATAGCCGGCGAGAGCAATCTTGGGACGACCGCCTACAAAGCTTTCCAGTTACTGGCTGATCCCTTCGATACAACCTTTCATCAATCATGATGATCTCTTCACATCCCTTCTTTCCTTAGCATTCCATCGCTTTGGTGACCCAATTCCTTCATGTATATCCTTCAACCTATAAGCCAATCCGTCCCTAACCTTCTTCAAAGTGTGATCCCCAAACTTGTAAAGATCTCTACACGCCATCAGCAGTTCGCGTAGTGTTTCACTAAGGTAAACCACTCCGAATGGTTTCTTTGATGAGTGTGTATTGTAAAGGCTGGTTAATGTCGGGAAGATCTAGGTGGAGTAAAGTTGACAGGGTCTGTATGATTCAACTGCAAGCTGGAGATCTTCTACACGTTCTTTGATTATTATTCTTCTGATGAAGATAAGCAAGGACTTGATGAATTCGTTGCACTGATTCGAAAATTGTCTCATGCGACCACTGTACTTTGGAGGTACATGTCTTCAATGTCGTTGAGAGACAAATTCTCAAAGTCCCTTCGAGAATGCATAATCCCTTTCGTCTTGCCTTTTGACCACAATATTCTTTAGGAAAGTGTAGTCCCATTTGGACGAAAGATCAACATGTTTGATAGCAACGATACTCTTAGTACTGAACACTTCATGTTGAGACTTCTGAACCTGCGCACTTAGTAGTAGATTCTTCGGAATTCCGGCCAATGGTGAATCCCATACAGTGCATCACGGTCATACTCTTCCACATTGTTGGAGAACATGTGGTTAGCTCTTTCCTCGATGGCTATGTAGTTAGAGTATATAGGCTGCGGGAATGGAAGTGTCAAAGATGTTGCGTATTTCCTTGAACCATCGCCACCGTGAAGAAGAAATTCCAAGTCTTTGTTGAAGAAATATCTGAATGGAATCCTAGGCTAATCTGGTTGGCCAATTGTTGGCAGAGGTTTGGACCAGTCGGTGTAATATGGAGGATTGTCCCGTTTGGTGAAGTCGATGTTTGCTTCCGGGTTGAGCCAATCCATGTTGTTAGACATGGCTCGTGCTATATTATCAAGGTGATACTCAACTTCTATAGCACTTTCCGTGCTGTCTTTGAGAAGTTGAAATGCTTCATTCTTGATTCGCTTCAACTCGGATTTCGTCATCTTTTTCACACGAAATTTTCTTGCGAAGTTTAGCATGCTCCAATGTACTACATTTTGTAACCTCTTGACCTTGGATGGGTAGGGAGTGGAATCAACAACCTTGAGAACCATTCAAATTCATGTAATCTCGTCCGGCCATGATAAGGCGTCATCATAGGCCTTCTTCTTCTTTTTCTTTGGCCTAGAGGAGGATTACGGTTTCTTGGCATGTCGGGGAGATGGGTTCTTTGTTGGGGTCAGGATTTCCTCATCGTCACCACCCGTATACTCAAAGTGATCATCTGTTTTCTAGAGTGCAGTGGTAACTCGAATCCGAGTTTTATCGATAGAAGGCGAGGAGGGATCTTTGTTGAGCTAGAGTCCTTTGGGGTGGAGGCTGCATTGAATACTGAATGGAGGATGATTCACCAAACTTCTTCATGCGTTTGGGCTCGTTATCCTTATCCTGATCTTTGTCTTCGTCGTCTCTTGGGCGTTTAGGCCTTCTTCAGACTTCTTCGTATCTTGCGACGAGTTGGTATTCTAGCAATGCTTCAAACAATTTAGCTTCGTGGGAGGTAAACGTTGCAGAGCGTTTCGACATTTGAGCTACTAGCCGGTTCACCAATTCATCATCCGAGAAGATTGTGGGTTCAACTGGGTTGATGTTCACATTCATTGGAGTTGATTTCATGGTTTGCTTGGCGGATGTAAGAGATTCGGATAGAGTTGTCTGGTATACATCTCCTTTTTCAGTTTAGGAACGACCTCCATAAGGAACTTTTGAGAGTATCCTTTGATCATCTCATCCATGCTCCCTTGAAGATCATCTTTCATGAGCTTCTGGACATACTCCCTTTCAACTTTGCATCTTGTCATTCTCATCATGAAGATCGTACTTGGTGCGACAAAATTGACTTCACTGAGAGTATGTCTTTCTTTCTGACACAGCGGCTTTGGCGATTCGAGTCTTAGCATGAGGACATCCAAGAGGCGGTTGGCTTCTTCACGATCTGGATGTGGATCTGGTTGATCTTTTTGATGGTGGTGGTGAAGAGTGAGAAGATGAATCTGATGATGATGAGATGTGAGGAGACTCAGGGTCTTTAGGAGGCTCAGCAGTTTCTTCCTTAGAGAGGGTTGGACTTTTGAGAAGAAGATCATCATAGTCCATCTCGTCATCTTTATCGGATTTAGCTTGCTCTTCAGCCTAAATTTGAGCATCTTCATCTGCCTTAGCTTGAGCTGCAGCTTCTTCATCTGCTTTGGCTTTAGCTGCAGCTTCTTCATCAGCTTTTTCCTTCTCTAACTTCTTAGTTTTACGGTTCTTCAATGTCAAATTCAATAGAATCTTCCACTCGCTTTTGTTGTTGCTCAAAGTGGTGGCACAGATCCCTTCGGGTTGATTAACCGCTCGGGACACTGTGAAGGTTGAACTCCACCACTTGATCCTCGGGGCCACCCATTTGATCTTTAGCAAATTCTTTTGCAACGTGTTGGAGTCTAAGGAATTTAAACTTTCTTGTAATGTCCCGTTCTAGTTGCTCTTCATCGATTTCTTCTTCTTCTTTGCTCAATGACTAGAGTCTTCCCTGCGTGTTAAATTTGGGGTGGTGGGAGGTTTAGGTACAGTTGTAGTGTCATCTTTAGCAGTTTAGTGGAAAATCTCTTCATCGATCACGTACCCTCAGAGTCCTCGTCTGTTGCTTTCTTTGCGGTTCAGACTTGGGAATGGGAATAGGAATAGCTTCCTTGGAAGGAACTCTCCTTCTGCTTCCAGGTTTCCTCTTGGGGTACTTCCTTTGACTCTTAGTGCTTGCAGCACTTCCTACACTTCCTCGTCTGGTTTTCCTGGTAGGTGTACCAGAAGATTTATCATCGAGGAAACCAACTTTGTTCTCTTCCACCGCAACCAAATATCTTTTATAAGAGTAGAGTTGTTTGAGTTCATCTGAGAGAAGGTGATCCGGCAACACAGCACCTTGTTTCTTGGTAGTTGACTCCTTAAATCTGACAGTTAGAGTGGGTTCAGTTAACATGTCTTGATTGTCAGGGTCATTGATTCTTTTGGGATATCGGTTAATCCAAGTGCTCTGGATCAACAGTTTTAGTGTATCTGATGTAAGGAATTTTTGAGCCAAGATTTTTGAGGAACGTCATTATGTCATCCCAAATCGAGCTTCAACTTGATGTGCTTCATGTTGATCAGAGCCCAAAAGATTTAGGTTCTCTGAGCTTGGGATGCTCATAGCCTGTCAAGACAGAAATGGATTTTGTGATGATGATATAAAGGGTCCTCAAGTTGAGGAATATTCTTAAGATCACATGAGAATGCTTGATGATTACTCCTAAAGCTTCGTTGTACCCAATATCAATCAAATTGTAGGGCGATCTCTTGATGAGTCTGTGAGAGAATTGAGTTGGAATGATGTGGGAATGAGAGAAACAGCCCTCAAGTCTGCGGTGTGAAGGTGATTTGTTTGTGGTTGAGAGTCACGATCCGCGACATTCTATCCTTTGATCATCATGTTGTATTCCGGAATTGCGTATGTAGATCTCGAACAGAGGCGAGTTGGTGAGCATGTTCTGATAGGGATGATTCTTCAGAATATCCATTGCAATGAGACAAGAAGATTCCGAGCAGGTGAGAGTTTCAAAGTCGACACGAAGATTATTCTTTCCAATCTTCATTGGATAACCATGAGGAAAAATATCAGCAATGGTGAGAACATTTGGTGCATCCACATTCATTTGAGCTTCCATGTCGTGATCTGAAACACATTTAGCCAAAAGAACCAACATATCGAAAGACATAATGTTAGTCAAAGAAGGTTTTATTGTCTACTTAATGAATGAGATATGTCAATGATTGTTACGAGTCCAAAGTCACTTGTTTGTTCAACAGTCCATGGCGTAGAAAAGTTCGTGAGTTAGTTAACTTTAAGTTTTAAAGTTTATGTTATCACTTATTTTCCACAACATATTAAACGTTTAAGCTTATTAATGACATTTATTGGTTTGGGCGTTATGATTTATTTATTTACAAGTTTGCACGCGTAACAATTCATAATGAAGGTTTGATCAAGGCTTAAGTAGAAATGGTAGCTTATCGTGCTTGAGTTATATGCGTAGGCACAAGCTTATGCGTAGGAACGACTTACGCGTAAGAAATATTACGTGTGAGAACATGGTAACCTTATGTGTAGAGCTTACGCGTAAGCGTATATAAAACCTTACGTGTAAGGTTTACTCGTAAGTAGACCTTATCGTAGAGGTCCTTGTTACGCATATCCTTCACGGGATGCGTAGTCCCTTTGTAGAGACCTTACGCGTAAGATGCTTCTCTTATGCATACTCTAGCGTAAGGTGACCCTTATGCGTAGATTGCTAATGACCTTGATTCTGAATTTTACGTGTAGCAGACCTGAAATAAAATCATCATAGCATCAATATTAACACATACATCCATTCTATAACAGATCATGATATGAAAACACATCAAACAGTTCTGTGTAAGATTTCTTACGCGTAGACATAAACCCTAGTTTCAAGAACTACGCTTAAGAAATCTAGCCATGGAAATTGCACCAAACTTATTCTGGGAAGTCTTAGATGTCATGTGAGTGTTATGGCCAAGTTTTAACATCCAATTCTCAATGAATCAAAAATACCCAAACGTGAAGAACATAAACCCTAATATCTAATTATCAAGCAATTAGTGTTTCTGGGTTAATTCTAAACACAGATATGGTCAATTCACTATTCTAACAACATCACACAACAATCTTTTTGACCAAAACCATTCACATTTGAAAATACCCAAAACGACTTATGAACCCTAATTTTGAAAAACCATCAATTCGTGTTTCTGGGTGGATTTTGAGGATAAACATAGCATCATTGATGTTATTTAAATGTTTTGACACACTTGTTTTAACCACAAACACACACCAATGATTGTGTGTTCATACGCTTATGCGTAGAACACATAATCACTCATATCTCACGTTTTAGCCGTTGGATTTGTAAAAGATTAAAAACCATTGTTTGTAAAACGTAAGATCATGAAACAACTTACAAATTGATGATCAAAACACGTTTGTTGAAGCGAATATTAAGCGTAGGATGAGTTTGGTATGAGTAATAAATGTGTAGATTAGGTTAGGTGGAGGAGTTTTATTAAAATAACTTTAAGCTTTTGGCAGTTTTAGTCCCTCCACCTTTTCCATTTTCATCCAAAGCCTTTTAACTTCCATTTTGGTTACCAAACGAAGCATATTTGGAAAGAAACTTGATGACACTCCCTCTCGACTTAAGAAATAATGAAAGGTTATAAATTTTAGTAGAGTGTCATTGAACCAGAAATGTGACCACCAATTTAAAGAAACAACCGGGATTAGGTAACATGCAAGTACAGTGTTATTTTGAAACAGTTAAGTATTAAATTTTCTCCCCCTCAACATTTGATCGGAAAAATACTGAATTTTGAAAGATTAGAGTATTGACGGAAGAAATGTACTTGCCATGTTAAGAGAAAAATAGATAAAAGAATATTTTTGTTGTTTTATCAGATTTTATATTTTTGTATTTTGTTTTTGAAAAAATATTTATAAAAGAGATTTTGGTGTGTATTTGGTTTTAAAAGACTGTTTTAAGAGTTCATCGAGTTCCTCTTGAGTCAAACACCGAATACCAATCCGGTGGACCAACTCATTAAACCTAGCGGGAGGCAAGGCTTTCTGAGTAGATCACCAATTGGTATTCGTACCCACAGTATAATTCAAGCCTTGTTCCACGTGGTCCTTGATGAAATGATATAAGATCGATGTGCTTTGATTTCGAATCTTTGGTAGGTTGCCGCGAGATGCAATAGCACTCCGATTGTCGCAGATACATCGGATTACTGTCAAATACGTAACCATAGTCTTTGAGTTGTGTTCTCATCCAATGACTTGAGCACAACACGCAGACATGGCTACATATTACCTTGGTTGAGGACGGCGATGTACAATCCTACTTCTTCGATTGCCATGACACTAGTTTATCACCAAGAAATTGTAAAGCTCCAGAAGTACTTTTTCGGAATGCGATTAGTTCAAAACGAATCCCGGATACGATTCCCAAATTAATGGTTCCCTTGATGTATCGGAGGATTATTTTATCCTCAGAGAGGTGGGTTTGATGGAGTCGCGACGATAGCGAGCAAAGATATACGGCAAAGACAATATCAGGCACGCTGGTGTTAGATACATGAGAGACCCAATAATACTCTGATATTTTGTAGGGACCAATTTCCCATGTAAATCAGCGTCTAGCTTCTTGGTATGAGCCATTGGTGTGGCATAGGTGTCAGAGTTTTGCATTCCAAATTTGTGTAACAATTCAAGGGCATATTTGGAGTGACTCAAGAAAATACCACGGGGTGATTGATGAACTTGCATTCCAAGGAAGAATGTGAGTTCACCCATCATTGACATTTCAAAATGTTTTGTCATTAGTTTTGCAAAAGCATTTGAGTATTTTAAGTGTGTTGACCCAAAAATGATGTCATCCACATAGATTTGAACGATTAAAATATGATCCCCGTGATATTGTATAAAGAGTGTAGGGTCGACCGAACCTTCTGGTAAAATTATTGGCAATAAGGAAGGATGATAACTTATCGTACCGCTGAGGGGCTTGTTTGAGACGTGAGAGCTTTCTTCGGTTTGTAGACATGATTGGGAACTCGGATCAATGAATCCTTCGGGTGACTTACATAGACCGTTTCTTTCAGTTGTCCATTGAGAAATGCGGTTTTGACATCGAAAGACCGTGATGTTCATGTGAGCGCAAATGCGGGAAAAATCCGAACGACCTCAAGACGAGCAACCGGAGCAAATGATTCTTCAAAGTCAATACCATCTTCCTGTTTATAACCCTTAGCCACGGGCGTGACTTATTTCTGATGACATTCCTTCAATCCAATTTGTTTCCAAATCCATTTTAGACCAATGACGTAGACCCCTGTTGGTCTTTCAACCAGTTCCCATACTTCAAGGCGTTTGAATTGGTTGAGTTCTTCTTGCATGGATTCAATCCAGTTGTCTTTTGCCATTGCGTCTTTAATGTTTGTAGGCTCAATTGGCAGGCAGTGAGTGCATAAATGCAATGTTCACATTCAGTGAAGAAGCGTTGTCTCGTAACTTGGTGGTTGATTCGGGTTGCCAATAATATTTTCGAAGGATGGTCTTTTGTCCATCGATGTAGAGGTTGATGTTGGTATACGTTGTGTAGATTTTGAGGATTCAAATGGCTTGTTGAAGATTCCGCGACATCTAGTGTAGCGATCTCATTAGCAAGCGGGTTAAAGCATTTGGGTCAAAATCTGCAGGTGGGGGTACTTCATTAAGAACATCATCGGTAGGTTCATCATTGTTGGAGGCGGTTTGTTCAACTGTTGTGTTAGAGTCAAGCGGTGGTGGCTTTAGAATTGTTGTAGCAGTGTATCGAGGTATAGGAGTAGTATTAGGTTGGCAGCGAGCTTGGCGGATACACTGGAGCACGTTCATCAATATCGTCACAGCAGGAGGAGCAAAGAGTCTTTCCATTTGTTGACGAAGTAGTGAGGGCTTGTATCGGCTAATGATGGGGTTTGGGGAAGTTTAAGCGGTTGTGACGGGTTCCAAGCATTATACTCGGAAGCCATTTCTGTAAGTTCATCAAAATGAGCATTAATCGTTTCCATAACCTCCTTTGTTCGACGATTCCAGATTCGGAAACCTTTAGAATTATCACAATATCTTATAAAGACTCCAATGTCACTTTGGCTTTGAGCTTTCCAAAGTCATCGATCATTGGATAGCAAAGAGATCAAATACATGAAAGTGTTTGAGATTCGGTTTTCTGTTGTGGACAAGCTCGAAGGTGTTTTGTTGTGGCGTTTTGTAATCATAGACTGGTTTTGAGTATAGCATCACATTAGATCACGACTTCGCCCATAAGTAATCTGGGAGTTTAGCATTAATTAACATTGTTCTTGCGGCTTCCACTAGCGTTAGGTTTTGTCTTTCAACAACTCCGTTTTGTTGGTGTTAGTGCAATTAGATAATACGATCTTTGAATTCCCACTTTCTCATAAAATTCACGAAGAGTTTTGTTAACAAATTCAGTTCCTTTATGCATTCTTATTGTCGGCCGGTGTTTGAGATTTGAACGTATTTTCGTGAGAAAGGTGATCATGTGGAGCTTGGTCTTTGCTTCGAAGAAAATAGACCCAAGTCCAACATGAATAGTCATCAACAATTACTAAGATGTAGCGTTTGCCATTAATCGTTTGCGCACATCGGGCCACACAAATCCATGTGAAGAAGATGAAGCACATCTTTGAGGTTGTTCCACCTTTGAAGGAAAATGAGCACGAGTGCTTTTCCCTTGTTCACAAGCTAAGCAATGGTGATCTTTAGAATACGAGAATGAGTAGGAGTCCTTCAACGGTTTGTGTAGAGCAAGATTGGTTATAGTTTGAAAGTTTAAATGTGATAGACGGCGGTGCCATAGCGGGAGTTTTGTTGATGTTGCCTTTGAAAGTAAGCAGATGGGAGATGAAGCAACCATGTCTTGCATAGAGATAGTTTAAAGACTAGAATTACTGAGCGGACATAAGGTCGTTTCCTTGTAGATCATGAATGAAACAAGATTTCTCCCTGAAAGCAACCTCCAAATCTCCATCACATAACTGACCTACTAAAAAATAGATTGTGACCGAGACCTTCCACATAATAAACCACTTGTTTGATGTTCCCATTGAATAGTCTCCGTAGCCATGATAGGCTGCGAAGTGATCATTCGAATCTGAGTACCAATGAACTTTGCAATAAAGTTTGATACAGTTTAAGGTTGCTGTCATGTGTGGGGAAATCATCATAAACAATCCGAAGAATGATACGTATCACTGCATTACACGGTGACGGATGGAATAGAAGTAGATGTGGAACCGAAATGTTAGAGGTTAGGAGTTAAATTAAACAGACACACATCAATAGCTTTAGGCATCCATTTAAATCCTAGTGTTATTTATATATCCATGCATATCTCCAACTAGTATTTACTTTAGTCTTAGTGAATGCACTAGGTGGTTCTACATTCCTAGGAGGTGGCGGAGCTCTGAGGGACATCAATGCGTTTTTTAGAATCTAAAGAGGCGGTCTACCAGCACGAACTTAGAATGATTAGTGGGCCTAGGGTATTCCGATTCTTAGGATTCCTTAAATGAGATGATAGCTTTAGCAACATTCGTCATAACAATGAGAATTCATATTTTCGACAAATAACACAAGGTGCATCGGTGAATATCAAAAGTACTTAAAGGTTTAGCATTAGATTACATCACTATTCCTATTACATTTTCGGGCCTTAATATTTATAGTGGAAGCAACATGAGTCTTATTCATAGTCTAGGGTGTTCTTCTACTTGGCATTCTTTATTGTTCTTTTCTTATTACGCTTCCTATTCTTCTGGTATTGCTCCTAGGCTTTTGAATGCGTGCGTTTGGAAAAGAGGCAACTATTCTGTTTTAGAAGAGAAGAGCATGTTAGCAACTTGTGATTTAGCGGTAGGGATTCTAGGTTCACGATTACTAAGTATTCTTGGTGCTATTAAACTTAATCCGCGATGGTAGGAAGTTGTTCATACTTTCCTAACATTTCTCTTAACTTAAAGATAGTGAATCGAGATCTTGATTTTTAGACCAGAAGATTTCGGCAAAATCACGAGAACCTTTAGTGTGTGTGTGCAAGATAATGATCAAGTTAGATTAGATGCTTCATCCGCGAGTCTTTTGAGCAAATCAAATATGGACACCATATTCCTTTTTAACTTTTGCAAGTTCATGTTCATATTTTGAGATTTGACATTTAAAACCGTTTTGATCATCGGTTGCTCAATTTTTGGATCGAGAAGATTTTTCCTTGGCGATTTTGTGTTGAAAAGCAAGTTGTTGATCGTGAATATCTTTTTGACACCAATTAAGACGGCGTTTTGCATTAGAAGCTCGTTTGACAATCGTTCATTATCAACTTTTAAATACTTCGATCTGAAGCACATTATCGGTGTTCTAACGGTTACCACAGACTCAACGATATCGTGAGATATAATCGGATGCATATGACAAAAGAATTCAATAACACAGTATTATGGACATCGGCCACGGATGACATCTTCCAAGAGTCGATCAACATCTTTTCTCAACATTTTCTTTTACGTTTAGTATTAGAAATAGATGTTTACTGTTTTCTCAGCGACCTTCATCACTCCAAGTTCCTTATGAAAGTCCCGTTCCCAAGACAATGCACAAATTTTCAAATTTTTAACATTTGGTAAAAGATTTTTCTGAAAAATGTCTCTTTGTTCACAGCGCCCGAGGCGATTGAAAATGTTGAACTTTGATTTGAGAATGATATTCTATCTTATGTTGTAAATTTTGAGGTCGGCCATGAAAATGTCAAAATATCGAGAATTTTGCGATTTTAGGGTTTTGAGTTTACTTCAGCGATGGAAGGTAAGGACCATAAGTTTGTGCATAATCGGTTTGGGATTAACATTAGAAGACTGGACGTTTTATGATAATCCTTGGTGTGTTAGAAGAATTGGTGTGACAAGTGACAGCTTTTGAATAGTTAAAAGGTTTGTTGTAAACAACGGTTTTCTAATTTGATCGACTCTGCGTCTTACATCTAATTCCTCTTGACGATGATATTCAACAACACTCATAGCGAAATTATCAATTTTATATTACGCCTTTGGAAACTTCGGGATATGGTTTGAATGCTTTGGTTGAAAGCTTAGGTTTGTATCGGCAAGATTAGGTCCATAGCCATTTGGATTGGGTTTTAAAGTAAACTTTTCAATAGGCTGACCGACTCACCATGTTTGTAAACACTTGATTTTAAACTCTTTAAGTTTGTTTTGCAAGCCGATAATTTCTTCAAGATGATCATCTATTCGTTTAGTTGAATGCTTTTTGTATGCAGAGAAGCTTTTTGACAAGTTAATAACTTCGGCCTTAGCTTTTTGATTTTCAAGGTGAGGCGTTAATTTGCTTTTTATGTTCATGTTTTAGGTTGTTCTATTTGAGACAACAAAGTATTCTTCAGGCGGCTAGATCATCTGTCTCTCTAAATATTTTTCGTTTTGATGAGATTTGCAAAGGCTGCTTCAAAACCTTTCACGGTTTTCTTGAGTTTTGAAAAGTTGAGTTGCTTTTGTAAACATTCAAAATCCTTGGTTAACAGTGCATTTTACTTTTCAAGTCGATTCTTGCCGCATTCTTCCACTATGGATTGTTGGTTTATAAGCAGCGAGATCAACATCTGGGCGAGGCAAAGTTGATTAATGTGTTCATGCGTGAGTCACAACATGATCATTATTTAGATCCTCAAGTATAACCACGGTGTCAATTTGATTATCAAGGGAAACCATAAGGTCATCTTGATGCGTCAAATATAACTCTGGGTCTAGTTGAAAATCGTCGGAATGAGATGTGGGCGACTCATTTTGAACATTCGAGCCTTGCGGTTCGAGATGTTGGCGGAGATATTAGATCGAGATAAATATGGTTTGTTGAATTTTGAGAGACAAGCCATCGGTGTCATACTACTGGGCACGTGTCACTCATATGTAACTCATGCATATTAGCCATCAACATACTTGGTGCATTGGCACAAGTCCTCCATATCATCATCAGAGTTGACATCTGCCATAAAACTCTGTTCCTTATGCGTGAGAGTTCCACCGGCTTCATCCTTAAGAGCCAAAAGTAAAGCCTCCTTGTGATAAGCACTGCCCCTAGTCCTCGGCTTTGGGCATGCATTAGCCAGATGTCCCTTCTCATTGCAATTGTAGCATGAAGACCATTCAACCCATTAAAGCATTTCCTATTCCACCACTTGAGCTTTGTTGTTATTCCTACCGCGGCATTAAACCCTTGACCACAGCCCATCTATGACCATAACCCGATTCTGAACTTCCAGCGGCGTCCATTGTTACTGCAGGCTTGATTCCGTGTGTTAGATGAGGAACGAATACGATTGTTGGATTTGTTGGTATAACGGCCAAAAGCACTAGCTATCATAACAAATCCTTGTTGCAATGCTTCAAACCACGAACCGTATGTTCTACGCGTAGGACCAAAAACCCACTTCAAGAACAATAACGATTCACCCAACTATTTGGCGATTGATACCACTGTTAGGTCACTAGTTTTACAACACAAGCATCAATGAAAGAAATAGAGAAGAGATAGAGGTCGGTTGAACAATATTCAAACACACACATACATATAAGTGTAAACGGTTAGGCGTAGAGAGTGAGTGAAAGAAATGGGTGAACAACCAACCCTCAGTGAGGTTATCAAGAGTATTTATAGGAAGTGAGGGCAACACTCCTGGTTCCCATCCTTTTCCTTATTGGGCTAGGCCTGCGCTTATGGGCCTTACACGCGGCTAAGGCTAATTACTAACACAAAAGACCATATTAAAGCTAACTATTACATATGAATTACTAACACTTGAATTAAGGTTTAGGAGTGATTCCAACACGTACACATCAACATGATGATTCCGAACAATCTCTCTGTTCTTGTTTGATGTGATTGGTAGTTTGTTGTTACCATTTAGTATGTTAGATTTAGGTGATTCTTTGATTTCCTTGATGAACATCTTCTGTTCTTGTTGTGATTGATTGGGAGGATTTGTGTTAAGGGGATTTGCAAGAGGTAAGTTAATTGGGATGCTTTTTTGGTGAGATGAAGATGTTAACTATCTATTCCCCAACTAGACAATCTTGAAGAAGGTCGAGTCTACAGTATGTTCTACATTTTCTGCTGCATGTTAGAAGACGAAAGACGAATTGCATTTAACGATCTAAAGACTTCTTCTTATTCCGGGCATTCATCATAAAGATTGTCAGTTTATGGGAGAGCACTAATTGGGGGAGAGTGAAATATCATATTCAATCCCCAATTAGACTTGCTCACACTCTTCAGCAAGTTGATTCTCACAAAGATTAAATGTGGCCTTCTCAAAAAGATTTCAAGTATTTAAGCTTATAACATGTTGCTTACGAGTGTCAAAACCGGCAAGGGGAAGGAGACACACATCTAAACACAAGCGAGTAAACTTGATGAACTTAATTCTTCTAAGTGATTGAAGATATCCCGGGAAGAGAAATGTCATGACCGCAGAGAAACTCAAGGTTTTACTCATCAAGGCATTTAATGTTATTATTCTAACTAAGTGGGGGAAGTGATGTAAGAGAAAGTTTAGAAGATAAAAGAGGTACACAAGTGTGTGATGATTTGATGTTATCGCAATCATGAGGGAAAAGAGTGTACATTGGGGGCTACATTGTTCATGAGTGCTTAATGGTGATTGAGATATAATCACTTATTCGAGTTGACATCCTGAGAGATGTCGGTGATTTAGCAGCTTCTTCAATGTTATCGGTTATTCTTTCTTTGGGCATTGAATTTACTTTGGGTTTTGAGATTCATACACTTTCTTGAGGAGAAAAGTATTCATAGGGGTTATTCTTTTTTATCCGGACTTAATCTGCTACTTGATGTTATAAGTTTCTTTGTCTTTGGGTATCGTGTATCGGGTTGTGAGCTCTAGTCTAAGAGACTTCTGCATCAATTCATCTACTTGGGGAAGTGGTCTCTTGACAACTTTTTGGTATGGATTGCTTGGACTTCGGTTGAAAAGAAATAGAAGATTCATTTAAGCGTGGGATGATCGTTGTGATCTATTTTGATGATATAACCTAGACGGAGAATCGATTATTGTTCTTAAAAGCTGAGTGGGATTTATGATAATGGTGTGCTTCTCGTACTTTTGGCTAAGCAAGCTTGAAATAGAGCTTGAATCCTGCTCATCTAGCGGATTTTGGTTTGGGGAAGTGCCAAAGTCTCTCTTTCTCAAAGGCTCATGTTCTATCTTCTATTCGGGAGCCTCGGAAGCTTTGGTGGTGAAAGTTTAAGAGATGTTGATTTCTATCTTCGCGAGAACATTGATATCCTTTTCTCCATTTTCGTATCATCATCTTCTTAAACTATATCATCTAAAACTATCTGTAAATATTTATCAAAAACAAAATATAAAAATATAAAACCAACAAAAAGAAAATAGAAAAATATAAAACCAACAAAAATCCATAAAAATCAGAAAATTTAAAAATACCAAAAATATTGTTTTCAAAGACATGTACGGTATCGATAACATCTACGGTCTTAGAAATGTCATTCAATAATGGCACGGGATCATAGATGAAGTTCGAGCGGGAGGTGTAAATATTCTTTTCCAAAACCTGTCTCAAAATATGGCTTGCGATTATTTCCGGTATAACTCATTACTAAAACCATGGTTTGCTATTATTTCGATAGCAACCCGCTCTTCAAAGAAGGAAAGTGATGCTAAAACAATTTTCATAAATTAGGCACTTATCCTAAAACAAAAAAAGGAGAAAGTATATCGAAGGGCTGGCATTTCTACTCAAATATTTTTCTTTCTAAATTCTTGAGAAAAATATTTGTTTTAACAAAATGGTGGTAAATGAGTTGCTATAAAATCAATCAGAGTATCGGAATTTTCATAAATTTGCAAAACTCAATCAATGACGGCATGGTTTAAAACTTTTTATGAAATGAGTCATTGATTGAGGGGGAGAATGTTTTCAAATTTATATCATCTAACGGGTTTATCTAATTATCCTATATACTTAAATGTAAAACATGTTAACCTAAGTTGAAGGACTAGGTGCCTAGGATATGATTGTTAGGATTAGATGATTAGATTTTGATAAACACATTATTCCCATGCTTTACATGATCTGATTGATATGTTGAATTGACTTTTCTTAGTCGAATCTTTGTTTGGGTGATGTCGACCACCATATATACATTTGTGTGTCCTTACGATATCACGGATATCATGGTTCATAAGAATGTTCCGATCCGGATCCACAAATGAAGATGATTGGATGCCGAAAGGAAAGGGTAACTATTTCTTGGGTTAAACAAATGAAGAAAGCAGGGCTTTATTAGATCTCCATGGGCAGTTGGCACGTTAGATGCAACTTGAGAGGTCTTCTGCGCATTTCTTGAGATGGTTTTCTCTTCAACCTTCACAACAACAACAAAAGCGCTCAACTACCTAGCATATCTTTGTGTAGAAAAATTGTAATGATACCATTTTTAAACAATCTTGAAAATACTGTTTTGAAAATGGAAAAATATTGTTTTTGAAAATAAATCGGACTTAATTTGTAAAAATCACCGGACTTCATTTTATCAAAACTTAAGTCACTCAATCAACGACTACGTTTATCGATTGAGGGGGAGAGTGATTTAAAATAAAATATTTTCAAGCGATATTTCTTCATAAAAAGTTCCGATTTGTACGATATAAAGTGGCGATCTAAAGATTTAATGTTATGTTACGGTATGATTTTTCTTTTGAATCAAGATCTTTCAAAATGAAATTTTTTCTGTTCTTGTTTGATTGTGAAATTCTTTTTATTTTACTTAAAGACCTCTTAAAACTATCATACCTGACACTAACAATCTTTATTGTCTAAAATTGGTCCTTATCAGTCAATTTTCAAAATTAAATCAAGCCACGTCTTTCCCCAAACTTTTCTAAATGATTTAAATCAATTGGTATCACAAATCTCAAGTGGTTTGAAATTTTTGATTGGGGGAGAGATCGTGATTTAAATCTCAAATCGGTTTTAAAAGGGTGATTGTTTCAAAAGCACTCCTTCCTTCATGTGCCTAACGATTTCAAATACACAATGCACATGATTGTGAAGGAGCATTTAACCTAAAACCAGAAGAGCTTTTAAATCAGGCACATTTTCTCCCATGTTTTCTAAACCTTATTAAATCACTTGGGATCCAAAATCTCAAAGGGTTTGATATTTTTGATCGGGGAGAATTTGTGATTTAATAATGAAATTTGATAAAAGATGATCGTTTTGATTCAATTGTGCATTTTGCTCTCTCATATGTGCTAGGCGCTTTCGAATCTCGAAGCACATATTGAGAGGGAGCATTTCAAAAGAAAACAAACTTTCAAGGTACAAAGATTTCTATGTTTCAACATAAGTACCTTGATTGATTTTTTAATGGTTTCTATTGGCTTGTCGTGGAAGTTCCTCAAAAACCTCTTTCCTCTATGTGTAAAATGATTTCAAATAACCAGCACATTTTGAGGGAGAATTTACTAAGAAAATCAAATGGCTTTACGAAATGAGATCAAAAATATTTCAAAGAACTCTTGCCTACATGTGCTAAACAATTTCACAACCATATGCATATGTTGAGGGGGAGCATTTCTAAATGATCAAAACAATTAAGGTACAAAATGCTTTGATATTATATCACAAGTACCTTGATTGATTTTTCAAATGATTTTTCAATTGGTTTCATGAAGGAAAGAACAATACCAAAAGACCGACCAATTTACTTTATGCATGGTGTTATAAGGATGGTTAGGTTAGGTAGTTGTTCCCACGATCCCTTGAGCTGAGGATCTACCGGGGACAATCCACTAGATAGTCTAGAGTCCTTAGGTATGATGAAAAAAGGAGAAAAATGAGAATATGGGAAGAGTCTTGGTGAGACGAGCTAGTCTTTGAATAAACCCAACAAGGTTCTAGTTATGAAGTCTCGTAAGCTTGCGAAGGGTTGAAGAATGAAAAAGAATTGAATGTGAAAAGGGTGAAAAGAAATAGCCCTCCATTAATTCAACCTTAGGCAGGGTTCAATACATATGCTACTGCGTTGTACACTAAGGTATCGGTATTGAAGACAAGGCGTCATGGACCCAGTGGCGCCTTTGCACCTAACTTCCCAAGCTACTCAAGTTCCTCTTAAAAGGGCTTGTTTCATTCTCACGGGGAACCTACATAATCTATCGACTTTCTCTTAGAGATTGTTGATATTGAAGAAGGAGACCCTCTCCCTAGTCTCAGACATAGGAACCAAATGTGCACTATTGAGTCTAGAGCCAAGAGATCATCCACAATATCTCATTATGACACAAAATTAATGAAGACTTGCTGTTTTACACAATGTGGAAAGTAAGAATATATTAAGAGTCCTACGCTTTATCCTTGTGGTATTGCGGAACATCCAGTGATATGTAAAGTATTCACGATGAAGATGGAAATCCTTCTAGAGCCAACATCAAACAAGCTCATGGTGGGTGACATGTGAGATCTTTCCAAAAGATCAAGCTTGTGACAACTGGATAGAAATGATGGGGCGATTCATTATTAAATCAACCTTGGTCCGAGAAAATGAATTGGCGAATACTTTTGGAAAAACCGTTCGATGTGCAAATCTTCTTTTTTCTAGCACATCGAATGTGTATTCATGTTTTCAAACACAAAAAGTATCTCTGATTGAAAAAAAAACTACTTTTGGAAAAACCGTTCGATGTGCGAATCTCTTCTTTTCTCTAGCACATCAAATGTGTATTCTTTTCAAATACAAAAAGTATTTATGATTGAAAATTGATCTTTCTCATCAAACCTTTGTCGTATTGCAAAACTCTTTCTTCTAAGCAATACGCGATTGTTTTCAAATCAATTTTTCATCAATCAGTTAATCTCAATTCGCTGGTTCACTCACTCCGCGTTGTCTTCTTTGAGGCGTTCGGTTTGAAAACAACTAGAACAAGCTGCGAAACCCTCGGGAGATTCTTGAATTATACCGATCCCGAGGCGGTGACTTTTGTCTTGATCAGCGAGGAACCGTGGGCGTGTACCTCAATTCAACGAAAGTGATCAAAGACACTTTCGTGTGTTTTATTGCTAAGCGTTGTTTGCGGGTACATTGAATGGGCGAGTTCTGTTGTCGAATTGAAGTCAATCAAAGCCGCATGCTCCACGGCATCACACTTAATTGAAGAAATCATGACTAGTCTGAGATCTACATAACACGGCTTTGATATTTTTATACTATTCTTCTACTACTGCGGTCAAATATCATGAACCGAAAGCTTCGCTACTCTGATGGAAATATGTCATGATCCTGAAAGTGTGAGCATGTCGGTCCAAAAGTCACAACATCACATGATGGCAACACAACAAAAGGGTGATCCAGAGATTTACTATGGCTGATGATCTCTAAGAAAGCTCGAAGATCATCAAGACGTGGATTAGTTAAAGGCCTCAACTGAAAGTACAAAATAATCAGACTATGAAGAGTCACTACTAAAGCACAAAGATTGCAGATTTTGAAGAATTGAAGTCTACGAGCTCATAACAAAAGACAAAATAGAATGCTAGGATTCAAAATGTAAATCATGGGGTGACCTCCCTTAGGGGGAGATTGTTAGGAATTGGAAATTCCATAGTGAAGTGTCGGTCACCCCAAATATAATCTAGCATAAGTTAGCTCGTAGACTTATCGTTATTTACGTTATTTAGTAGTTTATTAGTTAGTTATTAGCTTAGTATAGCTTAGTGTAACACCGTGGAGGAAGGACGGGTCTTTACCCACTGTATGCACGATCCACAGATCACTGGAGGACGTTTAGGTTGTAAACTATAAATACCCTCTACCTCCCAAGGTAGAGGGTTGGAACTTCTAATCTAACCTTGCATTTGTTTTGTTAAACCTCTCTCTAGAATTCCCTCTCATATCTTTCACTCTCTAACAATGGCATACTTGTTTAATCATCTCCCTAGTCCAACCGAATCATCAAACAACATAAATATACGATCCTAACAGATCAACGGGGAATCGTGGTTCTTGCAACCCTATTCAACGAAAGTGAACAAAGACACTTTCGTGTGTTTTATTGCTAACTGTTGTTTGCAGGAACACTTGACGGTTGCAGCTGATGAAAATTGAGACGTCAATTCATAACCACATGCTCACACCACACACTTCCAAGCAAAGAAATCATGATAATCAAAAGACATACAACAATGCTTCCGCAGCTCTGATGCATAATATCATGATGCGGCAAAGTGTGAGCATGTCGGTCCAAAAGTCACAATATCACATGAAGGCGATACAACAAAGGATGATTCATAGATTTACTATGGCTGATGATCTCGAAGAAAGCTCAAAGATCACCAAGTCAAGGAACGTTCAAAGATCACCACTGGAAGTACAAAGATTGCGGACTTTGAAGAATCAAAGACTACAAGCTAGAAGATCAAGAACGTGTTATAGATGCTAGAATTCATGATATATTTTATGGGGTGACCTCCCTTAGGGGGAGATTGTTAGGATTTAGTAAATCCAAGTTAAAGACTCGGTCACCCCGTGTATTTGTTAGCATTAGAAAGTACATAGTCTTATACATTTATTAGTTAGTTAAGTAACACAGTGGAGGACGTACGGGCCTTTACCTACTGTACACCCGATCCACAGCCCGTAGGAGGCGTATTATGTAAGAACTATAAATACCCTCTACCCTCTAAGGCACAGGGTTGGAGCTTTCAATTATATGATTTCACTTTCTTTTTCTAAAGTTCCCAACTCTCTCTATTTCTCTCTCTAGAACTCTTACATATTCGATCCATATATCCTTGTTCTTGTATGTTTATGATAACCAATCTCTTACAACAATAATAACGTCAATTTATATTACGTATCGACTACACTGAAAGACTTGCTGATTTATAACGTATCAGCTACAAAAACATTGCATGCATGTAAATCTTTTTTGCATGACTATAAAAAAATGAAAATTACAACATGAATCGAAATTAAAAACTTTACAGATGTACCCCCCACTTGAGTTCTGCAATTGACGAATTTCTGGTATTCTACTTCATAATCATTCTTAGGGTATTCTAGAGGTATCTTGCACTAAAGGTGAGTGCAACAAAAGGTTTTTTCACAGGTTGATTGACTACTGGATGTGAAAAGTCAACATACTCAAACAATTATGACACGATATGGGCTATTTGGTTTAAATCCTAAAATTTCGGCCTTTCGTCCTAATTATACCAATTACACCAAGTTTTCTCGGTGCAATGCTCATTATTATAGACTCAATATGAAAATAGGGTCAAGTTCTAAAGTATACTATAAGTCAGCGGCACACACTCATTTGTAGTGAGATTTATGTAATATAAACATAATAAACTTAATCCTCACCATTGAAATATAAGGGTAAATGCACCCTCGGTCCTACGCTAAACTAGTTCAGTTAAGAAAAAACATGTCTAAAATTTTTAAATTAAGGCATAGCTTTCAAAATAAACTAGCAAAAGGACAAGTAGTTATCATTTCTATTTTCCTCCCCTTACTTGAGATGTACAATGTCCTCATTGTACAAATATAATCATTTAAAAAGAAAGAGAAAATAGAAATGAAAAGGAAAACTCCATTGAAACGGAAAACTCCCTTGATTATTTGTACAATGATTTAAGTAGTTATCATTTTTATTTCCCTCCCCTTACTTCAGTCTTGATTATCAACAAAACTCGTATAAAATTCTACTATCATTCAAGGTTTCGTCAAAAGAAGACATCTTTTGTGGTGGATCATACATCATAACCTAAAAAAGAAAAACAAAAATAAAAAGTAAAATGCAAACATGCCTCCTATACTAAAGAGATGAGACAGAGGTTCATACCTCATATGATAGTATACACCATATGTACAAGATGTACATACGCCGTATACTATACCTAGACCGAAACAAAAATTAAAGTGAAAACTTAAAATAAAAATCCTAAATCAAAACTTAAAAAATACTTAAACAAAAAATAAAAATAAATTGTCTTTAGGTGATAAATAGATGGTCATCAGTCGACCATGTTGGCCATAATACTTATATGCCTTTAATAATGCTACAAATGTACATTTTTGAAAATATTGCAGTTGTGTTTGGCCTTAGAAATGACTGACACCTAGCTTTCATGCAATGTCGATTTCACATGAGCCATCCTCTTCGACAAAAGCAAACCTTTTTTCCACATTGTTTTGCAGCCGCCTAACATTCTTACATCTATATATATATATTGGGTTTTTAAAGTAATATTATAAAAACATATAATATGCTATAAATTTTAAATCAAATGACAGATTAAAAGAAAATGCAAAGTTTAATAGGAAAATAACCTTTAGAACTTCTTTTGTTCACCTTTGGATGATGATGATTGAATGAATTCTTTAGAAATTTGAAAATGATTGTATCTTACTCTGGTATTTATGTTAGTGTAGTGACGGTCGGTTGTAGAGTTTAAACTGTTTTGATGAAGATGTCAAATGACATTCTGTGTTTACAGATGTGTGGGTATTTTGATGCTTCATTTTTCGTTTGAATATCAAAACGGCTTCCATCACAACGCACAAAATTCATATCTTAACTATATAAAATAGAAAAATGGTCAAAGGTGAAAGTGAAAATTGAAAGTTGAAAGTTGAAAGTCAAGGTTGAATATTAAGGAAAAATGTTATCTTTAAACTGTGTTAATTAACGAAAGTATTAACGGAAAATATTGAGTTTATTGGCTGAAATATTCAAAATTCCGGATGTATATGGCTAGAATATTCAACATTTCAGAAAGTATTGATGGTCAACTTATAATGGGTAACTCTTTAATCTATAACCCTTTATAAAAGAGCAATATTCCCAGCCTATTCCCGAACCTAAAAGTTAACATAACCCTTCCAAACTCCATACATCTCATCCATTCCAAATAAAAACACGCGATACACACACATCTCATGTCTCGGTTCAAATCAAGATACACTCATTCTCACACGATCGTCTCTATGTGTCAATAAACCACATCAACACCATTGATGCCGCCTCATCTCTTTCTGTCGCCGGTTAACGTTGTTGGTGGTGGTAGTGGTGTGGGTGACTATGGTGACGGGTGTGTGATGTTGTGATCCAAAATAGTGATTAGCGTTTGGCGATAATGATGATTTTTAAGACGGGTACCTTCTGCATGTGAATTCTACCAGATGAACCATGGTGATGTGTGTAATATGTTTGGGACATTAATGTGTTTGCTTAGATATTTTGGTGAGATCTATCCAGATCTATCGATATTCATTCAGATCGGATGAGATCCAGTTAAAAAATTGGCCAATGATGCTTTTTGAGGTCACTTTGTATGCTTTTTTGTGTTTTTTTATATCTTTGATGTTTAGATCTGCTGAGATACGGCTAAAGAATGGCCAGGTAATTTATGTGGTATACTAAGTGAATGTTATAATGAGTTTGAAGTAATACTAATTTGATTATTGTTTAGGCACGTAATGTTGGGGAAAGTTCTTGTATGATATGTTTAATTTACATATTTGAATCATTTATGTGGCAATGTTAAAGTTGGTTTATACTTATAATAGGTTATAGGCTAAATTTTTCTAAAGATGTAACGAAAAAATGTCTTAAACCACCAATTGTGATAGTGGTGTCGTTTCTAAAATTTGACGAGATTTATCATATCAATGAGTTTTTATGTACATTAATGTACATAACTATTGCTAAGCTAATGGAGGAATGTTTGAAAAACTAATGGATGAATGTTTGAAAAGCTAATGGAGGAATGCAAACTAATTAAAAACTAAATGACGCAACCTTGCTAATGGAGTAATGCAAACAATGCATTTAATGCAAACAAGCCGGATTACAAAAACCCGATTTAGACTAACCGGTCTTCAAATCATATAAAAACCGGTTTTATTTGACTGGAACCGGTTCAACCTGTGGAACCGGTCGAGTCGAACCGGGTTTCAAAACGTTATGTTTAATCCTCAAATATTCAAACTTTGTCGTTTATAATGCATAAACTCTTTATCACTACAACGATTTGCTTGATTCTGTTTTCTCGCATGGGCAGCTTTATGTGGCATTGTCTAGAGGGATATCCCGTAGTACAACAAAGGTATTGGTTAAACCAGGTTAAAGAGTTCCCACAAGCATTGAATCTATACCTCAAATGTCATATCGCTAAGTTTTTACATTTAAAGAATGTGTGTTGTTAGTTAGATTTATATTTTATGTAATGTTTTTCTTCGGCCTCACTAAATATTTTTATATGCTTTATTATATGTTAAGAATTTTGTTGAGTTGAATAATCGCGATGTTCCAACCGTTTGTAATTACATTTTATCTTTCACGTTCTATTTTAATGTTATACCTAAAGATTGCCATATATCGTGATACGTTAATCGTCACGCCACATCTAATACTCTATCTAATAAAATGGCTACACTGTTTAACACCTTGTTTCGATAATCGTTCAAGACAAATACCAAAGTTAAAATTGACTCCGTCACAACACGCAACAACCGGTCGGGGTAAAATAACACATTCTTTTTCCACAAATGGACATAGGCTAAAAAAAAAAAAGAGGATGACATTTTTGACAACATCGGTGGCCGCCATTCTTTAAAAAAAAAAAAAAAAAAAACCTTTTCCGATCACTTCACATTTATTATTATCTCCGCATCATATCTCTCTCCATAAATTAAACAAAAAATAAAATTTTAATCAAAGCAATGGATTCGTCATCATCATCTTCATCATCTTCACCTGTAAACTGGGAAGCCCTAGACTCTCTAGTAATCGAATTCGCTAAATCAGAAAACCTAATCGAAGACGACACGTCATCATCATCATCATCACCTACGTCATCACCTTCCTCCTCATCTTATCAATATCGTCTCCTAATCCTTCAAATCAGACGGTTGCTACAGTCCGGTTGTATTGATGACGTCATTGATCTGTTACGGCATCATGCTCCGTCTGTGTTAGATGATCACCGTCTTTTATTTAGGTTACAGAAACAGGTATAATTGATTGAATTGAATTAATTTAATTGTTTATTTTGAGGAATTAATTAATTACTTTGTGTGTAGAAATTTATTGAGTTGTTGAGGAAAGGAAGCGAAGAGGATCTAAATGCGGCGATTAATTGTTTGAGAACTGCGCTTGCTCCTAGTGCTCTTGATGCTTATCCTGTATGTTTTTTATATATGTATATATATTTTGCTTTTTATTTTTAGAGGTATTATATAATGTGAACTATCTCTGCTATTCGAGTGATGGACAGTGGATTTTAGTTTAGATGTCGCTTTAAGAGGAATAGATTGTCATTTGCTCATTCGTTATGTCTAGGGCTGTAAATTGTGAAGTATATGATTAGATACTCGAGTGACGAAGAGTGGATTTAAGACATAGATTGTTATTTCCTTATTGTTATGTCTAGGGCTGTAAATGAACCGACCGTTGAGTGAACTGTTTGGCAATATATGTTTAATTATTTATTTAATTTTTTTGTTTAAAGGCAACTAATTGTCTCACAATATATACACCACGGATCTATCTCACATGTCCTAAAAGGACTTGAACCCACAACCATTTGGTTGAGGAGCATTCTCACACAATACGAGGTACCACGCGGCTGCCTTTGGTGCTCATTTATTTAATATATATAAGTGACATGAACAGGAGTCTTGTTCATTCATTTACGTTAATTTTCGTTCATGCATATTCAATTATCGTTTGAATATTGTATGTATGTATAATAATGCTTAAAGAAATGAACACAAACACAAACTCAAACTAAATTATATATCTGAGTTGTTTTATGTTTGTTTAGCTTCTTAATGAAAATAAACAAAAGCGAACAAGCTTATTTTTATAACCAACGAATAAAAAAAATATGTTTGTGTAAGTGTTCGTTCGCTTATGGCGTAGCTTATTCATTTTACACCTCTATAAAATGTAGTTTGATGAATTTGGAATATTTTTGAACTGCATGAAATGGAATTGAGCTATTTAGTGGGTTGGACGGATAGATCTGAGTGTAGACCGCTGAACTTCACAATTATATGTTAGCTGAGGTCTTTAAGTTTCTTACAGTTTGGGATATGATAATTAGAGTGTAAAAGTCCCTTTTGGTTAGTAAGGTTCTGCATATGGTTTAACATACACGTGAAGCGTTATATGGCATTAAGTTTTTAAATTTGAATGTCTGTGACGATGGAGATCTAAATACTAGGGAGCTCATAGCATTGAATACATTGCAAATTCAAAGAGTATATATAAAACGCAATGTGTAATTTCTGGAATGCATGATTGAGCAAAATGTGTGTAGCTAAAAGGCCTCACGGATGGATTCTGTGGTCATATAAAACCTTCAGGATAAGATATACAGAAGATAGACAGGATTTGTTATGAAAACTGAATTGACATCGGCAAGATTGTGATTGTCTTGATGGTTGCTTTCCTTGTGTTAGATTTGTGTCTCTTTTCCCTTCGATGGAACTAATAAGTAATAGCTTTCCTATTATGATTACTAAGATCATGTGTGTTTATTTGTATATGTGCTTCTTTTTGGTTGTGACATGATTCTGTTCTTGATTCTAAGGAAGCATATGAAGAATTCAAGCATGTTTTGCTCGCCTTTATATACGATAAAGATGATCAAACTTCTCCTGTGGTGAATGAGGTAGGAATTCTCTACATAGTTGCTATAATCTATTTCTTTTGGAAAAACATTTTATGTTTCCTTTCACTCCGTTTGTTCCATCAAATTGCATGTCTTTATCGACGAAGTTTTCGATATTTTTGCTATTCAACATACACAATGTTGCAAAAATTGCTAGGCGCTGGTCGGATAGGAATTATATATTATATAAATATTATAAATAATATGTATAACATAACAAAATACTTCCAATTTCAAATAGTTCAAAGTTCAAGTTGCAAAATAGACAAATAAACATAATAATTCAAGTACTTAAAACTTCAAACGTTAACATATTACTTCAAATACTTCAAACATAAATATTAAATTGATGCTTGATTCTCATCTTGTCCATATTGTTCAAATCAGTGAGAATCATGTTCCAATTTCATATGAAAAACCCGTGACTTTGTATTTACAATCCTTTGTGTGTGTGTGTGTGTGTGTGTGGAGATGTTATGATAAATTAAATATGGGTCGGTTATATTGGAAAGAAAACCCCTAAATTTTAGTTGAAAAATGCCTTTAAAAAAAAAGTTAAAAATGTTGACTTGTTGTTGACTTTGTTGACTGCCTTGGTCATGTTTAGGCGGATGTTTGACCGCTTTTCACTTTTCAGCCTAGATTGGCGGTTTGCCTATAAAAAATCGAGGCGGTGTATGCCCACTTAAGCCTAGGCGGCGCCTAGCCGCTTTTACAACACTGAACATACGTGACCTTTGTCATCTTCAAGTTTTGATTTGTTGCCATCTCTTGTAATACATTTACGCGAATTCATTGCTATAGTATTCTTAACATCTTACTGGCTAATAAAGTATCTATGATGATTGAGCAGTGGTCCGAGAGGAGGCTGTTCGAACTTGCCGGATTGATGACATCTGTTTTGAGAGCCCACTTACATGCATATGATCCACTTTTCTCGATGGCAATTCGATACCTAATCAGGTCTTACAACTGTTTCTATAATTGGGCTCTTGTCAGCAATTCTCTATTACCTCTCAGTCTCTCGCTTTCTCTCTATCAAGTGTCCGAAATTGACTTTCTACCAATCTTGCAGCATACACAAGGGATTTTGCCTTGGCCAAGGGAATTCTTCACCAATAACAGACCTTACTGAAAGGTTGCTTCTTGAGGAGCGTGATCTCCCTGCTACTCCACAAGAGGGTTTGTTTGAAGCACCTCCATTTGACGAGGTACTGTTTATATTCTAGTTTGTTTGGATTTCAGCAGAATTACAAACATGTTAGGTTAAGGTGTGAATCTTGAGTATATATCATCATTTTCTGTTTGGCCTATGAAGCTCATAGTTTAAGTTTGTTGGTCTTTTCTGAGATTAGGTGGACATACAAGCCCTTGCACATGCTGTTGAGCTTACAAGACAAGGGGCAGTTGATAGCTTAAAGTTTGCAAAGGGTGATCTATTTCAAGCATTCCAAGTAAGCTTACATTATGATCACACACCTTTATTTTAGCTTAGCAAGAAGGCATCCTTCCGCTAGTGAATCATGTATTAATTTATGTAATCTGTGTATAATCGTTGCAACATTGACTATCTAATATTTGCTTGATCATAGACTTTAACTTTACGAGGAGGCATATATTACAAATACCCATGTACTAGTTTTACAATGCTGAGACAGGAAAAACTCATTCACTTAATTGTGTTTTGAATACTTATCTAACTTGTATACATATATCACTGCCATCTAGTAAAAATCATTGCAAATCAATGCATTTGTGTATGGATTAATAAGTTCCTCCTTGCAGTTCATTTATCAGGCACTTTCTCTTTCATATTCCTTGCTTCAGTTAATGCTTTGTTATTAGATGATAGATATATTCTGATTGAGCTTCAGCTTTGGTCTAAGTTTATCTTAGACTCTATACTGATATGCCCTGATACGTGGCCTATATATTTTCTCATTCCTCATCAATTCCGTTCAATTTGCCATGTGTTTTAATCTAATTGCTATGCCTTTTATCAGGTCCATCTTTTGTGGCGACCAATCATTTTTTTTGCTTCCTTTTCTAATTTATGTCTGTTACAGAATGAAGTGTGTCGGATGAGATTGGACTTCACCATGCTCGATGAACTCGTTCATGAGTACTGTGTCTATAGGGGCATTGTCAACTCTGGCGCTCCAAACTCTTCTTGTGAGTTATAGCTGATCACAGTATATACCCTCTTTCTTGATTCCCTGCTTTTAGGGGAACATGATCAAAATAGCCAAAACATATGTGGGTTGATAAAATAGCCAAAAAATTTGCGTTAATACCAATTTAAGCATCAATTTTGTAAAAAATATACTAATTACATTCTTTTTTGGAATAACCTTTCTGGATTATTTTGACTTCTTTTGCAAAATATGACTTTTAATGCTGCATTGATTAATTTTTGTTGCATTTTTGAGTATTTTGAAGGAAAACTAAAAAGGTTCCACAAAATGCAAAGTCAAGTCCCAAACAAATATTGCGGAATTGTTAGCAATTTTGGTATCAAACACAATCCTCAACCTCTATCCGTCATTAATGAGCTCGATTCTTTATTCCTATTCACTAGTACAATGAGCGCTACAACTAGCAGCCCCTTACTAATAAAGGAAAAGGCTTATTGTTTGGGAATTCTGTCAAAACCCATAAATTTTTGGATTATTTTGATCGTTTTCCAATTTTAATTATTGTATTAACTCTTCTTTTGTTCATCGCTTCAGTCCAAGGAATGGAGGTAGTGCACGAACCATCAGAGTCGAACCAAACAGAACCAGAATCTACTGTATCGACAGATTTTTCTCTTGATGGATCCAGTAAGCTTATTGATACAGACATGGATTCACCTGATGCTGAAGAAAGATACCCTTGTGGTAGCACAATGAGCAGCCATGAAGACTGTAGTACAAGTGGAGTCTATCGACATAAAGCTTCTAAACTCCTTCAAAGAAATTATATTCGGGGAACTGGGGAGAGGAACAAACGTAAGAGATGGAGGGGCAGAGATGATTCATCCCCACAAGACCTTAAAGCTACTAAGTTGGTAAATGCCAGTATGTCAGAGGAGCAGCAGGTATCGTATGATTTGTTCTGGAATAATTATTTTGGTGAACGGATTTTGACTCACTTTTGTACTGCAGGTTTCTGAAGTATCATCTGTGGTTGATGCTATTGGAAATAAAGAGGACACATATGAGATTATGTTGGCAGTTAAGGAGTTGGCAAGCAAAGGAATGGCGGCAGAGGTTGTAGAAGGAATAAATGATATGGATCCTACTTTTTTTGAACAAAATCATATTCTTCTGTTCCAGCTAAAAAGGGTGAGTGAAATAATTATGGGAAGGTGATCAAAATAGCCAAAATATATATGGGTATGAACTTTCGATGGAATAATCAAAAAAGATAGTTTTGTATCAAAATAATCATCAATTCTGTAGACAACAAAAACGAACTCAAATGTTCTTTCTTTTCTTTTCTTTTATTTATTTATTTATTTTTTGTGGAGTATTTGTCACTTGTTTTGAATATTATGACTTCTTTTTCCTTCTGCATTGTTCGGGTATTTAAAGGGAAAAAGTCTCACAAAAGAATAGGTTTTCCCCCCCGAAAAACTGAAATTGATGGCTATTTTGCTATAAACAAAAATAAAATAAAATAAAATTATTTTGGTTAAATCTACTTGCAGCCACCCAAATGTAATAAGTAAAACCAAAGAGAATAACTCAAATAGCTTGATATAAGACTCTGATGGCTAAGGATAAATAAGTAGAATGCTGTTTCAACGCTGTGGGTCTATCAATTTTGGTGCCACAAACTGACTTGAGACCTTTCATGTGGTTCCAGATTGAATTTTTGAAGCTGGTCAATTGCGTGATCATTCTCGCACTAAAGGTTGCTTGTTCCCACTTGGGGCCTTTAGCAACCAGAGATCCAGCTCTTTTGAAGCCCTTAAAGGAGACGTTGTTTGCCTTGCTTACACCTAATGAGAAATTTGCTGGGGAAAGCTTGCCCTTTCATGCTCTGTCAACTTCACTCCAGGTCAGTAATTATTTTCTTATTAACTTATAATCTTGTATGTTCATATTGTGATGGTCAGAATGACATGCTCTTGTTATATCTTTCTTTTTCTATATATAGATTATAGGACCCGAACAATTTTGTTCTCAAACTTGATAACATAAAAACGTAACAAAGGTCGGTTGCTCTTAATAGGCAGCCGCATCCCAAAGTTCTAAATGGCTTACTTTCTAGCGGTATGCCGACTCATCTTACCATTCTTGATAGACTGATAGAGAACTCTATTTTGGTGATGAATCACTATAGGAATCTTGTTAAACCTAATCCCTAGTTATATTATCACCCAATTTTATAAAATGTCAAACCAATTTTTTTTCCACGACTTGATCTAAAGAATTTATGCCAGGAAGTACCACCTGTATTGAACACACATGCGATTAGTCACCTCACCATTTTAGTCAATTATAGGGACACTAGATTACAAATAGGTGTTACTAATATCCGGCTGATAAAGGGCAAGATGTTTGCATCATAGTCACAAGAAACGCCAACTGACCCATGATATGTTTTGGATCGCTGCGAGAACGCGGGTACAACAGCGTTCTGGATCGCTAATTTAAGCGCCCCGGCAATGTAGTTCGACGCACCAAAATCATACAGACCAGCGTACTCAACAACTAGGGTTCGCAATATAAAATTTTTGGTACAAAGATTTATAGTCACTTGGTTTGTTTGGGCAAAATTTTGAAAGACATGCTAGTGTATCAATTTTGTTCAAAGAATCAACTGGATCTCATTCTTTGTTGTATATTATCGGCAATGGTTGTGAGTGTATCAATTTTGTTGTATATTTATATGGTACATTGTCCCAAATTGGGTACATGGTAGCAAATTAAATGGTATATCGAACTGGAGTGATCCTAACCTCCCCCACAGAGACTAGACAAACCCAATAGTATTCTATGTGTCTATGCATCCTATCCAAAAGTGTTATCATCTTATGGATCACAAATGCTTTGTCTCCCCAAGTGCCGTGAGCCGACATCCAACACACTAGATAAATAGTTGCTAAACGAATATATATAAAGAATTAGAGATATCATTATATAAAACATGTATAATCTTTATTCGAAGGCCATATCTATCAAAACCCTCAACATGTATGTCTGCACCAAAGATAGTCATTGCGTTTTACTAAGTATTACTACGTTGTCAAAGGGAGCCTTCTGACCATCGAATGTGGAACACATTATAAGACACAAATTCGATGTTTACTTGTTTTATAGCCCCTTTAAGACTCATTTGCCTTGGCGCCTACCTGAATAGCACCTCTTGGGCTCAAGTCACCAAATGTAACACTTTTTGTACGCATTCATCTTGCCTTCTACTGGTAAACCTTATTGGGCTCAAGTCACCAAATGTGACACTTTTTGTACTCATTCATCTTGCCTTCTACTGGTAAACCTTATTTATGAGAACGAGCTTTCACTTGGTCTTGATATTCTTTCACCTATGTTTGTAATCACTCCAGACACATGAGTTATAAGATCAGAATGCGTTAACTAGACCGATTACCACACACCAGGAGGTAATTATGCTTGTCTTGTACATAAATTCATCATTTGGGTGGATAATTGTTTAAATATAGGATAACACAACGTAAATACAAAAATCAAACAACAGAGTATACCAACAACAAATGTGCACCCTACCTAATTCACACTTACAAAATGCATGCCAAAGTATTCAAAGTGTCCCCTATGAGCATCTTTAGGTAAAATGCACTCTAGATATGGAATCCTAACGGTCATTAACTCATTTGACGTATGACATTGAAAAACAAACAACCCTCATCAGCCTTAGTGGTATCACCATTGTACGAGGGATATTCAGGGATGGGGCATATCTACGGGATGAAATCATACCGTTATAGGTTTGGGAGATAAGCATTATGCTGACCTTGTTGAGATATAGTTCTGTGCAGGTCGTAGGTTTTTTAATTCATCCTTAAAACACAACACCCATCTTGAAATTTTGTGAATATACTCCCAATCAACATTACTTGTTATAAAGCGCCCTTAGTATGTTGAGTATGCTTAGTGCACTTCCAAAACAATCATTGATCATTTGATCATCCAAATTAGATCTTATAGGTCAAGAAAATGAACTCTAACCCATAATCCCATATTATCATATATGGTGCCATTAGGAACAATTAAGCCATAAATGCGACTAAATCTACTTACCAGACATCATGTTTAAGTATTTAAGACTTGTATAAACTAACAATTCCCACAACACAAACCAAAATAGACATGGATAATCATAAACCACAGAAAATGCTGAAACAAAGCTCTTACCGCCAATGTGCTTAAACCGTTGATATTATGGTGACACTTTCAGTATAATGATCATCTTCTTGTCCCAAACAACTTTCATTCAATCAGACCTCCAATTTGCGCCTCGAATTTTTCCAATTTCCTCTTTACTAACCGCTAGGTAGAAGATAAGTGGAGGAAAATGTTTGTTAAAGCCAACAAATTTAATAGAAGTTCCAATCTCTTATATTTAAAATATCTTTTGTAACTTTGCCCAGTTGACAGTTAGATCCGACATATTATATTAAGCGATTATTCAAACTTGATTTAAAAAGCGAAGTGCAGCATACTGAGGCGATAATTACCAGTTATCCTGGGCATGGCGAACTGCATGAGATGCAGAGAGTTGAGGCCGCCAAGCGCTTTTTTTGACACCTAGTGTATAAGGTGCATGCTCCTGTTATTCTATGGTTCTTCTCCTCAATTGGCTAATAACCCTCATAAGTTAAAACGTAGAAGATTATTCAAAATACATGATTTGTAGGTGCAAAGTACAAAGATATAATTTAGTTTTTGAAGATTTTTATTGATAAAATTGAAGTCTGAGACACCAGTGATACAACAAAGTTGTATGTTGTATCTTCTTGCTTAGCTTTTACAACTTTTCATAGTGAAAGTGTGAGTGGTTGCACGGAATCCCAATTTAATATTTCTCCAACCTGAGTTGCAAATTTCCATATTTTCCCCCAACATGATTAATAAGCATTGCACCTTATGCATTGACAACCGAGATTGGTGAAATTTGGTATTTTGCAACATAGGTTGGGATTCACCAATTTATCTTCTGTGATAATAATGACTAATGACATGAACTTTGAACCCCTCATCCAGTTACCAGTTTTAGTAGCTAATCAAGAAACATCCACCTTATCTAGCGGGCTGCCGAATGTCACATTGCACTTGGGAGTATTTATAGTCCACAACAGTTAAGAGGGCATTTATCATTAAGTTTTGTCATCTGTTCCACAATATAGTTTTTCTATGAATACACGAGTTACAGAAGTAAATTCACTTCATTTTATATGATTTGCTAGTTTTTAACATTGGATTGAAATTTGTTATCTATAAGCAAATAATTTAGATTATGAGCATTATTGTGAATTTGTGTCTCTGTTCATGATGGCTGGTGTTGCCTAAAGCCTCAGCTTCTCCTGGCCTCTTTGGTGGTTGTAGTGCAAAGTGCCTTTCAAAACCAAGTATAGAAGTCACCTCAAATAACCAAAAATCAGTATTATTAAACTTGTGTGTTGCATTTATCAGTTACTTGATTATAAAGTAGTACTTGTATCATAATTCATAATTACCCCTAGATTTCATGACTTATTTTGCCTGTATCAAGTAATTTAATTGCAGAAGCAGTATTTTAACATAATTCATTATTAACCCTAGATTTCATTACTTATTAAGGGTATGTTTATGAATAATAATGGGCTAGGCTTTTTATTATGCGGGTTGAAATTTGTATTTTGTAGCCTTGTTTAAGTGGGCCTGGCCAATAAATTATTATTGCAAAATTACTAAAAAGGATATAATTAAATGAGTTTTATGGTATATGTTAGATATTTTGTGGGTAAATATGTAATTTATGGTTCATAAGCCCCGGGCTAAAGTTTTAGCCCCTTTTATGTAAAAGTTTTAAGCCCCTTTTTAGGGCTTATGATTTCATAAGCCCGCATGACAAACGAGACTTATTTTATAAGCCGGCTTATTTTAAAAGCTCAAGCCCCATAAGCCCCTCCATAAGCCCTCCCCAAACACACCCTAAGCCTTGGCTGATGCCCATGCTATATTGGTCGGCTCTAACTGTATATTAGTGCAAGCCAAGCTTGAAGCTATTTGCTTCTTGTGTTATTTTAAACAATGTTGCAAAAATCGGCCTAGGCGGCCTAGTAATCGGCTATTACAAGGTAAATGGTCTTCTACCTTGTTGATTTTTGGAAAGCCGGGAAAAAAATCGGATTGGTCAAAGCCGGCCACTAATCGGTAAAAAATAGGACTAATCGGTCAAACTCGTTTGAATTAGTCAACTTTAGTCGAAGATATTTAAAGTATTATTAGGTCTTCTAATTAATTTGTGGATCGGTTTTATTCACGTTTCACACCCAATGGACCGCATAATCAAAACTAGAGCGGCTTTTGAGGTTTGGGAACACAGTAGGAATGAAATCTGTTTAGTACTTTTGTTTGGTTGAAGTAGAATGTTTATGTTTAGACATTTAAGTGCTTGAATTATTATGTTTTATTGTTTATGTCTATGAATTTTGAACTACGTGGACTTTGTACTATTTGAAGTATTATGTTCATGTAATATAAATAATTTGAGATTTGTATACAGAATATTCCAATCTGATTAGTGACTGATTAACCCCCCAGACCGATTACTAGCTACAAGGGTTGGCCGACGAGTAACTAATGCATTTTGCAACTCTGATTTTAAATATATATAAAAGCATGGAATCGAAGTTTTCCGTTTGTGTGCATATAAAGAACGAAAAGACATTGATAAATGATCATTGAAAGGCAAATCAAACATATTCTTGTGTTGTTTTATGCTTAGACACATTATTCGATGGAGTCCGAACTTACTAAATTCGTTTCACTCCCATATCTTTTATTGTGAATAGGTTGCAATAGGTAGGAGACTGGGCATCGAAGAACCTCAGCTTATGAAGATAATGAGAACTACCCTTCACACACATACCGAATGGTTTAAGCTTCAAATGTGTAAAGATCGGTTTGAGGGTCTGATAAAGATCGTCCTTTTGAAAGAAGTCAATTCTTCGCTGCTAGCAGATAATCTTTACAAATCGAGTGGTGATATATCCAACCGTACTTCTTCTCAAGGCACTGCAACCAATAGCAGAATGCCCGAAGATGGCAGCAGTCCTGCTCAAGTCTCATCCACTGCAGATGTTGCATATGATGAAACTGCAATACTCAAAGTTATGGTGAGTCCTCAACACTTCATCACAATTTGCAAAATATTTCTTGCTTTGGGTCCACAAAAGATCTTTATGGTTAGGAGGGTGTTTGAGTATTTTAAGTGCTTAATGGTTTTATTGGAAAAGCACTTCTGATGGGTTCGGATTGCTAAGTACCTATTGGCTTAAATTTGATGGAATAAGCACTTTTAAATAACATACACAGAATTTGTTTGAGTTTAACGATACAAATTGAATAGTAAAATATATTATATTATCATGTCAATATTGGACCTTTGGGACTCAATTTGAAGGTGTTAGTGGGAGCTTTATAATAGTATATAATTATGATAATTAAGCTTGAATGTATATTTTGGTTAGTTAACAAAATAGTTCGATGTAAGATTTTGAAACTTAGATTTAAAGAAATGGTTTACACTTTATATCGAATTTGGTTTGAACTTTCATTGGGGGATATAGTGTCCCACCAAAAAAAAAAGCTACACTAAATTGGTTTGCTGGTTGACGATAACTTTTTACTCTAAAACACCAAATTTGGTGTTTGATGCATAGACACCGGAGATGGTCTATATACCAAATACAGGCTTAAAACATGCAATTTCAAACACCAGCTAAATGGAGCGACTCTTCCCTGTGTTGTTTCTTATATTGATTGGTATTGTGCAGGAGTTTCTTGCTTTGCCCAGGGCTGATGCTATACATCTCCTAGCTCAGTACAATGGAGATGCCGAGACTGTGATTCAGCAGATATTTGCCTAGCATGCATGCACGTGCACTGTACATTATACCTTGTCATCCAATTTCATGGAACTCCATGTTTTCGTATTTTTATTTACATTAATTCATTCATTTGTGCCATACAAATATTTACACTAAACCTGTGGATATATGTATTTTAACCCATAGCGACAACTGTTGTAGAAACACTCTGTTTGGTTCATATGAATGAATCACTTTAGGGTGAATGTGAATTGGAATAAGGTAGCTCGCTTTTGGTTTTTTCTTCATGCACATCCCATTTAGATAGCTTAATGAATGATCTAATAAAAATAATGTGGATATCAATAAAAATAATGTGGATATTGGGCTCCCTGTAATACCCAGAAAATAGTGGCATACCTTTTTTTGGCTTTCAGATATATATCCTCCGAAAATGAAAATTGCATATATATCCTAAACATGCATAAAAATCATCAGACCTGCGCATAAAAACTTGTACAAATGATATATATGTAATTATTCATTTTTTGATATATATGCATTTTTTTCTTTTTTGTTGTCTCGACTTTAACTAATTATATCATAATATTTAGAGATTTTTTTTTAAATAAACACTTTGCCTTTGCCTTTACCTTTACCAAAATAAACCATCTAAACCTGTTTTTATCAAAATCGACACTTTAGGCGAGCAAACATTTGCTCTTCATGTTTTTGTTTTGTAGCGGTGCGAATAATTGAAAGGAGAGCAAAGCATTTCTTTCCATGCGCTCAAGTTGAGATGAGTAGAGAAAAGATTGCTTCATTATTGCTTTGAAGAAGGATATGCAATGTTTGAAACGAATTCGCCTTTGGTCAACTTCTCGAGCACTAAAACGGGTAAAACCGGTTTCTAAAACCGTCAACGTAGAAGGCTTTTAGACGTCAAGGTCATGAAACCCACGGGTTTGGTTTTTCAAAATTTTATGAAAGTTGACGGTTAGAGCGTCGAACCGGTTGACTTGATCAAAATTGACCGGTCGAAAAATAAAATATAAAATGAAAACCGGTTGACATGGTCGAATCGTTTTGAATCGAACGTGTTGACTACCGGTCGATTAAAACCGGTTTTTAAAACCTTGAGGATATGTGAGTGAAATTAATTGGAGAGCAAATGGTTTGCTCGCCCAAAGTGTCGATTTTGATAAACTCATTTGAAAATGTTTATTTTTATAATTGAGTGTTAGAAGTGTTTGTTGTGGTAATTGATTTAAAATTTACAACACAAAAATTTATCTTACACGTTCTAAGAGACTTGAACTCATAACCATTTGGTTCGAGATTTTTAGACAATTTAAAATATCATTAGGACACAAGCCCTTTCGTTAGTCGCATACTTTTTGTTTGGGTATAATATTCTATGGCTAGAGGAGTTGACAAGATATTGTTTGTATCTGTTTTTACGATAGAGTAAGGATCAAATAAGTAAAATTAAAATTAAAAGGAATGGTAAGAAAACTACCGCACATTTCAGATACACCTAAAGAAACAGATGCATCTCCCCTTAAATTTCTCCACCTTATTTGAAATGTGTGGCTCAAATTTCTTCTCATTCTTCTTATTTCAATTTCTCTTCTCACTAGATCTCTTTCGTTACACATGGTTCTAAAAGGCTCAGAAAGGCCCAGAAAGCCTTGCAGTTCTCAGCAAAGCGCGCTGGCGCTAGCATGCATATAATATGCCGTCAGGCCGCTTTATGCCACGCTTTGTAAACTCGGTATATATGAAATATGATATAAATATATGAATATTTTCATATTTCACGCCTTTATGTCACGCTTTATAAACGAAAAGCTTCGCATGACCGCAAAACGTGCGGAGACTTATCTATGCCACGCCACGCCACGCCTATTTATAACCTTGGTTTTACGTCTTGGAAGGTTTATTATGGGATGGGTCATGTTACTTAGTTGCACATATTGAAGTCTACATAAAGCTGTACTTGTTGTCTATATTAAATATTTCCATAAACTAACATCCTGATGGTAAAGGTAGTAGTTCTCTAGTGCTAGAGATTTCAGTTAATTCCTCTGTTGTGAAAAACTTTAGATTTTTTGACAACCTTTTTATAAATCTACATTTGAAATATGTGTTATTGCATGATTTACGTAAAATTCATGTGATCTTTTTGGCAGTAATTCACATGTGAATTTTTAACTATGTCTTTCTTTACAGTTTTCCGACATGTGATTTGCAAGGTTTTCACAATATTAATTCTCTCACGCGAACCTACCCCTATATATAGCGGTAGTGGTGATCGGAGGAGTAGAAGTTTAGGTGCTTAAATTGACTAAATGGCTGTGGTGTTTCATGACATTAAAGTGGCATTGATATGGCCTAAATCTATACCCGTAGACTACTAGACAACTCTTGGTATGCAATTGATAATTTCAACAAGCCTCTTATAGTCAAGAACTAATTTCTGAATCCAATGTTTCGATCTCAATGTTGGTGATTGTATGTCAGATGCCTTCTAGGAGGTCGTTTGGGTGGGAGATATTAGTCGACGGGCTCAACAGGATCCACATCTTTACTCTCCTCAAAGACTTCGCCCATGTCTCACATCCCGACTCTTGGTCATACAATATCGACACATCCAAGCCCATTAAAGTAAACATTCTTTCATAGATAATTGGCTTGAAAAGAATCTCCACTTTAACCTAGACTAACGAATCAATTATATATATATATATATATATATATATATATATATATATATATATATATATATATATATATATATATATATATATATATATATATATATATCAAATAAGATCAATCTTAAAGTTGTTAAAATATATCTAAAATTTGACAAGTGACTCACTCCTTATAACAAAAAATCATTTTTATTAGCTACAACTAAAAATGTTAAAGTTTTGATAGATTTCTTGTTAAAATTCATTAAACTGGTGATACACTTTGATTAGAAGTGTAATGCATCGTTTTTGTATGCTAGACGATTTTGGAATATTTATTAGTGTAATATGAGTGTATCACTAATTCAAACTAGTACATTTGGTTATTAGTTTCTAAAATGTTAATTTGTATTAAAATATTATTTTTTTGTATTATTGCTAAAATTGTTATTTATAAATGTTTTAGTAATTTTTTAGACTTGATCTTATTTTATAACTTTAGTATGATCTCACATTAACTCCCTATATATATATATATATATATATATATATATATATATATATATATATATATATATATATATATATATATATATATATATATATATATATATATAATGATAACTACATATTTTAGAAATTACCAATCTACATAAAAAATACACTGTAAATGATTCGACCAGTAGTTAATCGGACCACAAAATTAATCAGGGACCCACATTTTGCATAAAATTATCCTCGTCACAAAATTATAGTCCTCTGCCTTTTCGTCTTTCTTTCATAACTTTGACTTACGTAATTTTGTTTGTTATATAACACTAAAATATATGAATGGATTGAGTTTTAAATGTATTTTTATTGGTATAATTTTCATCAACTATTGTATAACACAAACAAAAATATTTAAGGTCAAAGTTGTAAAAGCTTGATAAAAAGTCAAATACTATAATTTTGGACGATAAGCTAATTAGCTACAATTAATTGTGCTAATATATATATATATATATATATATATATATATATATATATATATATATATATATATATATATATATATATATATATTAAAGTTAAATAAAACAAATATCAGAAAACAATAAAAGGTTTTTTAATACAAAAATTCCACAAGATCGGGTATGTTGGTGCATAAAACTTTTGTGAAAACATATTTTATAATTTTGAGTTTTAATACGTTTTTTTTAGTGCACAAAAAATGAATTTTGATGCTAAAAATTTGATGTACAAAATTTTCAACTTGTTTTAATTAGATGCTATTTTGATTTGAAAAAAGTCAAAAGTAAGGTGCAAAACCAATTTTGATGCACAAAAAATAATTTAATGCAAGAACGATTTTTTTCATAATTTTTTTGGAAAAAAAATCCACTTTTAAAAAAAGTTTTTCACAACTTTTTCATGCACCATAATAACCGATCTCGTGGGATTTTTTGGGAACTTAAAAAAAAAATATTTTTATCTTTTTACGGATATATATATAAAATCTAGATCAAATAAGATCAAACTTAAAGTTGTTAAAATGAGATCCAACTAAAATTTGACAAGCGAAACTCTCCTTACAACAAAAATAAAATTTTTATTGGGCTAATGATAAAAAGTACTATATTGGCAAGACACTTTCCTCTCGCAGAAATAACAAAATTTTTTGCTCTCGTGATTATACTTTCAAATTCATCATCTTAGGGATTTTGCAAAAAAGTTGAACATTTTGCCCTCTTACCCACAAGAGCAAATGATGGCAAGTATTATATTTTTTATCGTTGCCCTAGTTTTTATTATGTTAAATTTTGGATATGTATTAAGATAATTTATTTAATGATTTATAATTGTGTTAAATCTATGATAAAAATGTTTTGTTTTATCACTTGCCCTAATTCACTTGTTGTTTAACGCCTGCCGCTAAACCTAATTAGGTTTAACGCTCCGCTAAATTAGGAGGAATTATATCACAACCAAGTACTTTCATATAAATTTCTGTCGTCACTGTTGAAGCATATACTAGAGAGTATACTATGACTAGATTAAGGGTGTGTTTGTTTGATTAAGATGTTACACATCTTAATCTGACACGATTCATCTGAATCACTAACATCTTACTAATAAGAGGTAGCTATAATGTCTGAATCTGAATGAAAAAGTGTTGTTTGTTTTTTATAATTGTCCAAATGATTTTAATTTTCCCTTTTTTAAGTATATATTAAATTATTACAAATACGATTAATAAGTAAATAGTGTAAACTTAAAACAAAACATTTTTATCATAGATATAACATAATTATAAATCATTAAATAAATTATCTTAATACATATCCAAAATTTAACATAATAAAAACTAGGACAAATGATAAAAAAAAAAGTATCATACTTCACACATTTGCTTCATGTGGTAAGAGGGCAAAATGTCCAACTTTTTGCAAAATACCCTAAAGAGGATGAATTTGAAAGTATAATACCCATGAAGAAAAAATTGTTTGGCAATTCCTCAGAGGAAAGTGTGGCAAGTATAGTACTTTTTGATCATTAGCCCTTTTTATTAACTACAACTAAAATTGTTAAAGTTTCGAGATTTCTTTTAAAATTTACTGAAACCTAGGTGATACATTTTGATTAGAAGTGTAATGTGTATCATGTTTTGTATGTGTATCAGATTTTGGAATATTTATTAGTGTAATGTGTATCAGATGTATCACTAATCCAAACTCATGTATCATTTGGTTATTAGTTGCTAAAATGTTAATTTGTATAAAATATTATTTTTATGTGTATTATTGTTAAAATTGTTATTTATAAATGTTTTAGTGTTTTTTAGACTTGATCATATTTTTACAACTTTAAGTTTGATCTCACGTTAACTCTCCCTATATATATATATATATATATATATATATATATATATATATATATTTATATATATATATATCCTACTACTATAATTGCATAAACCACTCTCTCTCCTATTTAATTTTTTCGACTTTTCTTTCAGGTAATAAAGCATAATGTACAACACATTAAAGCACAAAATTTCAAACTTACAACCACATATGCATAATATACAACACATTGATACACATATTAAATATAGAAACCACATTAATGCATACAATTAATACACCCTCACCAATTAATACAAAATGTAAAGTACAATGTACAAACCTATATACTACATCCTACTTATAAAGCATGTTGAAATATCCGAACCTTTAAAAAAAGAACAAAACTAAATAAATTTCATTCTATCTTTCGTTCGTATAAGACCCAATAAAAATATAATACCGTCATTTTGCCGCAAGCATAACTTTTATTAGCTACTCAAATCAAGTTACCAAATGCTATATTTAAATATATAAATACACATTAACTTGGAACATCATTAGCTATTGACTTGAAATATTTTTCACTGCCTTTACTTGGTGCAAAAATACAAACCCACGCCAAGATTTCAACGCGACAAAAAACTTTCTTTCATCTACACGAAAGAATATCTTCACATATCATTTTCAAAGCTAAAGCTTCCTTTATATTTCGAAAGAAAGATTCATAATAATTATGTTATAATCTCTCTTTGATTCGTTCAAAAATAGCAACAAAAATGAAAACAACACAAGATGAATCTACCCAAGACCCTCCAAAGGATCTTGAAGCCATTAATATGCTTTCTTGATTCGAATTGAACTCAAATGAAGAAAAGTTCATGGATCGTTTATATTTATGTGTCGTTAAAATTGTTGGATTTGTGATTTGGTTATAATTCATGATGGTGAAGACGATTTCAGAGATGAAATCGTGAAATGAGATGAGTTTTGATGGAGTTGTGAAAAGTTTAGGTGAAAGAGAGGAGGGGGCAATGGTATCCGAAGTGTGTGTAGGGTTAAAGAGTAAAAATGTTTAGGTTTTATCTAATATTGGGTTTGGGATTGATACAAATGTTTAGGTATTATTTTGGGCCCGGGTCTTTCAATTCATATGACAAAGCTCAACATCTACATTAAAAGAGACCTGACGGCTTTCATTAAATATCCAAAAATGGTTGTTATTGAGCTATTGTTATAATAGTTTAAGTTTGTTGTTGGGTTAAATGCTATCCGTAATTTTACTACTTGAGTTAAAAGTTTGCTTCACAAGTGGTGGGTGTCATTACGAGGGTCGAGAACTCTCCTTTCACCAAGAACAACACGTTGACAATCACATAACCTTTAACTACTTGCAATTATACTATTGTCTTATATAATTTTATTGTTATTTGTAAATTACTTGTTAAAAAGATATGTCCGCATAACATCACACTTAAGAAAATATAGTCACAGCAGGTACCATCGCTACGCCGCTATATATATATATATATATATATATATATATATATATATATATATATATATATATATATATATATATATATATATATATATATATATATATATAATATATCAAAGGTGTCTAGTATAGGAGGCTTTGGAAACTACACAACAACTATTTGTTGAATCCTTTTGGTGGCTTCTCTTTGGAGCATGGTCTCGATTTAAATGGGTTTCTCGAATTGCTCCTCTAACTTTGAAAATCTTGTCGCATGGAAAGATACATGAAACCTTACTACCACTACGAGGATTTGTTTTGATACGTTTGTTCAAACTACCACTTGAATGTTGTTGAGATCTAGAAAAAGTGTTTACTTGACTTGAAACTATAAGAATTTGAACTTTCACCATGGAAATCAAAGTTACGCTTATTTTACTAATGGATTGTTCACATGTATAAAAAACCTATCCTAGTGTGGTGTGTTGTTAGACTGGATCATTGAGCCAAAAACTACTTGTATTGACTTGTGATTTCCTCCTTTTACCGCTAGCTTCTAGTTGGTATGTTTAACAAAATTTCTTATTGTCGTTCAAAAACAAAATATTACATGTTCCACTTTGTCCAATAACAAACTATCGAACTAAGTAGTTATTATAACATTTTAGGCCTTATATAATTACATAAAATAGGTCAAAACCAAAGGCTTTGTGATCCAACAAGATTTCATACTATATGTTGGGAATTCTACTAAGTAAGAATTCTCATGAAGAATCACGAAGTGCAAGGATTCTAAGAAGAAGAGATTCATGAAGTAGATAAACCACGTAGTTTGTTTTGCGGAGATAGATATTCATGTAGTTTATTGTTAGTTAGGATATGCATGAGCTTTATTAGGAAGTGATAATGTATATCTTCTTTTGTTTTATGTTTATACGTTTCGGGGAAGCGGTTTAGGGTTCCTTGTCTATAAAAGGAACACATTAGTATGAATGATGTACGAGTTTGAAAAACAAGTTTGAGTTCTATTCAAAGATCCATTATGGATCAAAGTATTCTTAGTTATTATTGTTTTTACTTGTATTTGATTTTTAGAATAAAAGTAATAGAGACTTTCTATTAGTGTGTTTGTGATTACATAAGCATTACTAACGATCCACGAGCACTCAAAGATCTATCAAGGTCTAAGTTTCAACAAGTGGTATCAGAGCCTCGAGAGAGTCTCTGTGATACTAAGAATATTCTTTTCTTTACTCCTACACAACCAAAACTACCTTAACCATGGTCGGTGGACGATGAAATTGAAGTCACTACCAATCAAAACACTACATCTTTGCAACAACTCAATCTCTCAAACAGCAATGCAAAGTTCCCTATCCGAAGGAGGAGTATGATTTGTGGGCTATGAAGATGCAGAATTGGATTTCCAATATTGATTGGAATCTTTGGGAAGTTGTGAAGAAGGGTAATAGTTTGAAGAGGCATGTCACGTGATCCTCGATGGTACTGCATTACCATCATTGGTCCCAAAACTATCAAGAGATACTAGCCGCTCAGAGAGAACAAAGTTAGAACTACTCTCCTTCGGGCTATACTGATGACACGGGTGACTTTCACTACATGCAGGATGCTAAGGACATCTGGATGGCTATCAAGGCTAGGTTTGGTGGGAACGAGGATTCAAAGAGAATGAGGAAATCAATGCTAAAACAACAGTTTCAAGAATTCCAAATCACTGAGGAAGAAGGTATCCACAAGGGATATGACAGATTCCATAAGATTTTGAGTCAACTGAATCAGGATGAAGCCGCAGACAATGAGGACTCAATTCAAAGTTTTACGATCTTTACCTCCATCTTGGTTGCAAGTGAGCATTGCACTCAAAGCTAAAAGTGGGCTGGATATGGTCACTTTTGATGATCTCTCAACAGCTTAAAACTCTTGAGCCCTGATGTCAAGTCCCTTCGCTCATCCACTTCTACCACTCAAAGATTTGTTGGGGCATCCTCAAATAAGATGACCTATGCTCCAAGCCTAGTTTCCTCAGTATCATCATCCTACATCTTCACTCCATCAAATTCTCAACCTAAATCCAGTGGTGTGTTGGAAGATGACTTCACTCTTTGTTGCCGATTATGAAAATCAAGAACAACTAGCTGAGGACCTTGAACAGTGGATCCACTTGATATGGAAGAGATGAACTTGAAGTGGCAACCGCCATGCTCTCACATCAAGAGGTTTGAGCGTAAGTCTGGGAGAAAGTTTGGGTTCCAGGGAAGAGATCCAACAAGATTTGACAAAAGGAAAGTCAAGTGCTATACTTGTGGTCAGATGGGTCACTTCTCAAGAGAATGCAAGGATAGGAAGGTTGGTGATGAGGTTAGGTATTCTTCCTATCAGCAGAATCATATGGAAGTGGAAATTCCAAAGTGGATCCTCCAATGCTTTGGTCACACCGATGATCATGTCAACTGGAAGGTACATGAGCACCGATAATGATGAAGCTCCCGTTTCGAGAATGGTGTATTGGCTGCATATTGTACTACCTGAGGATCAACATGATCAAGTTGCCTTAATGGGCATCTCTCCGGTACATAATTGTGTTTTTGGTTGTAGTGAAAGATATAATGAACTTAAGGAAGCCTATGATGAATTGAAACCTAAATATAATGAATGTTATATTGAAGTTGAGGCTTATAAAGGGCTTTAAAAACATTAGAAAGACAAAAAATTTGGTTTCAAAAGAATCAACTGGCTTATGATGAAAAGATACGGGTGTTAGAAAGTGATTTGGAATGTACTAAAATTGATTTAAAACGTACTGAGAAAGAAAAAGCTGATGTAGTCTCTGAAAACCAAGTGCTACAAACGAAACTAGATGAGGAAGTAGCTAGACATAAAGAATGGTTAGTGTCAGGTGAAAAAGTAGCTAAATATATCTATGGTAGTCAATCTGTAAACTCTGGAATAGGTTTAGGTTTTAAGAAGTATGTTGGCTTAGAAGCTAGGAATGATATGCGTAAATCTACTCCAGCAGGATTAGCTAATTATGTAAAAGAAAGAGAATTACATGCTGCACTGACCTATTAGAGGAGAACATATGCCCATTGACCTTTCCATCACAGTTTACTTTGATGGATCACACCATCTTTATGGCAAAAGTCAAGAGACTTGCCGGACTGATTCTTCATCTACTGACTTTGTCTCTTGTTGTGACAGTGACAAGTCCTCTGACCAAGGGTCTACTACATCTACCAGTGGTGATTCAAATGAAAAGTCAGACCTTCCCAAGACCTCACCCAAGCCTACACCCAAGACTCCCTACAAGCCTGTTAGAGTTGCTGCTGAGGAATCATCTTCCAAGATAGTTTCCTCTGAAGACTTGTCTTTTAATTCTTTGCAAAATAAGGCTTTTAATTTTGTTAAAAACAATTCTGTTAATGTTTGTGGTTTGAATGCTTTTGCATGTAATGAGACATCTTTCACTTTGAATAAATCTTCTAAAAAGAAGAGACATGTTTTGTTTGTGGAAGTAAATTTCATTTGATTAAGGATTGTAATTTTCATGAGCAAAGAATGGGTGTATGTGCTAGTCAAACGAAACCTAGACCAATGTGGAAAAATGTTAATGATATACCATCTTTTGTTCCACAAGCAACTTATAAATCTACTGATAAACCTTCTCCATCTGCTTGGAGAAGAAGCATTGCTGCATATGTGAAACCTACTAGTTCATACTTTCAAAATGGTTATTGGCCTGGATGTTTTGACTCAATGGATGTTGGAAGGGGATATATAGGGTATCACTGCTGGCCTCAGCAGGTTGTTCTTGGACTAAAAAGGGACCTAATTTTCAATGGATACCCAAGAACAATGGTGGATCTTATACATCTACTTGGCCTAAATCTTATGATCCACAAGGCGGTGCTAAGTCGTAGAATGACTTGAGTCTCCATAGTGTACTAATATGTTGTATATTTTATTGTTGTTGTAGGATCATCCTCTGAGGAGTAAAGATGTTGGCATAGTAGATAGTGGTTGTTCCATAAGCATGTCGTGAAACGCGAGAAGATGCATGATTTTGTACCCATGAAGGAGGAGGCATGTGACTTTTGGTGGAGGAGATGGTAGGATCACTAGGAAAGGCACCATTAGAACACCTCACTTGGATTTTGAGAATGTGTACTATGTAAAGGAACTGCAATATTTCAACTTGTTCTCGATCAAAATTTGTGACACCAAGAACAAAGTATTATTCTCTGAGAATGAATGTATTGTGCTCTCTAAAGACTTCACACTTCTAGAAGATACATCAATTGGCTGAGAGTTCCTAGAAGCCACAATTTATACACATTCAATTTGAATGATGTTCAACCAGAAGGTGACCTAACATGTTTGGTGGCTAAAGCATCCTTGGATGAGTCTACAAAATGGCATAGAAGGATGGCTCATGTGAACTTCAAGACCATTAACAAGCTTTCTAAAATGGGTCTAGTTGAAGGACTTCCTTCCAAAGTCTTCACCAATGAACATAATTGTGTTGCTCGCACAGGGAAAGCAACACAAAAGCCTCATACAAAGCCATTACATTTGTGAGCACTATCTCGAACCTCTTGCTTGCATATGGATCTCTTTGGTCCAACCCAAGTCGAGTATTGATCACAAGTATTTCACGGTAATCATGATGACTATAGCGTTTTGTTGGGTATTCTTTTTGAGAACTAAAGATGAAACATCTCAAGTTTTAAAAGAGTTCATTACCCTTGTTGAAACCAAATGAACAAAAGGGGTAAAGGTATTCGTGTGATAATGGGACGAGTTCAAAAATGCTTTGTATTAATAGAACTTTGTAAGTCTAAAGGGATAAAAAAGGACTATAGCACTCCAAGAACCCCACAACAAAATGGGGTAGCTGAAAGAAAGAATAGGACCTTAATAGAGGCAACAAGATCCATGCTCAGCAGACTCTAAATTACCCACTATGTTCTGGAATGAAGCAGTTAGCACGACTTGCTATGTACTAAACAGGGTATCCATTACTAGACCTCATTTCAAGACACTTTATGAACTTCTCACCGAAAGTTCCCGATATTCATTACCTCAAGCCCTTTGGATGTCAAGTGAGCATTTTAAACACTAGTGATCCATGGAAAATTTGATGAGAAAGTGATGAGGGTATATTGTGGGTTATTCACTCATAGTAAGGCTTATAGGGTATACAATTTGAAGCGCTAAGAAGATTGAGGAGACTGAACCTGAGATACCTAGAACAATGTCACGGACAAGGTCATGTTTGGTCCTTTGACTGGATTACTTAACTGATTACTTGGGTATACTAGACATGTTGCTAACCAATCTGCAGTACACAAGAGTCTCCCATCGACAATGCAGGTACCCTGGATGATGACTCAGACAGTGAGTCTGAACATGATGAACAACCAATTCTTGTACCTTCCTTCTCCCTTAACCATTTTGCAGGTGATCATTCTAATGGTAACTGGCGCATGAAGATGAGTGCACTTGCGCGAGAGGACCTTACTAGACTCAAGAATCAAGAGTATGCAGCCAATCTAGAAGCTGAGAGGCTTGGTGGGGAGCTTGCAAGAGAAGCGATGGAAACCATGATTCTCCCGACAATTATCCTTTTTCTCCTAACATCACCAAATCCGGCTGATCCACTGCATCTACTCCCATTTCTACTAGTTTGTCCACAGACTTTGGAGCACCATATACACGCTTTCCAAGTCCTTCAGATCTTTGTAATCATCAACCCAAAGATGGAATCTTCACCTCACCTTCCTATGACAGTGATTTTGAACCAATGATGAACAATCTTGACACCACAATTGATGTCAACCCTCGCTACAAAAGGATCACCAGTGCTCATCCTCCATCAAATATTATTGGTGATCCTCAAGCACCTGTTCGAACTAGAGGTGCTGTGTCAAGTTCTAAGTATGGTCAAGTTGCTTTTCTTTCCTACGTCTCAAACCAAAGAGGACAATCACACATACTTCAAGAATTGTCTGCTTGTTTGCTTCCTTTCTCAAGTGGAACCAACCAAGTGTTACTCAAGCTCTTGAAGATTCAAGTTGGCTTGAAGCAATGCAGGATGAGATGCAACAATTCAAGAATCAACATGTTTTGATATTGGTACCACTACCACATGGGAAGATTGCAATTGGGACAAAATGGATCTTGAAGAATAAAAGAGATGCAAGGGGTATTGTGGTTAAAAACGAAGCACGATTAGTGGCTGGGGTTCGGCAAGAGGAAGGAATTGATTATGATGAAGTTTTTGCACCTGTAGCTAGAGTTGAGGCCATTCTAATCTTCTTGGCTTATGCATCTTATATGGGGTTCATGGTTTATCAAATGGATGTGAAAGGTGCTTTTCTATATGGTGAGATAGAAGAAGAAGTATATGTCACTCAACCCAAAGGCTTTGAAGACCCAGATCATCCCCAACATGTTTATAAGGTTGTGAAAGCTCTCTATTGACTCCATCAGGCACCTAGAGCATGGTATGCTAGGCTTTCAGATTTCTCGTGAAGCATGGTTATAGAAGAGGTGCCATTGACAAAACCCTATTCCTAAAGAAGAATTCCACAAACATCATTTTTTGCAAGTTTATGTAGATGGCATTATCTTTGGCTCTACTAAAGAAGCTTGGTGCAGGGAGTTTGAGGAGCTGATGAAGGGAGAGTCGGATGAGTGCTGGGAGCTTACTTTCTTTTGGGTCTATAAGTTCAGAAACCTGATGGTATTTTATCATCAGGATAAATATGTAAGAGACATTTTGAAGAAGTTTGATATGGAAAATGTCGAATCGCCACTACACCTTATGAAGCTCCAAAACCAAAGAACAATTTTAAACCAAATCCATTGTAAATGTTCACTTATACAGATCTATAATTGGTTCATTAATGTATTTAACAACTTCTAGGCCTAACATTACCTTTGCTGTGAGTGCTTGTTCTAGACATCAGGTCACTCCACTTACTCTCAACTTGAATGCATCAAAAGATCTTCAAGTATCGAAAGGCCAACCCAAGTTAGGTCTTTGGTACCCAAAGAGTCTTGTTGTATTGGAAGCATATAGTGATAGTGATTATGCGGTGCGAACTGGATAGGAGATCCACAACTTGAGGTTGCCAATTCCTTGGTAGAAGATTGATTTCTTGGCAATGCAAGAAACAAACTATTGTTGCTACCTCCCCATGGGCCGAGTATGGCTGCTGCCAATTGTTGTGGTCGGTACTATGGATCCAAAATCAATCTTTGGATTATGGGTTTAATTTCATGAACACCACAATCTATATTGATAATCAAAGTACCATATGCATTGTTAAAAATCCAATTTTCCATAATAGAACTAAGCATATTAAGATCTGGCACCATTTTATACGAGATGCATATGAAAAACATTTGATAAAGGTGCTTAAGATTCACATAGATGATAATGTGGATTTATTGACTAAAGCTTTTGATGGACCTAGGTTTCAACACCTAGTTGTCCATATTTGAATGGTTAACCCTTAATCAGAGTTTGAGGGGAGGCATAGGCCTCGGGGAGGCATAGGCCACAGGGGAGGATTGTAGTTGTATATCTTGTAATCTTTGTAGATATTGGTTTATCTTTTTGTTTGCTAACACTAACCCCGCTAATGATCTTTTAGTTTTGTATGTCTTGGTTTTGTTTGTGTGCTTCTTTGTGTCTGTTTTGCAGAGTGCCTTTGTGAGTGTTAGTTCACCAAGTTGGTAAATGGGAATATGGTCATGTAAGCTTAAAGTTTGTTTATCTTGAAGAAAAGCACAAGTATTGTTACAAGTTATCTCATTGATTCTATTGAAGGAAAGTAATGAAGTATAGATTAAGTGCTAATCATTGAGAGAAAGACATGTTGATCATTCATTCAAGAAACAATTTACAACTTACAATCAACTTCAAATGAAATACAAGACCATTCCTATACAAGATCTACCAAACATATTCTAGATCTTATCATCTATTACAAAAGTCGGTGGATATGCATGACCAGTGATGAAGAAGTGAAGATGAAAATGGAGTGGATGGATTGATGAAAACGACGATGAAGATGCTCAAGAACCTAGTTTTATATCTTTGGTCCTTGGCATGATGGATGCATTTGTGATATGAGAAATCTTCTGTTGTTCCATCTACTCGTTCCACCATTGAGCATCACTCCATCTTCCCCTTTTCCCTTCACCCGCCTTCCTTCCCCTCGCCCATGGTATGAAGCACCAGGTTCTGGAGTAGGAAGCAATCACCACCTCTTGTCTTTGTGGTGGATTTTCTCGCACGTGGCCTTGGTTGGGGTTGGGGTTGTGAAGGTTGGGGTGCTGATGTCCTCTCCTCTTCCTCTCTCACCAATCTATTGAAGATTGGCTCTAGACGATCTGTGGAGTCATCAGAACCTCTAGATGAATCAATTGGATCCACTACAATCATCTCTTGAAGAAGGAGAAGGGGGACTTTGAAGGTCGAGGCTCATCTTGATAGGGATATCAAAATAATGGGCGTGAATCATCACTGGATGATGATGATGATGATGAGGATGATGAGGATGAGGTTAGATCAAGGACTTCTGGTTTGGTAGACATGGTTGTTGCTGCTGATTGTGAATTTATTGAGAAATTAGGGTTTTGGAGTAAATGGGGGTAAATGATATGTGTTTGTTGTGAATTGGGGTTATCTTATAAAGTGACGGCTTGATGTTAATTAATGCGAGTTGGGCACAAGAAAACTCAAGATATTTACTAAAGATACTTAGTCATTTGAGTTGTTTGGCCGAGACCTCCTTGTTGCATTGACCATCGCTACTGAAGTGTTAATTTTGAATTTGGTTGAAGTTATTTTACACGTAAGATATGGTCAACGATTTGTTCCGATATGTTTGACTATAATTGGGTAACTTCTATTAATAACCCACTTCGCATATCTTCGCTCAAAATCAATTGATTCCCTCTTCACTTTATTTAAACACACTTCCAATTGCGCGATTCAAAATCCATACTCACAATTTCTCACATGGCGGCGCTTCAATTTAAGAAAGATCATAACAAGGTTGCTTTTCTGGGAAAAGCAAAGGGACATGAATTGTATGAACCAATGGTGGATTTATGAAGCGTGCCCAAGATTCATTATGCGCTTACACATTCTCCAAATGTGATATATGAATTGTTGGTTACACAATTTTGGGCATCCGCTACTAAACTAAGTGACACGAGATTGTAGCTATGATTGATGAAACAGTATATGACTGAGGATTTGATAAGGAGACAACTTCGATTGGATGATGAAGATGGGGTTTATCACTCCAACACTGTAGAGATACTTGCTGGGTTAAGAGCTATTGGATACCAAAGTACGAACACATATATGTGGCACAAGAATAAGCTTTTCTCCATGTGGAGGTTTTTGGTGCATACATTACTACAAAGGCATAAGAAACAAGTCAGGAGAATGGGATCAATTCTCTACCCAATTGGGTTGTGGTATTGTGTGTCTTTCCAAGGGGTTAACTTATAATTTCTCTAAGTTTATTTTTGATAATATGGTTGAAAATATTCAAAGGAAAAAGCATAAGTTTCTAATGTACCCTAGGTTTTTACAAATGATATTAGACATAACAACCCAAGACAGAGTCTTTTGTCCCATAGGAACTCTTAGTGCTAAATTATTTGCTTCAATGAAAACTAATTATGTTGGGACACATCATCTTTTGCTAGAAGCTATGTTGCCACAAGGCAATGAGGTCGTGATGAGGGTAATGTTGTTGGTGCTCCCCATCTTCTAATGTAGCTGGATGGTAATCCATCATTGCCATTGATGAGTACCCTTCCATAACCGCCAAGCATCACATGTTTCTCCTGACCAACATCCACCTACACCTCTACCTCTGTCACCCAGTCCTAGTCCACCACCTACTCATGTTACTCCCCGATGAGTTTGAGCTGAGTTTAATAGACTGGCCACACCTAGTCCTGTAAGAGAGCCATTTACTGAAAGCTCTCCTGTTCTTGAGCATGTCCATGTTTCTCCTGAAAGGCCCAATGAAGCTCCCATTACCACTGAGCAATCACCGTGGAGTGAGGACCCTATTACACTTACATATATATATGGTTTTCTGTGATGTGTATGTAAAAGAGGTTGCTGATCTCAAAGGAGCTAGTGATACTAAATCTTCACTTGGTGGTGAGATTGTGGGGTTGAAAAGAAAGGTTCAGGATTTAGAGGAGCAACTTGGACAACACAGCAAAAGGAAGTTTGTGGTTTCTTTTGATGAAGAGCAAGAGGATATTCATTTGGATTCACTTGAAATCTTATGATGTGGCTATCGACTCATGCTTCTTCTCCAATTGTTGCTGAATCGTCAAAGCGAAAGGAACCTATTCTGTTTACTAGAAGAAGGAGAAGACAGTATTTGAGCAAGGATTCCACTGAATCTTCAAAGGTACCGAGTGTTGCCAATGTTGCAAATGTTGATGATCATGTTATTGCTGATGCTCAAATGGTGGATGTTGCTTCTGAACATGGTCAAGTTTCATCTATGCAAGAACAATCATGTCCTCCACCTTCAGCAGATCATCATGAAGTATTTATTGCTGGACGAAGTTTTAACCTGGATCCTAATGTCGATGTTCTTTTCCGTGATTTGTTGAAGATACTCCTCAACATATTACTCCCGATGCTTCCATGAGTGTTTCTTCGAAAACATTAATAAAGTTCCCATTGTTGATACTCCTCATGCCGTGATTCGCCATGAGCACTGATAAAGGGAAAGAAGTTATGGTTGATGAAGAGCTTGGTTCAGATCTTGTGAGTGAACAGGAAAGGCTACAACAAGCAAGATTGTTAGTGAGTATGCAGATATGATGAAGAGTCAAGCTTTGGCACAACAGCTTGAAGCTCAGTTTACTACCAATTTGCCTCCTGAAAGACAAAGAGAATTGGATGAACAATCCATTCATTTTATCACGAGCAATGGGATTCCTATACTCTTCAAGCTGCTTCAAATCCTACCCTTGCTCAGAGCATTTTAGGAGCTGATTCTGATAGTGAGAACTTTGCCTCAAATGATGGCCTTGAAAACAAAAGAAGCTAGCTGGGCACAGAAGAGAAAAGCCGCTGCACAAAAGGCTCAAGCTAGCGGAGAGACCACCAACATGCAGCTCAAAAGAAAACCTATATGAGGAATGTGGTGTATAATCAAAGTAATCGCTTCTATCACCGGTTTGACAAAGAAGCAAGTCTGGCTTTACTCGATTTTGATTTGACTAATATGTATCATCAGATTATGAAGCATATTACCCCAACTTCTAAATTGAAGAGGATTGCTATTGAAATTGTGGATTCGTTTGATGATAATATAGCACAACAAATCTCTCATGCTTCTCACGAGGGAACACCCCGAAGGTGTCAATCATCCGAGCAAGTACCATCTGAACCTCTTGTTGTTTCTCTAAAGCTTCACACAAGATCAGCGATACATCTGCGAATGAAAGAAGCAGATATGGTTAAGAGCTGAATCGGGTGCTAGAGCTAAAAGGCTAGAGAAGAGCTTGATAATTTATATGCAATGGGTGGGCCTGTTCCTATTTCCTCTGTTTCTACTAAAGATGTCCCTGGTACATCTGAGAAGGTACCCTCTTCTATTTCTATAGGCATTTATATACCTGGGAGGAGAGGGAAAAGGATGTCTAGAAAGAGACACATTGCAATCAGAGATCTATGCGAGTGATCGGGAAGAAGGCCTCTAGAGTATCTAAATCAAAAAAGGGTGGTTCTTCTAAGCATTTGGATCTAAAGGTCACTGAGTCAACATTCATTAAAGATGGATCTTCAAACTTTTCGGAAGGGTGACTACTGGACATGACTTGGATGGATAGCTTAACACCATCTATAGGTTGGATAACTCTTCTATGCAGTTTACCTTCTTGAAAGACATACTTCATATGGTGGATAGGCAAGATTTGCTTACTCTTCATGGCCTTGTCACATAGTATTATGACACTCATACACCACAAGGTTCTGGGTTGTACTTATTGGGAGATCTTCAAGTTCTTTTTGACTCTCAATCTCCAAATGGTAAAGGGTATTCAATTTGGAAGGATTCACATAAGTGGAAGGTTGAGACTTGGAGATTTTATCCTATCTCAAGTGTGCATGTTGTGGAGACAAAGTGTGGGATGGCTGTGTGTATGTTTTCTGATAGGCTTTATCCTTTGTCTCAGAAATTGATGCAATGAATGCTTAGAAAGAAATTGGAAGTTCCTCCTGATCCTGTGGGGAATGATATGCTTCATGCTGAACAATTGATTGGATTGATTAAGACTCAGCTTCTGCAAAACCAAGCATCTTATTGATTATGGTATCTTGTATTATTTCTTTCTTTCTTTGTTACATTCTTAGTTTTAAATTTTTTTTTATGTATATTCTTTGTTTGTCTAACTTTTTCTTGCAGGTTTGTTGTATATTACTCTGTTGATGGTTATCAACTCACCAGCTGTACCTTGGGTACATCAAAGAGTTGGCTAGTCCAAAGGGTACAACTTTGGTAAAGACACATCAAACGTTGATAGCTATAATGGTTTGCTCAAAATCATAGGGTCTGCAACTCACCCATGCTTAATTGTTGAGGGTTGTATGGTCATCAATTCACCATGGTTTATTCCTTTATGGAATCCAAGAATTGGCTAGCCCACAAGTATATGGCTTGTGGTAAAGGCAATGGAATACCATATTGGGTTTCAATTCACCAAAGGTGATTCTTTCCCCTTAATTGACTAGTCCCGAGCAAACGGCTACATGTAAAGACATCTCAAATCCGTTTATAGCTGCTAATTTGCTAAAAATCGATGGTTATCGGTACCATGGTAGTTTTGAACTTAAACATTTGGCTACTCCAAAGTGGTAATACTAGAGACATCAAATCCATTATTTTCAATGATTCGCCTCTCCTAGGAGTTAACACACCTGGATGTGATGAGAATAGTATGCAACTGATATGTTTTGATGTACATTTTGTCATTTGTTGCTGCAAAGATGTGGAGTTTCAAAGTTTTGTCATCATAGAGATGTGATTGTTTTGGTTCTTTGCTGCTGATGTTTGATTTCAATCCTCTTGTTCTGAAGTGCTAAAGATCTATCAAGAATCTTGAACTTAACCATGTCAAATTCAAGATTAGGGGAGGATTGTTGGGAATTCTACTAAGTGAGAATTCTCAATAAGAACTGGTGCAAGGATTCTGCTGAAGAAGAGATTCTGCGGAAGTAGATAAACCGCGTAGTTTGTTTCTGCGGAGATAGATATTCCGCGTAGTTTATTCTTAGTTAGGATATGCATGAGCTTTATTAGGAAGTGATAATGTATATCTTTTTTAGTTTTATGTTTATACGTTTCTTGGGGAAACGGTTTAGGGTTCCTTGTCTATAAAAGGAACACATTAGTATGAATGATGTATGAGTTTGAAAAACAAGTTTTAGTTCTATTCAAAGATCCATAGAGGATCAAAGTATTCTTAGTTATTATCTTACTTGTGTTTTATTTCCGCTTTAGAATACAAGTAATCGAGATTGTCTATTAGTGTGTTTGTGATTACATAAGCATTACTAACGATCCACGAAGCCAAAGATCTATCAAGGTCTAAGTTTCAACACTATATGAGAATGTTTGGTCAACTAAATAGTTATGGATATAAATCAAGTTTAGTATATGTGAGATAAATTTATTGTATAAATATTTTGAGATAGTTAATTGTCTTAAAAAATAAAAAGTAAAATAGAAAGAAGATTTCATCTAAGCACTTTGCCAATCTAATATTTTGACTCCCCTTAGTTTCATCCCAGAGGTTGCTTCGCAAACCTAAATATAAAAAAGAAAGAAAGGAACATGTGTTAATGATCTGTGTTAAGCTAAACCAAATTTATTGAATGTAAAGTAGGAATTGTAAATTGTAACGCTGTACCTCTTTAATGCTTCAGTTTGTACCACCATTATTGATCTCTTCACCATCCCTGATCGAAATTCACCTGTAACCGGTTTATCAAGTAAACTTTCGCCAACACTAACCAGGTTGTTCAAATTTTTAGTTGCTCTTAATAACCGGGCCAAGGCCCCACTCAATGTTTCACCCCTGATTTGTCATACCATTCTAAAGAGGAGTTGGTTAAAAGTTGTAGGACCTGATGAAACATGAGATATTGTAGGGTCTGTTTGTATCTTTTCTGTTATTTCTTTTCCTCTGTATAAAAAATCTTGTATCTTCATTTTGAAATAATGAGAATCATTTTCAACATGTGAAATGTGTGTTTCTCTCTACTCACATCACAACATGGTATGTGAGCTCAATAATGAGTTCTTGATCGCTATAACGTCACAACCGTAACCATCATAACTAATTTTACCGATCACCATGAACCACCGTAACTAACTTTTTTCGATCATTATCAAAACATCATTTCTATCATTCTCTTCACAATTCTTTCATCTAAATTCTAGTAAAGTGATTAAGTTCAGGTGTCTTGTTCTGGCTAAATGAAGTTTGTTAAGTCATTTGGTTGATGTAATGGTTCTTTCAAGATTGTTGAAGCTTCCGCAACGTGTTAACAATGGCAGCATCATCTTCTTTAACTCGATGCTACTAGCCAAAACAATAATCTCTTTTGTTCCAAAATCCATCTGTATCTGATCCTTCCGATGGCCCCGTACTTTGTGGTGAATGAGAAATTGTTAGAGCACAAAACTATCGCTCTTCTTGAGAAGATCGTTGAAATTGCTCTTTCTACAAAAAGAAAGTTAGGTTTCATCAGAGAAACAGTTCCAAGATCACAAGATGATGAATTTACAAAATGTTGGGATACATGTAATAATTTGGGATTAGTTGGTTAATGAACTCAGTTGTCCGAATCAATTGCAAAATCCATTATGTTCATTGGAACGCTTATGCAATTTGGATTCAACTGAGAAAATTGTTCTCGCAGAATGGGTCACATAACAAGCAGTTGAACAAAGAGACTTATGAGACTATGCAATCAGAAGATCTCGTGGACGAAAATTATACAAGTATGAAGTGTGTTTGGGAAGAATTGGATTCAATGAATGAATTGCCAAGAATAGTCAATATTACCCCTGTAAATTGCGTATTTCTAACCGCTTTGAGTACTCCAAAAAGAAGAGCAAAGATTGTTTCAGTTCTTGAATGGTTTGGATGATAAATTTTCTCATCAAAGGAGTCCATTATTGTTAAACTCTCCTCAGCCAAGTGTTAGACTGCTTGTGCTTTGCTTCAACAAAAGAGTCTCAAAGTGGGGTATTTGGATCAGACACCAATTGTTGAATCTATGCTCTCTATAGCAAAGGTGAGGTCAAAGAGAAGTGTAACATATGTGGCTACAAGTGGCATCCACCTCAACAAATGTTAGGAGAAATTTAGTTACCCCACATGGCATTATAAGTATAAGCAAATGAAGGTGAAGGTAAAGCCTCGTGGGTCGGGTTCGTGGAATGTGAAAAAGACGTGCATTGGTTGAAACCGTGGTCATGTCTTTACTTCCAAAGCAAATTGAATAACTAATGAAGAGTATTCCTCATTTCAATCAGACTCACCTGATGAGACCAATGTACGAAACATCCTTTTGGAGAAGGCACTTTACCTGCTTTTTCTTGTGTTACTTGTTATGTATAAGGATGGATAATTGATATAGGGAAAGTGATCTATATCACCGTGATAGCACCTGATTTGAATGATGTTGAGGCTCTTAACAAACAAAGTTTATTAATTTTCCAAATGGATGTATGGCCACAAATGCTTCCAAAAGTAGGCAATGTTGCTTTACGGAATTGGACTTGTTGAACAATGTTCTCATAGTACCTTCCTTCAAATCTACAGTTTTGTCACCTCTAAACTACCAAAGTGACTCTATCATTTGTTGTTAATTTTATGAGAAATCTGTTATCCAGGATTTGAAAACAGTGAAGGTGTTGGGCTTGGGTAAAAAGCAAGCCGGCCTCTATCATCTACTCAATCTTCCCTCCTGATCAAATTCATGCTCAACTTCTTCTT
>OU343220.1:195857562-195995798 GCA_910596185.1 Chrysanthemum makinoi | reverse complement strand
ATGACCGTCTTTAAAGAAACAAAATATATTGGTGTTGACATGATAAAAGGCTCGACTAAAATGGTACAACATGGGTCGATTTCATTGTCTTTTATTACGTATCATTCAAGTGAAAGATTGTATCATTCTATATGGTTCTAATACATGCTTTTAGGCAACCATTCTTATCATTTTATGTGATGTTTTATTCCTGTATATATGTGTGCGCATGGAGGACAAAACCCATGACACCAATCAGGAAACAAAGAAGAAAAGAGACGAGATGATGTTGTGTTACCTTTGTAGCGTGAAAGAGAGGAAGAAACAAGACCAACACGAAAACAAAACAACACCCTTGGCTTAGCAAAACCCACGACAAGGAGCAAAACAACACCCACGACCAATCCTCCTTGAACCAGCCTTGAACACAGCAGCTACGAATCTCCTTGAACTCCTTGATGTCGAATGAAGATGGGAAAAATATTGATGAGCCGTCACGTTATGGCTAGGGTTTTTTTTTAGGTGATTATTTTTGGATGGAATGGTAAGTTACAAATGAGAGAGATGTGAGATTAAATGGGAAAATATTTACCATATTTACATGTTACATTTATTTTAAATTTCTTTAGTAACTTGTACATATAATAGTCCATTTAGCTTAATATTGTGTTATATTTATTTTGTAATATAAGTGTGAGTTGAATTTATTTTCTTTCATAAATCATTTATAAGTTTAGTTTTTAACGTCTTTAATATGGTTGACGTGTTTTACGAGTTCTCATAATTATTAAGCTGAGGGGCAAAATAGTCATTTAACACATTTACGATTTTTAGGGTTTTACACTACTGGTTGTCACAAAGATGATACCGGCATTGTAGAAAAAGTCGTCATGGACCCAGTGGCGCAATGCACTAAACCTTCTAAGCCACTCAAGTTCTCTCAAAAGAGCTTGTTTCATTCTCACGGGAAACCCTGCATAATCTATTGACCTCTCATTACGAGATGTGTTGATATTGAAACAGGAGACACCGCACCAGTCTCCAAATACTAAAACCAAAGCTCACTAATAGAGTCTAGAGCCACGGGATTCATTAAAAGATCTCTTAGGATCACTTAATACTTCATCACTTGTTGTTCAACAATAAGGACACAAGTGATACATTCTAGAGTCCTACGCAGATCTTAGCAATTTGCTGAGAACATTTATGAAAGGATTCACAATTGTGATCCTCAGTGATTGAATGGAAACTCCGCTGTGGTTAACATCAAACAAACCGACAAGAAGTCACTTCGGTAATCCCTGTGGGTTAAAGTTACTGCTTCAAACGTCTACGTCGTGAAGTGATTCGATGTACTTCATCGACTCACTAATGTAGATATACTTCGTATATCGCGGTTAGCCTTCTTGAGGGCCTCCATTTCAGTAAACGCCTTTGTAAGAATTAGAGACGTGTTTTCACACTATGCTGTTAACACCCTCGACATTCAAACTTGTAAGTGCTGGAAATCCCGCCAAGGAGATTCCTTTCATGAATCGAGTCTTGATGACGTGGGTCATTACTTGAATTTATTCTATGTAATGATAATTGTCCCTCAATGGGATTCGGACGGCTGATTTGCCCAACTAAGGTGAATGGAATCAAGACATTCATCATCAAGACATATTCATGCAGGTACTGATGATTGTTCCTTGGAGTAAAGACCGCACCATCTCCTCATGCTCATACCAACATCATCACACTTGAAAGTTCTCATCAAAATCAAATGCAACACAAAATTAAAGATGATTTTTCGTCAAAGTCAAAGAATCTACAAAGTTTAAAGACTCGAGAACTACATCACTGATAAGGTTTTAAAAGGTACCTTTTTGAGGGGTCGTTTAAGCCCTTATTTGATCACTTTTTATCCGTTATTGCTTAATATCGTTCCTTTTCACTTTTTAGGTCTCTTGAAGGCAAAATGCTGGAATGACACTTATTTGGACTAAAAGGCGCATTATACGTAAGAAAATGGCCAAAGTCTGAATCGAGACACTCAAAGCTGCCGAAAACATAAGGCGACGGCGCCGTGTTACGTGACGCCGGCCGAGGATCTTTTGTGACGGGACAGAAGCCAAAACTCCCATTTTCAAGTGACGACGCCAAGTTATAAAAGAGTAGGCCGTCGCAAACTGCATCGCCTAGATGTAATCCGCACGGGCGCCAAAGTTGAAGAGGACTGGCCACAAGCATAAGGTGACTGCCGCAAGTCTAACGTGGCCAAGACGAAACCCTAATGACGGCATACCACCGGCGCCACAAAACATAAAGTGACGCCGCCGCATGTGTAATACTATATATAGAATCCAATTTTCAAGATTTGTGAGTAGTCTTTTGGAGTAAAAACCTAAACCGAACCAAGGCTGTCTTGTATAGTATTTTAGGGTTCCAAACCCTATCTTACATCAAGGTAAGTGCTTTACTTCATTAATACAATTATGTCTTTGATTATTTGTGTGTATGCTTGCATGTTCTCCATGTCCGGCTAATTTACTTGTGTGTTTGTTTAGGGAATATGAAACTTAATTATTGAATATTGATTGGTTGTCTCTTATCTTAGTTGATTAATGATCTAGTAATGCGATAGGTCATTCGTTGTGTACTTAATGCTTGATTAAATCTTTGTGAACCTTTGAATATGACTCCTTGAGTAGTTGTAAGCTAAACCATCCAAAGAGTGCCTTAGAGTAAGAGTTTATTATCCATAGTGGGTTTTGTAGACGAGACCCTTTGGTAAGTTCAAAGAGTTAGGGAACATACGCGATACCCTACAACCTTAAACACACAACGCAACTAAGAATAAGGACGTGACAATTCAACCACCAATAGAGATATTAAGGAGTAGTAAAACCTAAGTAAACACATCTTTAAACTATCATATGAGCACACATTAATTAGACATAGACTACATACACCTTAGATTAGATAATTAGATAAGTAGAGTAATCGTTAGCAATACCAACCCCCCAAATTCAAACCCGAGATTCGTGACTTTCCTTTCCTTAAAAATATAAAAGATAAAAAAATAATCTTCCTCAATCCCAACCTTAGCGTAGTAACTTCTCACTAGTATTCCTATTCCCCTAGAGAATGATATCAATACCCGTGGCTTACCCTAATACTACACTACAACGATTAGGTTCATCGCCTAGGGTGTTGAAAACTTGCCGATTTAAAAGGAAGTTCCTTTGACCTCTAACGACGCCAGTAAATAAGCATCAAGTTTTGGCTACCGCTATCTTTTATTAATTGTGTGTCGTATATTTTTTATTAATTGTTTGTTCTCATGTTTGAATTTGTAAAAATGCTTTATTTTGTCTTTAACCTCATCTTAATTACATATAAAGGTATTTTACATAAAGGATAAGTGTAGGGAGGATTACACACGTTTTCAAAAGAAACGTAAACATGAAAATTTCAATTAATCAAAAGATATACTTTTGTGTTTGTTCGAGTCAAATGCTTGTATCGAGTCATAATGGATGTTATTGCAGGAAATTTTTCCGCATTTTAAAGGTAAAAATTTTCCTAATTTTTCCAAAATCGCAGACCGCTTTTGTCGATAACTGACGGCGTCAGATCGCGAACCTCGACGCGGCCGTAGGAGTAAAACAATGATTACTTTTTCTCGCTTTTCTGAGCTACTTAAAAAATTAGAATTTTCCGTGTCTTAACTTTCCAGAAATTTCAGAACATCCATTCCACAAGCATTATATCCTAGTTTAAATCGAGGTCTTATATATATTATTACCGATTTTACGCTAAGGTTTCGCTTTGTTTTCTTCAAGTGTGCGTGTTTAGTTTATCAAGAAGAAGTTACATAATATTAGAAGGAGCTTTTCACGCATAAATTCTTCTTGGAAAGGATTTAACCACTACTTCACACACGGATCCTACCGAGCTAATCGGGGGAGTACTAGTTTCTTTTCGCTTTTGATTACCTTCTTTTATCATAACTTTGATACTTTCGGGGAACATTGGGGACAATGTTCAGAACTGTAGGGGAGGGAAAATAAAATGAAAACTTTGAAACTATGCTTATCCTTGATTATTTGCTTTGTCCAATTGTATTTGTGTAATAAACCATGAGAAAATGCCTGTTAGGATAATTTTGGCACCAAATTTTTAATTTTTCATGACATATAGGAGTGGGCCATTAGTCTTAACAAAAGCTGCCTCACCATAGGAAGTTATATGACTAGCACAAAAACCCTTTACCACTAAATTCCACCAAAAATGCAGGATCACCCTTAGATTAGTAGGAATTAAAGCATTCATCTTAATGCTTAGAGCGTAAAACCTAAGAGTATATTAGATTCTAGAACTTGTTTTGTGATGCATTCCGAGATCGCTAGTAAGACTACACTTGTGTAGTTAGGAATAACTAAATGATAAGAGGTATTAGGATAACCCTTATTTGATACCCGTAATATAATTACTTCTTCCACATCGGTTGAGTAATTCCCCACACCTTTTGCGTTGTACTCATCTTTAGTACACGATACCCCTAGTTAACCCCTCTGAGCCTATCCTTTTCGCTCATGATGTTTCGTTTTTCCTAATATCAATGAAGAGCATTGTTTACACCCCACCCCAAAATGTACACCCAAATCGCTTTAGCCTACCTTGTATGCACTCACTTTTAGTGCATTATTGTTATCACCTTAAACCCTTAGTTCAATTATTCCGTCGCTTGCATGAGTTGCTTGGAAGTCGAGTCATATCCTTTGTATAGTTTGGGACGATTGGGATTCATGGGAAAAGTTAAAAGTTTATGAAATGACGGAAGAGAACGCTAAATTCAAATTCCCTTTGTTTATGTAATAATGTACCCCAAGTGTTTTGATCTTTTCAATTCGGGTCAAATTAGTGTTAGAGTAATAAAACCTCAAGTGTAGGGATGTGCCTATAAATCCCTATCATTTTGATGTTACCGTAGAGGATGGTAGAGTAAAAGTGTATATATAAAAAAAAAAAAAAAAAAAAAAAAAACGGGCTACCATCCTACATCTATCCTTTAATTTTATGTTTGTTTATTTCAGTTATCTAGAGTTTAGAGTGTCGAGTCTTGGCTTAGCAACGCCATTCTTCGAATGCTTGTAACATAAAGATTTTTGACTTACCACCACTATATAGCCTATCCCACCAAACCCTTTGTTTCCCTACCGTAAGTCTAACATTACAACCCTTTAAAGACCTCTTTGATAGTCTTTCCTAGGTGCTTACGCCAAAGCGACAGAGGTTTGATCTATTCTCAAGCCTATGGTAATCTATGTACTAGGACCAGTTAATGAGTGTTTATCTTCCATTTCCAATTTGTTATATTTCATATACACCCGGAGAGATGCGAGTATCCAAACACCCTATGTGAGGTGCTAGTATGTAATTTCCGCGGCTTGTTATGACTTTTATGGGCTTATATGTGTTGTGGACTCTTTTAAACCAATGCTTCATGACCTCTAACTTATAAATTAATTGGCTAAAAGCACATTTGCTTGAGGACAAGCAAATACCAAGTGTAGGGATATTTGATAAGGTTTTAAAAGGTACCTTTTGAGGGGTCATTTAAGCCCTTATTTGATCACTTTTGTATCTCATTATTGCTTAATATCGCTCTTTTCACTTCACTTTTTAGGTCTCTTGAAGGCAAAATGCGGAATGGCACTTATTTGGACGAAAAGGCTGACATTATATGAAGAAAATGGCCAAAGTCCTAATCGAGACACTCAAAGTCAGCTGAAACATAAGTGACGGCGCCGTGTTACGTGCGACGCCGCCGGAGGATCTTTGTGACGGACGTAAGCCAAAACTCCCATTTTCGTGACGACGCCAAGTTATAAAAGAGTAGGTCGTCGCAACTCGCAGCGCCTAGATGTAATCCAGACGGCGCCGGTTTCAAGAGACGGCGTCCACAAGCATAAGGTGACGCCGTCGCAAGTCTAACGTGGCCAAGACGAAACCCTAATGACGGCAGACATGACAAATCACAAAACATAAAGTGACGCCGCCGATGTGTAATATTATATATATAATCCGAATTTTCAAGATTTGTGAGTAGTCTTTGGAGTAAAAACCTAAACCGAACCAAGGCTGTCTTGTACAAGATTTAGGTTCCAAACCCTATCTTACACCAAGATAAGTGTTTTACTTCATTAATACAATTATGTCTTTGATTATTTGTGTGTATGCTTGCATGTTTTCCATGTCCGGCTAATTTACTTGTGTGTTTGCTTAAGGAATATGAAACTTAATTATTGAATATTGATTGGTTGTTTCTTATCTTAGTTGATTAATGATCTAGTAATGCGATAGGTCATTCGTTGTGTACTTAATGCTTGATTAAATCTTTGTGAACCTTAGAATATGACTCTTTGAGTAGTTGTAAGCTAAACCATCCAAAGAGTGCCTTAGAGTAAGAGTTTATTATCCCTAGTGGGTTTTGTAGACTAGACCCTTTGGTAAGTTCAAAGAGTTAGGAACATACGATACCCTACAACCTTAGACACACAACGAAATAGGAATAAGGACGTGTCAATTCAACCACCAATAGGAGATAATTAAGGAGTAGTAAAACCTAAGTAAACACATCTTTAAACTATCATAATGAGCACACATTAATTAGACATAGACTACATGCACCTTAGATTAGATAATTAGATAAGTAGAGTAATCGGTAGCAATACCAACCCCCCAAATTCAAACCCCGAGATTCATACCTTTCCTTTCCTTAAAAAATATAAAAGATAAAAAATAATCTTCCTCAACCCCAACCTTAGCGTAGTAACTTCTCACTAGCATTCCTATTCCCTAGAGAACGATATCAATACCCGTGGCTTACCCTAATACTACACTACAACGATTAGGTTCACTGCCTAGGGTGTTGAAAAACTTGCTCGACGAAAAGGAAGTTCCTTTGACCCCGAACGACGCGTGTAGCGTTATCAATCACATTGGAAACTCAAAGTCAAAAGAAGTGTGAGCATGGTGGAGAAAGACGTGAAGCACAATAACCACAAAAGTTGACGAATGACGGACAACAACATATGATTACCCCAACAGCAAAGAGCAAAGAACAAAGACACACAAGACGTCAAGCTGATAAAGTCAAAGAATCTAAAGCATCTCTACTTACAAGAAAGAAGAATGCTGGAATGCCGTCAAACAACCTAGATGACCAACCCTGTGGGGAGATTGTTGGGATTACGTGTAACTAGTATTCAAGTGTCCGTCATTAGATTTGTAATAGGTTTCTTATTAGGCTTATATGTTTGTAATTAGTGCTAGGCTTATGTAGTAAGCCCATAGGCTTATGCAAATGCCCAAAAGAATAAGGGAAGGGACTAGAAGTGTTGCCCTAGCTCTTTTGCCTATATAAACACATGTAACCCTCTTAGGAGGGTGTTGGTTCTTTCATTTTATGCATTTCGTTTCATTATTCTTGTGTGTGAAAGAATCTGCCACTCTCATCCCTTTTTCTCTTATTATGTATGTGTCGTGAATGAGAGAAACAAAGAGGTACAAGAATACCTTGTAATGCCGAGACCAAGGAAAACCGAATAGGAAAACAAGGATGTAGAATGATACTTGAATCAATCACACCAAGAATCCAATGAATTGCACAACCTCTAAATTAACAACGATCACCTTTGTCTTCTTTCTTTCTTGGCAGCAAACGATTTAGAATAGGTGTGTGTATGAAGTTCGGTGTAAGAGAGAAACAAGTAAAATGGTATACGGTTTATGAAGAATGGAAAACGTGTTTAAGGATTTGAAAAACCGTGTTTTGGATATTTGGTAAGTTGTATAATCGGTTTTAAGAAAGAAGATATGGGATTATCTTTTATTTATTTAGTTTATCTTAGGTGTAATTCACATGAAGTATTTTAATGGTATAACATATAGTTTATAATGTTATTATTAATCATATCATACTTTATGTTAAGTTCAAATTAAATGGAAAAATGGAAAATCAGATTTTAGGGTTTTACAAATACACTAACTCGGCCTTCGAAACATCACATTCCATAAGTGATAATGATTTTAAAACAACGAAACATCGCTTCAAAAGTTCTTTAATCATGATATGTCGGCGATCTTCTTCATATTCACGCTTAACTAAACTTTACAATAATAATGTCGATTTATATTACTTATCGACTACACTGAAAGACTTGCTGAGTTATAACGTATCAGCGACAACAATATTGCATGCACATAACTTTTTTTTGAATGACTATAAAAAAATGAAAATTACAACATGAATCGAAATTACAAACTTTATAGATGTACCCCCCCACTTGAGTTCTGCAATTGACGAATTTCTGGTATTCTCATTCATAATTATTCTCAGAGTATTCTAGAGGTATCTTGCACTAAAGGTGAGTGCAACAAAAGGTTTTTTCACAGGTTGACTGACTACTCGATGTGAAAAGTCAACATACACAAACAATTATGACACTATATGGGCTATTTGGTTTAAATCCTAAAATTTCGGCCTTCCGTCCTAATTATACCGATTACACCAAGTTTCCTCGGTGCAATGCTCATCATTATAGCCTCGATATGAAAATAGGGTCAAGTTCTAAAGTATACTATAAGTCAGCGGCACAAATATAAAAATAGGGTCAAGTTCTAAAGTATACTATAAGTCAGCGGCACACACTCATTTGTAGTGGGATTTATGTAATATAGGGAAACATAATAGACTTAATCCTCACCATTGGAATATAAGGGTAAATGTACGCTCGATCCTACTAGACTAGTTCAGTTAAGAAGAAACATGTCTAAATTTTTATATAAGGCATGATTTTCAAAATAAACTAGCAAAAGGATAAGTAGTCATCATTTTTATTTCCTTCCCCTTACTTGAGATATACAATGTCCCCATTGTACAAATATAATCATTTAAAAAAAAAAGATAAAATAGGAAAAGGAAAACTCCCTTGAAACGGAAAATTCCCTTGATTGTTTGTACAATGATTTAAGTAGTTATCATTTTTATTTCCCTCCCCCTACTTGAAGTATTGATTCTCTGCAAAACTCATATAAAATTCCACTATCATTCAAGGTTCCGTCAAAAGAAGACATCTTTTGTAGTGGATCATACATCATAACTTAAAAAAGAATAACAAAAATAAAAAGTAAAATGCAAACATGCCTCCTATAGTGCGGATGAGACAAAAGTCCATATCTGATATGACAGTATACACCATATGTACAAGATGTACATACCGTATACTAAACCTGGACCGAAACGAAAATTAAAGTAAAAAATTAAATTAAAAATCCTAAATCAAAACCTAAAAAAATACTTAAACGAAAAATAAAAATAAAATTGTCTTTAGGTGATAAATAGATGGTCATCAGTCGACCATGTTGGCCATAATACTTATATGGCTTTAATAGTGCTACAAATGTACATTTTTGAAAATATTGCAGTTGTGTTTGGCCTTAGAAATGACTGACATGTAACTTTCATGCAAGGTCGATTTTACATGAGCCATCATCTTCGACAAAAGCAAACCTTTTTTTCACATTGTTTTGCAGCCGCCTAATATTCTTACATCTATAGATATATTTGGAGCGCTTTTTCAAAGTAATATTATAAAAAATATATAACATGCTCTAAATTTTAAATCAAATGACAGATTAAAAGAAAATGCAAAGATTAATAGAAAAATAACCTTTAGAACTTCTTTTGTTCACTTTTGGATGATGATGATTGAATGAATTCTTTAAAAATTTGAAAATTATTGTATCTTACTCTTGTATTTATGTTAGTGCAGTGACGGTCGGTTGTAGAGTTTAAACTGTTTTGATGAAAATATCAAATGACATTCTGTGTCTACAGATGTGTGCGTATTATTTGATACTTAATTTTCGATTGAATAGCAAATTGACTCCGTCACATTTTCGATTGAATAGCAAATTGACTCCGTCACAATGCGCAAATGGCATTCTGTGTCTACAAAGTTAAATTCATGGTTGTCAGGATCCCGATCCTGATCTTAAGATCTTACGATTTTACGATATCAGAAGTTACGTAAACGATCCGATCCTACATGTGATCTTTGCAAGCTTAGGTTCTTATAGGATCCCGATCTTGACCATACGATCTTACGATCTAATCCGATCCGATCTTACTCTTCTGATACAAACTAAAAACTACAAATTTATGGGTTGTTTGTTTGTAGAATTCAGAAAACAACATGTTAATCTTTTTAAACATTTTATAATCATAATTTATGACAACATTTATATTTAAACATTCATAGATTTTGTGGTTATAACGTATTAGAATTTGTAGATTTGTATAAAATTACATAAACTATTAAGAAATAACATTAGAGTAGGATCTTAAGATTCCGATCCGATCTTACGATCACGATCTTGCAAAGACAAAAACGATCCTGGGTAGGATCCCGATCTTGACAACCTTGGTTAAATTGACTCCGTCTGATGGTCGGGGTGAAATAACACATTCTTTTTCCACAAATGGACGTAGGCAAAAGAAAAAAAAAGAGGATGACATTTTTGACAACATCGGTGGCCGCCATTCTTTAAAAAAAAAAAAAAAAAAAAACTTTTCCGATCACTTCACATTTATTATTATCTCCACATCATATCTCTCTCCATAAATTAAACAAAAAATAAAATTTTAATCAAAGCAATGGATTCATCATCATCATCTTCACCTGTAAACTGGGAAGCCCTAGACTCTCTAGTAATCGAATTCGCTAAATCAGAAAACCTAATCGAAGACGACACGTCATCATCATCATCATCACCTACGTCATCACCTTCCTCCTCATCTTATCAATATCGTCTCCTAATCCTTCAAATCAGACGGTTGCTACAGTCCGGTTGTATTGATGACGTCATTGATCTGTTACGGCAACATGCTCCGTCTGTGTTAGATGATCACCGTCTTTTATTTAGGTTACAGAAGCAGGTATAATTTGTTGAATTAATTAATTAATTTTATTTTTTTGAGGAATTAATTAATTACTTTGTGTGTAGAAATTTATTGAGTTGTTGAGGAAAGGAAGCGAAGAGGATCTAAATGCGGCGATTAATTGTTTGAGGACTGCGCTTGCTCCTAGTGCTCTTGATGCTTATCCTGTATGTTTTTTAATATATGTATATATATTTTTGCTTTTTATTTTTTGGTAGGTAGTAGTTCGGCTTATAGGTATTATATAATGTGAACTATCTCTGCTATTCGAGTGATGAACAGTGGATTTTAGTTTAGATGTCGCTTTAAGAGGAATAGATTGTCATTTGCTCATTCGTTTTAAGAGTGACGAAGAGTGGATTTAAGACATAGATTGTTACTGTAAATGAACCGACCGTTGAGTGAACTGTTTGACAATATGTTTAATTATTTATTTAATTTTTTTGTTTAAAGGCAACTAATTGTCTCACAATATATACACCACGGATCTATCTCACATGTCCTAGAAGGACTTGAACCCACAACCATTTGGTTGAGGAGCATTCTCACACAATACGAGGTACCACGCGGCTGCCTTTGGTGCTCATTTATTTAATATATGAGTGACATGAACAGGAGTCTTGTTCATTCATTTACGTTAATTTTCGTTCATGCATATTCAATTATCGTTTGAATATTGTATGTATGTATAATAATGCTTAAAGAAATGAACACAAACACAAACTCAAACTAAATTATATATCTGAGTTGTTTTATGTTTGTTTAGCTTCTTAATGAAAATAAACAAAAGCGAACAAGCTTATTTTTATAACCAACGAATAAAAAAAATATGTTTGTGTAAGTGTTCGTGTTCGTTTATGGCGGCGCTTATTCATTTTACACCTCTATAAAATGTAGTTTGATGAATTTGGAATATTTTTGAACTGCATGAAATGGAATTGAGCTATTTAGTGGGTTGGACGGATAGATCTGAGTGTAGACTGCTGAACTTCACAGTTATATGTTAGCTGAGGTCTTTAAGTTTCTTACAGTTTGGGATATGATAATTAGAGTGTAAAAGTCCCTTTTGGTTAGTAAGGTTCTGCATATGGTTTAACATACACGTGAAGCGTTATATGGCATTAAGTTTTTAAATTTGAATGTCTGTGACGATGGAGATCTAAATACTAGGGAGCTCATAGCATTGAATACATTGCAAATTCAAAGAGTATATATAAAACGCAATGTGTAATTTCTGGAATGCATGATTGAGCAAAATGTGTGTAGCTAAAAGGCCTCACGGATGGATTCTGTGGTCATATAAAACCTTCAGGATAAGATATACAGAAGATAGACAGGATTTGTTATGAAAACTGAATTGACATCAGCAAGATTGTGATTGTCTTGATGGTTGCTTTCCTTGTGTTAGATTTGTGTCTCTTTTCCCTTCGATGGAACTAATAAGTAATAGCTTTCCTATTATGATTACTAAGATCATGTGTGTTTATTTGTATATGTGCTTCTTTTTGGTTGTGACATGATTCTGTTCTTGATTCTAAGGAAGCATATGAAGAATTCAAGCATGTTTTGCTCGCCTTTATATACGATAAAGATGATCAAACTTCTCCTGTGGTGAATGAGGTAGGAATTCTCTACATAGTTGCTATAATCTATTTCTTTTGGAAAAACATTTTATGTTTCCTTTCACTCCGTTTGTTCCATCAAATTGCATGTCTTTATCGACGAAGTTTTCGATATTTTTGCTATTCAACATACACAATGTTGCAAAAATTGCTAGGCGCTGGTCGGATAGGAATTATATATTATATAAATATTATAAATAATATGTATAACATAACAAAATACTTCCAATTTCAAATAGTTCAAAGTTCAAGTTGCAAAATAGACAAATAAACATAATAATTCAAGTACTTAAAACTTCAAACGTTAACATATTACTTCAAATACTTCAAACATAAATATTAAATTGATGCTTGATTCTCATCTTGTCCATATTGTTCAAATCAGTGAGAATCATGTTCCAATTTCATATGAAAAACCCGTGACTTTGTATTTACAATCCTTTGTGTGTGTGTGTGTGTGTGTGTGGAGATGTTATGATAAATTAAATATGGGTCGGTTATATTGGAAAGAAAACCCCTAAATTTTAGTTGAAAAATGCCTTTAAAAAAAAAGTTAAAAAATGTTGACTTGTTGTTGACTTTGTTGACTGCCTTGGCCGCCTAGCTCCGCCTAGGCGGATGTTTGACCGCCTTTTCACTTTTCCGCCTAGATTGGCCGGTTTGCCTATAAAAAATCGAGGCGGTGTATGCCCGCCTAGCGCCTAGGCGGCGGCCTAGCCCGCTTTTTACAACACTGAACATACGTGACCTTTGTCATCTTCAAGTTTTGATTTGTTGCCATCTCTTGTAATACATTTACGCGAATTCATTGCTATAGTATTCTTAACATCTTACTGGCTAATAAAGTATCTATGATGATTGAGCAGTGGTCCGAGAGGAGGCTGTTCGAACTTGCCGGATTGATGACATCTGTTTTGAGAGCCCACTTACATGCATATGATCCACTTTTCTCGATGGCAATTCGATACCTAATCAGGTCTTACAACTGTTTCTATAATTGGGCTCTTGTCAGCAATTCTCTATTACCTCTCAGTCTCTCGCTTTCTCTCTATCAAGTGTCCGAAATTGACTTTCTACCAATCTTGCAGCATACACAAGGGATTTTGCCTTGGCCAAGGGAATTCTTCACCAATAACAGACCTTACTGAAAGGTTGCTTCTTGAGGAGCGTGATCTCCCTGCTACTCCACAAGAGGGTTTGTTTGAAGCACCTCCATTTGACGAGGTACTGTTTATATTCTAGTTTGTTTGGATTTCAGCAGAATTACAAACATGTTAGGTTAAGGTGTGAATCTTGAGTATATATCATCATTTTCTGTTTGGCCTATGAAGCTCATAGTTTAAGTTTGTTGGTCTTTTCTGAGATTAGGTGGACATACAAGCCCTTGCACATGCTGTTGAGCTTACAAGACAAGGGGCAGTTGATAGCTTAAAGTTTGCAAAGGGTGATCTATTTCAAGCATTCCAAGTAAGCTTACATTATGATCACACACCTTTATTTTAGCTTAGCAAGAAGGCATCCTTCCGCTAGTGAATCATGTATTGATTTATGTAATCTGTGTATAATCGTTGCAACATTGACTATCTAATATTTGCTTGATCATAGACTTTAACTTTACGAGGAGGCATATATTACAAATACCCATGTACTAGTTTTACAATGCTGAGACAGGAAAAACTCATTCACTTAATTGTGTTTTGAATACTTATCTAACTTGTATACATATATCACTGCCATCTAGTAAAAATCATTGCAAATCAATGCATTTGTGTATGGATTAATAAGTTCCTCCTTGCAGTTCATTTATCAGGCACTTTCTCTTTCATATTCCTTGCTTCAGTTAATGCTTTGTTATTAGATGATAGATATATTCTGATTGAGCTTCAGCTTTGGTCTAAGTTTATCTTAGACTCTATACTGATATGCCCTGATACGTGGCCTATATATTTTCTCATTCCTCATCAATTCCGTTCAATTTGCCATGTGTTTTAATCTAATTGCTATGCCTTTTATCAGGTCCATCTTTTGTGGCGACCAATCATTTTTTTTGCTTCCTTTTCTAATTTATGTCTGTTACAGAATGAAGTGTGTCGGATGAGATTGGACTTCACCATGCTCGATGAACTCGTTCATGAGTACTGTGTCTATAGGGGCATTGTCAACTCTGGCGCTCCAAACTCTTCTTGTGAGTTATAGCTGATCACAGTATATACCCTCTTTCTTGATTCCCTGCTTTTAGGGGAACATGATCAAAATAGCCAAAACATATGTGGGTTGATAAAATAGCCAAAAAATTTGCGTTAATACCAATTTAAGCATCAATTTTGTAAAAAATATACTAATTACATTCTTTTTTGGAATAACCTTTCTGGATTATTTTGACTTCTTTTGCAAAATATGACTTTTAATGCTGCATTGATTAATTTTTGTTGCATTTTTGAGTATTTTGAAGGGAAAAACCGAAAAAGGTTCCACAAAATGCAAAGTCAAGTCCCAAACAAATATTGCGGAATTGTTAGCAATTTTGGTATCAAACACAATCCTCAACCTCTATCCGTCATTAATGAGCTCGATTCTTTATTCCTATTCACTAGTACAATGAGCGCTACAACTAGCAGCCCCTTACTAATAAAGGAAAAGGCTTATTGTTTGGGAATTCTGTCAAAACCCATAAATTTTTGGATTATTTTGATCGTTTTCCAATTTTAATTATTGTATTAACTCTTCTTTTGTCATCGTTGCTTCAGTCCAAGGAATGGAGGTAGTGCACGAACCATCAGAGTCGAACCAAACAGAACCAGAATCTACTGTATCGACAGATTTTTCTCTTGATGGATCCAGTAAGCTTATTGATACAGACATGGATTCACCTGATGCTGAAGAAAGATACCCTTGTGGTAGCACAATGAGCAGCCATGAAGACTGTAGTACAAGTGGAGTCTATCGACATAAAGCTTCTAAACTCCTTCAAAGAAATTATATTCGGGGAACTGGGGAGAGGAACAAACGTAAGAGATGGAGGGGCAGAGATGATTCATCCCCACAAGACCTTAAAGCTACTAAGTTGGTAAATGCCAGTATGTCAGAGGAGCAGCAGGTATCGTATGATTTGTTCTGGAATAATTATTTTGGTGAACGGATTTTGACTCACTTTTGTACTGCAGGTTTCTGAAGTATCATCTGTGGTTGATGCTATTGGAAATAAAGAGGACACATATGAGATTATGTTGGCAGTTAAGGAGTTGGCAAGCAAAGGAATGGCGGCAGAGGTTGTAGAAGGAATAAATGATATGGATCCTACTTTTTTTGAACAAAATCATATTCTTCTGTTCCAGCTAAAAAGGGTGAGTGAAATAATTATGGGAAGGTGATCAAAATAGCCAAAATATATATGGGTATGAACTTTCGATGGAATAATCAAAAAAGATAGTTTTGTATCAAAATAATCATCAATTCTGTAGACAACAAAAACGAACTCAAATGTTCTTTCTTTTCTTTTCTTTTATTTATTTATTTATTTTTTGTGGAGTATTTGTCACTTGTTTTGAATATTATGACTTCTTTTTCCTTCTGCATTGTTCGGGTAATTTAAGGGGAAAAAGTCTCACAAAAGAATAGGTTTTCCCCCCCGAAAAACTGAAATTGATGGCTATTTTGCTATAAACAAAAATAAAATAAAATAAAATTATTTTGGTTAAATCTACTTGCAGCCACCCAAATGTAATAAGTAAAACCAAAGAGAATAACTCAAATAGCTTGATATAAGACTCTGATGGCTAAGGATAAATAAGTAGAATGCTGTTTCAACGCTGTGGGTCTATCAATTTTGGTGCCACAAACTGACTTGAGACCTTTCATGTGGTTCCAGATTGAATTTTTGAAGCTGGTCAATTGCGGTGATCATTCTCGTGCACTAAAGGTTGCTTGTTCCCACTTGGGGCCTTTAGCAACCAGAGATCCAGCTCTTTTGAAGCCCTTAAAGGAGACGTTGTTTGCCTTGCTTACACCTAATGAGAAATTTGCTGGGGAAAGCTTGCCCTTTCATGCTCTGTCAACTTCACTCCAGGTCAGTAATTATTTTCTTATTAACTTATAATCTTGTATGTTCATATTGTGATGGTCAGAATGACATGCTCTTGTTATATCTTTCTTTTTCTATATATAGATTATAGGACCCGAACAATTTTGTTCTCAAACTTGATAACATAAAAACGTAACAAAGGTCGGTTGCTCTTAATAGGCAGCCGCATCCCAAAGTTCTAAATGGCTTACTTTCTAGCGGTATGCCGACTCATCTTACCATTCTTGATAGACTGATAGAGAACTCTATTTTGGTGATGAATCACTATAGGAATCTTGTTAAACCTAATCCCTAGTTATATTATCACCCAATTTTATAAAATGTCAAACCAATTTTTTTTTTCCACGTACTTGATCTAAAGAATTTATGCCAGGAAGTACCACCTGTATTGAACACACATGCGATTAGTCACCTCACCATTTTAGTCAATTATAGGGACACTAGATTACAAATAGGTGTTACTAATATCCGGCTGATAAAGGGCAAGATGTTTGCATCATAGTCACAAGAAACGCCAACTGACCCACGTATTATGTTTTGGATCGCGCGTACCAGAACGTGGTACAACAGCGTTCTGGATCGCTAATTTAAGCGTCCCGAAGCAATGTAGTTCGACGTACCAAAATCATACAGACCAGCGTACCAACAACTAGGGTTCGGCAATATAAAATTTTTGGTACAAAGATTTATAGTCACTTGGTTTGTTTGGGCAAAATTTTGAAAGACATGCTAGTGTATCAATTTTGTTCAAAGAATCAACTGGATCTCATTCTTTGTTGTATATTATCGGCAATGGTTGTGAGTGTATCAATTTTGTTGTATATTTATATGGTACATTGTCCCAAATTGGGTACATGGTAGCAAATTAAATGGTATATCGAACTGGAGTGATCCGAAATGAGCCTACCCCCCCTCGTACCAAATTTTAGAGACTAGCAAACCACAATCCCGTACTCAAGCGAATAGTATTCTATGTGTCTATGGTTTGCATCCTATCCAAAAGTGTTATCATCTTATGGATCACAAATGCTTTGTCTCCCCAAGTGCCGTGAGCCGACATCCAACACACTAGATAAATAGTTGCTAAACGAATATATATAAAGAATTAGAGATATCATTATATAAAACATGTATAATCTTTATTCGAAGGCCATATCTATCAAAACCCTCAACATGTATGTCTGCACCAAAGATTTTACTAAGTATTACTACGTTGTCAAAGGGAGCCTTCTGACCATCGAATGTGGAACACATTATAAGACACAAATTCGATGTTTACTTGTTTTATAGCCCCTTTAAGACTCATTTGCCTTGGCGCCTACCTGAATAGCACCTCTTGGGCTCAAGTCACCAAATGTAACACTTTTTGTACGCATTCATCTTGCCTTCTACTGGTAAACCTTATTGGGCTCAAGTCACCAAATGTGACACTTGTAGTACTCATTCATCTTGCCTTCTACTGGTAAACCTTATTTATGAGAGCGAGCTTTCACTTGGTCTTGATATTCTTTCACCTATGTTTGTAATCACTCCAGACACATGAGTTATAAGATCAGAATGCGTTAACTAGACCGATTACCACACACCAGGAGGTAATTATGCTTGTCTTGTACATAAATTCATCATTTGGGTGGATAATTGTTTAAATATAGGATAACACAACGTAAATACAAAAATCAAACAACAGAGTATACCAACAACAAATGTGCACCCTACCTAATTCACACTTACAAAATGCATGCCAAAGTATTCAAAGTGTCCCCTATGAGCATCTTTAGGTAAAATGCACTCTAGATATGGAATCCTAACGGTCATTAACTCATTTGACGTATGACATTGAAAAACAAACAACCCTCATCAGCCTTAGTGGTATCACCATTGTACGTAGGGATATGGTTTCAGGGATGGGGCATATCTACGGGATGAAATCATACCGTTATAGGTTTGGGAGATAAGCATTATGCTGACCTTGTTGAGATATAGTTCTGTGCAGTGGTCGAGGTTTTTTTAATTCATCCTTAAAACACAATACCCATCTTGAAATTTTGACGAATATACTCCCAATCAACATTACTTGTTATAAAGCGCCCTTAGTATGTTGAGTATGCTTAGTGCACTTCCAAAACAATCATTGATCATTTGATCATCCAAATTAGATCTTATAGGTCAAGAAAATGAACTCTAACCCATAATCCCATATTATCATATATGGTGCCATTAGGAACAATTAAGCCATAAATGCGACTAAATCTACTAACCAGACATCATGTATAAGTATTTAAGACTTGTATAAACTAACAAATCCCACAATACAAACCAAAATAGACACGGATAATCATAAACCACAGAAAATGCTGAAACAAAGCTCTTACCGCCAATGTGCTTAAACCGTTGATATTATGGTGACACTTTCAGTATAATGATCATCTTCTTGTCCCAAACAACTTTCATTCAATCAGACCTCCAATTTGCGCCTCGAATTTTTCCAATTTCCTCTTTACTAACCGCTAGGTAGAAGATAAGTGGAGGAAAATGTTTGTTAAAGCCAACAAATTTAATAGAAGTTCCAATCTCTTATATTTAAAATATCTTTTGTAACTTTGCCCAGTTGACAGTTAGATCCGACATATTATATTAAGCGATTATTCAAACTTGATTTAAAAAGCGCACCGAGTGCATACTGAGGCGATAATTAGTGTGCCAGTTATCCTGGGCATGGCGAACTGCATGAGATGCAGAGAGTTGTGCGCCGCAAGGCGCTTTTTTTTTGACACCTAGTGTATAAGGTGCATGCTCCTGTTATTCTATGGTTCTTCTCCTCAATTGGCTAATAACCCTCATAAGTTAAAACGTAGAAGATTATTCAAAATACATGATTTGTAGGTGCAAAGTACAAAGATATAATTTAGTTTTTGAAGATTTTTATTGATAAAATTGAAGTCTGAGACACCAGTGATACAACAAAGTTGTATGTTGTATCTTCTTGCTTAGCTTTTACAACTTTTCATAGTGAAAAGTTAGTGCATGGTTGCACGGAATCCCAATTTAATATTTCTCCAACCTGAGTTGCAAATTTCCATATTTTCCCCCAACATGATTAATAAGCATTGCACCTTATGCATTGACAACCGAGATTGGTGAAATTTGGTATTTTGCAACATAGGTTGGGATTCACCAATTTATCTTCTGTGATAGTAATGACTAATGACATGAACTTTGAACCCCTCATCCAGTTACCAGTTTTAGTAGCTAATCAAGAAACATCCACCTTATCTAGCGGGCTGCCGAATGTCACATTGCACTTGGGAGTATTTATAGTCCACAACAGTTAAGAGGGCATTTATCATTAAGTTTTGTCATCTGTTCCACAATCAAGGTTTAAAAGTTTTCTATGCAAGCCTCGAATACGTAATTAAAAATATAGAATTATATATCTAATATCTTATATTTAAAAAAAAAATACTTAGCATCAAATAAAGTTCATAATTAATCTCATCATGTTTATAAAGGAAGGACTAATTATGTATGCAAGTTTCTTTTCTTTTTTATATGTGTTTTTGTATATTTTACACAAACATTTTCTCTCTCTCTCTAAAATTGGTCCACCTGCCTTGCCAATTTACACCACCTATACCAAATGATAGATCGTCGAAAGATCATTTTGACATCATATCGACGCTTTAAGTTACTTTTGGGTTTTGCCTCTTAATAAGGTTATCTACAATAAGATTTGCTAGTTTTTAACATTGGATTGAAATTTGTTATCTATAAGCAACACGATTATGAGCATTATTGTGAATTTGTGTCTCTTGTTCATGATGAGCGTGGTGTTGCCTAAAGCCTCAGCTTCTGGGCCTCTTTTGGTGGTTGTAGTGCACAGTGCCTTTCAAAACCAAGTATAGAAGTCACTCAAATACCGAAAATCAGTATTATTAAACTTGTGTGTTGCATTTATCAAGTTACTTGATTACAAAGTAGTACTTGTATCATAATTCATAATTACCCCTAGATTTCATGACTTATTTTGCCTGTATCAAGTAATTTAATTGCAGAAGCAGTATTTTAACATAATTCATTATTAACCCTAGATTTCATTACTTATTAAGGGTATGTTTGGCGCAATGGGCTGGGGCTGGGGCTAGGGCTTTTATTATAAGCCGAAGTTGAAATTTGTATTTTTGTAGCCTTGTTTGGCAAATGGGCTGGGGCTGGGGCTTATTATTGCAAAATTACTAAAAAGAATATAATTAAATGAGTTTTATGGTATATGTTAGATATTTTTGTGGGTAAATATGTAATTTATGGTTCATAAACCCCGGACTAAAGTTTTTAGCCCCTTTTATAGGGCTAAAGTTTTAAGCCCCTTTTAGGGGCTTATGATTTCATAAGCCCGCATGACAAACGAGACTTATTTTATAAGCCGGCTTATTTTAAAAGCCCATGCTATATTGGTCGGCTCTAACTGTATATTAGTGCAAGCCAAGCTTGAAGCTATTTGCTTCTTGTGTTATTTTAAACAATGTTGCAAAAATCGGCCTAGGCGGCCTAGTAATCGGCTATTACAAGGTAAATGGTCTTCTACCTTGTTGATTTTTGGAAAGCCGGGAAAAAAATCGGATTGGTCAAAGCCGGCCACTAATCGGTAAAAAATAGGACTAATCGGTCAAACTCGTTTGAATTAGTCAACTTTAGTCGAAGATATTTAAAGTATTATTAGGTCTTCTAATTAATTTGTGGATCGGTTTTATTCACGTTTCACACCCAATGGACCGCATAATCAAAACTAGAGCGGCTTTTGAGGTTTGGGAACACAGTAGGAATGAAATCTGTTTAGTACTTTTGTTTGGTTGAAGTAGAATGTTTATGTTTAGACATTTAAGTGCTTGAATTATTATGTTTTATTGTTTATGTCTATGAATTTTGAACTACGTGGACTTTGTACTATTTGAAGTATTATGTTCATGTAATATAAATAATTTGAGATTTGTATACAGAATATTCCAATCTGATTAGTGACTGATTAACCCCCCAGACCGATTACTAGCTACAAGGGGTTGGCCGCCGACGAGTAACTAATGCATTTTGCAACTCTGATTTTAAATATATATAAAAGCATGGAATCGAGTTTTCCGTTTGGTGTGCATATAAAGAACGAAAAGACATTGATAAATGATCATTGAAAGGCAAATCAAACATATTCTTGTGTTGTTTTATGCTTAGACACATTATTCGATGGAGTCCGAACTTACTAAATTCGTTTCACTCCCATATCTTTTATTGTGAATAGGTTGCAATAGGTAGGAGACTGGGCATCGAAGAACCTCAGCTTATGAAGATAATGAGAACTACCCTTCACACACATACCGAATGGTTTAAGCTTCAAATGTGTAAAGATCGGTTTGAGGGTCTGCTAAAGATCGATCTTTTGAAAGAAGTCAATTCTTCTCTGCTAGCTGATAATCTTTCCAAATCGAGTGGTGATATATCCAACCGTACTTCTTCTCAAGGCACTGCAACTTCGAATAGCAGAATGCCCGAAGATGGCAGCAGTCCTGCTCAAGTCTCATCCACTGCAGATGTTGCATATGATGAAACTGCAATACTCAAAGTTATGGTGAGTCCTCAACACTTCATTACAATTTGCAAAATATTTCTTGCTTTGGGTCCACAAAAGATCTTTATGGTTAGGAGGGTGTTTGGCATTGAGTATTTTAAGTGCTTAATGGTTTTATTGGAAAAGCACTTCTGATGGGTTCGGATTGCTAAGTACCTATTGGCTTAAATTTGATGGAATAAGCACTTTTAAATAACATACACAGAATTTGTTTGAGTTTAACGATACAAATTGAATAGTAAAATATATTATATTAGCATGTCAATATTGGACCTTTGGGACTCAATTTGAAGGTGTTAGTGGGAGCTTTATAATAGTAGTATATAATTATGATAATTAAGCTTGAATGTATATTTTGGTTAGTTAACAAAATAGTTCGATGTAAGATTTTGAAACTTAGATTTAAAGAAATGGTTTACACTTTATACCGAATTTGGTTTGAACTTTCATTGGGGGATATAGTGTCCCACCAAAAAAAAAAGCTACACTAAATTGGTTTGCTGGTTGACGATAACTTTTTACTCTAAAACACCAAATTTGGTGTTTGATGCATAGACACCGGAGATGGTCTTATACGTCAAATACAGGCTTAAAACATGCAATTTCAAACACCAGCTAAATGGAGCGACTCTTCCCTGTGTTGTTTCTTATATTGATTGGTATTGTGCAGGAGTTTCTTGCTTTGCCCAGGGCTGATGCTATACATCTCCTAGCTCAGTACAATGGAGATGCCGAGACTGTGATTCAGCAGATATTTGCCTAGCATGCATGCACGTGCACTGTACATTATACCTTGTCATCCAATTTCATGGAACTCCATGTTTTCGTATTTTTATTTACATTAATTCATTCATTTGTGCCATACAAATATTTACACTAAACATGTGGATATATGTATTTTAACCCATAGCGACAACTGTTGTAGAAACACTCTGTTTGGTTCATATGAATGAATCACTTTAGGGTGAATGTGAATTGGAATAAGGTAGCTCGCTTTTGGTTTTTTCTTCATGCACATCCCATTTAGATAGCTTAATGAATGATCTAATAAAAATAATGTGGATATCAATAAAAATAATGTGGATATTGGGCTCCCTGTAATACCCAGAAAATAGTGGCATACCTTTTTTTTTTGGGCTTTTGCATATATATCCTAGAAATGCAAAATTGCATATATATCCTAAACATGCATAAAAATCATTGTACTATGTGCATAAAAAACTTGTACAAATGATATATATGTAATTATTCATTTTGGGAGGGATATATATGCATTTTTGCCTTTTTTTGTTGTCTCGACTTTAACTAATTATATCATAATATTTAGAGATTTTTTTTTAAATAAACACTTTGCCTTTGCCTTTACCTTTACCAAAATAAACCATCTAAACCTGTTTTTATCAAAATCGACACTTTAGGCGAGCAAACATTTGCTCTTCATGTTTTTTGTTTTGTAGCGGAGAATAGTGAAAGAGATCTTTGAAGAGCTCAAATTTGCTCTCATAGCTCTTAAGGATGAATGTTTCCTCTTCGCCGGTCGGACGGAGAGCAATTGGTCAACCTTAGAACCAGGGTTTTGATGACGGGTCAAGAGAAAAGTTTTGCCGGTTGACTTATCGATTGATTTGACGATTTGTAAAACGGTTGACCGGTGAACCGATATGACTTCCGTGCCGGTGACGGTGAAATTAAAACCGAGGATTGTGAGAATTAATTGGAGAGCAAATGGTTTGCTCGCCCAAAGTGTCGATTTTGATAAACTCATTTGAAAATGTTTATTTTTATAATTGAGTGTTAGAAGTGTTTGTTGTGGTAATTGATTTAAAATTTACAACACAAAAATTTATCTTACATGTCCTAAGCAGTACTTGAACTCATAACCATTTGGTTCGAGATTTTTAGACAATTTAAAATATCATTAGGACACAAGCCCTTTCGTTAGTCGCATACTTTTTGTTTGGGTATAATATTCTATGGCTAGAGGAGTTGACAAGATATTGTTTGTATCTGTTTTACGCATGGGAGTAAGGATCAAATAAGAAGTAAAATTAAAATGAGAAGGGTGAGAAGAAACTACAGCCGCACATTTCAGATACACCTAAAGAAACAGATGCATCTCCTCTTAAATTTCTCCACCTTATTTGAAATGTGTGGCTCAAATTTCTTCTCATTCTTCTTATTTCAATTTCTCTTCTCACTAGATCTCTTTCGTTACACATGGTTCTAAAAGGCTCGTAAAGGCCCCGCAAAGACCTTGCAAAAGCCTTGCAAAGGCGTGAGGCTTAGTCATAGCGCCACGTCATGCCGTCGCGTCGCTTTATGCCACGTCTTTTTGTAAACTCGGTATATATGAAATATGATATAAATATATGAATATTTTCATATTTTGTGCCTCCTTATGTCACGCCTTATAAACGCAAAAGCTTCGCCTTGACCGCAAAGACGTGAGACTTGATCATACCGCCACGTCACGCCTCACGCTATTTATAACCTTGGTTTTACGTCTTGGAAGGTTTATTATGGGATGGGTCATGTTACTTAGTTGCACATATTGAAGTCTACATAAAGCTGTACTTGTTGTCTATATTAAATATTTCCATAAACTAACATCCTGATGGTAAAGGTAGTAGTTCTCTAGTGCTAGAGATTTCAGTTAATTCCTCTGTTGTGAAAAACTTTTAGATTTTTTTGACAACCTTTTTTATAAATCTACATTTGAAATATGTGTTATTGCATGATTTACGTAAAATTCATGTGATCTTTTTGGCAGTAATTCACATGTGAATTTTTAACTATGTCTTTTTCTTTACAGTTTTCCGACATGTGATTTGCAAGGTTTTCACAATATTAATTCTCTCACGCGAACCTACCCCTATATATAGCGGTAGTGGTGATCGGAGGAGTAGAAGTTTAGGTGCTTAAATTGACTAAATAGCTGTGGTGTTTCATGACATTAAAGTGGCATTGATATGGCCTAAATCTATACCCGTAGACTACTAGACAACTCTTGGTATGCAATTGATAATTTCAACAAGCCTCTTATAGTCAAGAACTAATTTCTGAATCCAATGTTTCGATCTCAATGTTGGTGATTGTATGTCAGATGCCTTCTAGGAGGTCGTTTGGGTGGGAGATATTAGTCGACGGGCTCAACAGGATCCACATCTTTACTCTCCTCAAAGACTTCGCCCATGTCTCACATCCCGACTCTTGGTCATACAATATCGACACATCCAAGCCCATTAAAGTAAACATTCTTTCATAGATAATTGGCTTGAAAAGAATCTCCACTCGTCGTAACCTAGACGAACGTGGAATCAATATATATATATATATATATATATATATATATATATATATATATATATATATATATATATATATATATATATATATATATATATATATATATATATATATAACAATTGATATATATATATATATATTATATAAAAATGTTAAAGTTTTGATATTTCTTGTTAAATTTAAAACTAGGTGATTTTGCGGTTTTGTATGTGTCAAATATTTATTAGTGTAATATGTATGGTGTATATTTAATTCAAACTCACATTTGGTTATTAGTTTCTAAAATGTTAATTTGTATTAAAATATTATATTTTTGTGTAATTGGACCCAAAAATAATGTTAGACCTTTTTTATAACTTGTATGATCTCACATTAAATATATATATATATATATATATATATATATATATATATATATATATATATATATATATATATATATATATATATATAAGGATAACTTGGCTACAATTTTGTAGGAATTAGCTACAATCCTTCATAAAAATACACTAGAAATGATTAGGGGACCCACGAAAATCTGACCCACATTTTTGCATTGTACTCCCTCCGTCAAAATTATAGTCTCTTTTTAATTAACTGATCTCTTTCATGACCCACTTGATGCAAATATTAATCGGTATAATTTCAATTGATAACACAAACAAAATTTTTCACTTGAAAATCATATAAATAGCTAATTAGCTACAATTTTGTAATTATATATATATATATATATATATATATATATATATATATATATATATATATATATATATATATATATATATATATATATATAGTTAAATAAAAAACAAATATCCGTAAAAAAAGCGAATAAAAAGGTTTTTTTTTTTAATACAAAAATTCCACAAGATCGGGTATGTTGGTGCATAAAACTTTTGTGAAAACATATTTTATAATTTTGAGTTTTAATACGTTTTTTTTAGTGCACAAAAAATGAATTTTGATGCGCAAAAAAAATTTGATGTACAAAATTTTCAACTTGTTTTAATTAGATGCGCAATGTTATTTTGATGAAAAAAGTCAAAAGAAGTTGGGTGCAAAAACCAATTTTTGATGCACAAAAAAATAATTTAATGCGCAAACGTATTTTTTCATAATTTTTTTTTGGAAAAAAAAAATCCACTTTTAAAAAAAGTTTTTCACAACTTTTTCATGCACCATAATAACCGACCTCGTGAGATTTTTTGGGAACTTAAAAAAAAAAATCTTTTTATCTTTTTACGGATATATATATAGAATCTAGATCAAATAAGATCAAACTTAAAGTTGTTAAAATGAGATCCAACTAAAATTTGACAAGCGAAACTCTCCTTACAACAAAAATAAAATTTTTATTGGGCTAATGATAAAAAAAAAGTACTATACTTGGCACACTTTCCTCTTCAGGGTAGCGAACAAAATTTTTTGCTTCTGTGGGTATTATACTTTCAAATTCATCATCTTTAGGGTATTTTGCAAAAAAGTTGAACATTTTTGCCCCTCTTACCCACAAGAGCAAATGATGGCAAGTATGATACTTTTTTTTATCGTTTGCCCTAGTTTTTATTATGTTAAATTTTGGATATGTATTAAGATAATTTATTTAATGATTTATAATTGTGTTAAATCTATGATAAAAATGTTTTGTTTTATCATTTGCCCTAATTCACTTCAAGTTGTTTAGCGCTTCAAGCGTTAAACCGAATTAGGTTTAACGCTTCCGCTAAATTAGGAGGAATTATATCACAACCTCAAGTACTTTCATATAAATTTCATTCGTCACTTGTTGAAACATAGACTAGAGAGTATACTATGACTAGATTAAGGGTGTGTTTGTTTGATTAAGATGTTACACATCTTAATCTGACTACCGCATCTGAATCTGACTACCACATCTTACTAATAAGAGGTAGCTATAATGTCTGAATCTGAATGAAAAAGTGTTGTTTGTTTTTTATAATTGTCCAAATGATTTTAATTTTCCCTTTTTTAAGTATATATTAAATTATTACAAATACGATTAATAAGTAAATAGTGTAAACTTAAAACAAAACATTTTTATCATAGATATAACATAATTATAAATCATTAAATAAATTATCTTAATACATATCCAAAATTTAACATAATAAAAACTAGGGCAAATGATAAAAAAAAGTATCATACTTGCCATCATTTGCTCTTGTGGGTAAGAGGGGCAAAAATGTCCAACTTTTTTGCAAAATACCCTAAAGAGGATGAATTTGAAAGTATAATACCCACAGAAGCAAAAAATTTTGTTCGCTACCCTGAAGAGGAAAGTGTGGCAAGTATAGTACTTTTTTTGATCATTAGCCCTTTTTTATTAACTACAACTAAAATTGTTAAAGTTTCGATAGATTTCTTTTTAAAATTTACGAAACCTAGGTGATACATTTTGATTAGAAGTGTAATGTGTATCAGGTTTTTGTATGTGTATCAGATTTTGGAATATTTATTAGTGTAATGTGTATCAGATGTATCACTAATCCAAACTCATGTATCATTTGGTTATTAGTTGCTAAAATGTTAATTTGTATAAAATATTATTTTTATGTGTATTATTACTAAAATTGTTATTTATAAATGTTTTAGTGGTTTTTTAGACTTGATCTTATTTTTACAACTTTTAGTTTGATCTCACGTTAACTCTCCCATATATATATATATATATATATATATATATATATATATATATATATATATATATATATATATATATATATATATATATATATATATATATATATATATATATATATATATATATATATATATATATATATATATATATATATATATCACTACTACTTATAATGCACAAACGACTCTCTCTCCTATTTAATTTTAGACTTTTCGAGACTTGAAGGTAATAAAGCATAATGTACAACACATTAAAGCATAAAATTTCAGACTTACAACCACATATGCATAATATACAACACATTGATACACATATTAAATATAGAAACCACATTAATGCATACAATTAATACACCCCATCACCAATTAATACAAAATGTAAAGCACAATGTACAAACCTATATACTACATCCTACTTATAAAGCATGTTGAAATATCCGAACCTTTAAAAAAAGAACAAAACTAAATAAATTTCATTCTATCTTTTGTTCGTATAAGACCCAATAAAAAATATAATACCGTCATTTTGCCGCAAGCATAACTTTTATTAGCTACTCAAATCAAGTTACCAAATGCTATATTTAAATATATAAATACACATTAACTTGGAACATCATTAGCTATTGACTTGAAATATTTTTTGCCTTTACTTGGTGCAAAAATACAAACCCGTCAAGATTTCAACGGTCGACAAAAACTTTCTTTCATCCACACGAAAGAATATCTTCACATATCATTTTCGAAGCTAAAGCTTCCTTTATATTCGAAAAAGAAAGAAAAGATTCATAATAATTATGTTATAATCTCTCTTTGATTCGTTCAAAAATAGCAACAAAAATGAAAACAACACAAGATGAATCTACCCAAGACCCTCCAAAGGATCTTGAAGCCATTAATATGCTTTCTTGATTCGAATTGAACTCAAATGAAGAAAAGTTCATGGATCGGTTGTACTTATGTTTGTGTCGTTAAAATTGTTGGATTTGTGATTTGGTTATAATTCATGATGGTGAAGACGATTTGAAGAGGATGAAATCGTGAAATGAGATGAGTTTTTGATGGGAGTTGTGAAAAGTTTAGGTGAAAGAGAGGAGGTGGGGGCAATGGTATCCAGAAGTGTGTGTAGGGTTAAAGAGTAAAAATGTTTAGGTTTTATCTAATATTGGGTTTGGGATTGATACAAATGTTTAGGTATTATTTTGGGCCCGGGTCTTTCAATTCATATGACAGGCTCAACATCTACATTAAAAGAGACTGGACTGGGCTTTCATTAAATATCCAAAAATGGTTGTTATTGAGCTATTGTTATAATAGTTTAAGTTTGTTTCCGGTTGTTGGGTTAAATGCTATCCGTATTTTTACTACTTGAAAAAAAAGTTTGCTTTTAGGTGGTGTCGATGTCGCGAGGGTCGAGGGCGCTAACTCCGCCTCCTTTTCACCGCAACAACACGTTGACAATCACATAACCTTTTAACTACTTGCAATTATACTATTGTCTTATATAATTTTATTGTTATTTGTAAATTACTTGTTAAAAAGATATGTCCGCATAACATCACCGCAAGAATATAGTCACAGGTACCAGCCGCCGCCGCATTATATATATATATATTTATATATATATATATATATATATATATATATATATATATATATATATATATATATATATCAAAGGTGTCTAGTATAGGAGGCTTTGGAAACTACACAACAACTATTTGTTGAATCCTTTTTGGTGGCTTCTCTTTGGAGCATGGTCTCGACGAAATGGGTTTCTCGAATTGCTCCTCTAACTTTGAAAATCTTGTCGCATGGAAAGATACATGAAACCTTACTACCACTACGAGGATTTGTTTTGATACGTTTGTTCAAACTACCACTTGAATGTTTTGGAGATCTAGAAAAAGTGTTTACTTGACTTGAAACTATAAGAATTTGAACTTTCACCATGGAAATCAAAGTTCTGCTTATTTTACTAATGGATTGTTCACATGTATAAAAAACCTATCCTAGTGTGGTGTGTTGTTAGACTGGATCATTGAGCCAAAAACTACTTGTATTGACTTGTGATTTCCTCCTTTTACCGCTAGCTTCTAGTTGGTATGTTTAACAAAATTTCTTATTGTCGTTCAAAAACAAAATATTACATGTTCCACTTTGTCCAATAACAAACTATCGAACTAAGTAGTTATTATAACATTTTAGGCCTTATATAATTACATAAAATAGGTCAAAACCAAAGGCTTTGTGATCCAACAGTATTTCATACTATATGTTGGGAATTCTACTAAGTAAGAATTCTACTGAAGAATCTGCTGAAGTGCAAGGATTCTGCTGAAGAAGAGATTCTGCGGAAGTAGATAAACCACGTAGTTTGTTTATGCGGAGATAGATATTCTGCGTAGTTTATTGTTAGTTAGGATATGCATGAGCTTTATTAGGAAGTGATAATGTATATCTTCTTTAGTTTTATGTTTATACGTTTCTTGGGGAAACGGTTTAGGGTTCCTTGTCTATAAAAGGAACACATTAGTATGAATGATGTACGAGTTTGAAAAACAAGTTTGAGTTCTATTCAAAGATCCATTATGGATCAAAGTATTCTTAGTTATTATTGTTTTTACTTGTATTTGATTTCCGCTTTAGAATAAAAGTAATAGAGACTTTCTATTAGTGTGTTTGTGATTACATAAGCATTACTAACGATCCACGAGCGCTCAAAGATCTATCAAGGTCTAAGTTTCAACAAGTGGTATCAGAGCCTCGAGAGAGTCTCTGTGATACTAAGAATATTCTTTTCTTTACTCCCACACAACCAAAACTACCTTAACCATGGCTGGGTCAGACGATGAAATTGAAGTCACTACCAATCAAAACACTACATCTTTGCAACAACTCAATCTCTCAAACAGCAATGCAAAGTTCCCATATCTGAAGAAGGAGGAGTATGATTTGTGGGCTATGAAGATGCAGAATTGGATTTCCAATATTGATTGGAATCTTTGGGAAGTTGTGAAGAAGGGTAACAGTTTGAAGAGGCATGTCACAGATCCTGATGGTACTGTTACCATCATTGGTCCCAAAACTACTGAAGAGATACTAGTGCTCAGAGAGAACAAAGTTAGAACTACTCTCCTTCAGGCTATACCAGATGATCACGTGGGTGACTTTCACTACATGCAGGATGCTAAGGACATCTGGATGGCTATCAAGGCTAGGTTTGGTGGGAACGAGGATTCAAAGAGAATGAGGAAATCAATGCTAAAACAACAGTTTCAAGAATTCCAAATCACTGAGGAAGAAGGTATCCACAAGGGATATGACAGGTTCCATAAGATTTTGAGTCAACTGAATCAGATGAAGGCCAGGCCAGACAATGAGGACTGCAATTCAAAGTTTTTACGATCTTTACCTCCATCTTGGTTGCAAGTGAGCATTGCACTCAAAGCTAAAAGTGGGCTGGATATGATCACTTTTGATGATCTCTACAACAGGCTTAAAACTCTTGAGCCTGATGTCAGAAGTCCCTTTCGTTCATCCACTTCCAGTCACTCAGCATTTGTTGGGGCATCCTCAAATAAGATGACCTATGCTCCAAGCCTAGTTTCCTCAGTATCATCATCCTACATCTCCACTCCATCAAATTCTCAACCTAAATCCAGTGGTGTGTTGGAAGATGTACTTCACTCTTTTGTTGCTGATTATGAAAATCAACAACAACTAGCTTTTGAGGACCTTGAACAGGTGGATCCACTTGATATGGAAGAGATGAACTTGAAGTGGCAACTGGCCATGCTCTCAGTGGACATCAAGAGGTTTGAGCGTAAGTCTGGGAGAAAGTTTGGGTTCCAGGGAAGAGATCCAACAAGATTTGACAAAAGGAAAGTCAAGTGCTATACTTGTGGTCAGATGGGTCACTTCTCAAGAGAATGCAAGGATAGGAAGGTTGGTGATGAGGTTAGGTATTCTTCCTATCAGCAGAATCATATGGAAGCTGGAAATTCCAAAGCTGGATCCTCCAATGCTTTGGTCACACTGGATGATCATGTCAACTGGAAGGTACATGAGCCTGATAATGATGAAGCTCCTGGTTCTGAGAATGGTGTATTCTTTGGCATCTTGTACTCTGAGGATCAACATGATCAAGTTGCCTTAATGGGCATCTCTCAGTTACATAATTGTGTTTTTGGTTGTAGTGAAAGATATAATGAACTTAAGGAAGCCTATGATGAATTGAAACCTAAATATAATGAATGTTATATTGAAGTTGAGGCTTATAAACAGGCTTTAAAAACATTAGAAAGACAAAAAATTTGGTTTCAAAAGAATCAACTGGCTTATGATGAAAAGATACGGGTGTTAGAAAGTGATTTGGAATGTACTAAAATTGATTTAAAACGTACTGAGAAAGAAAAAGCTGATGTAGTCTCTGAAAACCAAGTGCTACAAACGAAACTAGATGAGGAAGTAGCTAGACATAAAGAATGGTTAGTGTCAGGTGAAAAAGTAGCTAAATATCTCTATGGTAGTCAATCTGTAAACTCTGGAATAGGTTTAGGTTTTAAGAAGTATGTTGGCTTAGAAGCTAGGAATGATATGCGTAAATCTACTCCAGCAGGATTAGCTAATTATGTAAAAGAAGGAGAATTACATCGTACTGGACCTATTAGAGAAGAAAATATGCCCATTGACCTTTCCATCACAGTTGACTTTGATGGATCACACCATCTTTATGGCAAAAGTCAAGAGACTTACCAGACCCTGATTCTTCATCTACTGACTTTGTCTCTTGTTGTGACAGTGACAAGTCCTCGACCAAGGGTCTACTACATCTACCAGTGGTGATTCAAATGAAAAGTCAGACCTTCCCAAGACCTCACCCAAGCCTACACCCAAGACTCCCTACAAGCCTGTTAGAGTTGCTGCTGAGGAATCATCTTCCAAGATAGTTTCCTCTGAAGACTTGTCTTTTAATTCTTTGCAAAATAAGGCTTTTAATTTTGTTAAAAACAATTCTGTTAATGTTTGTGGTTTGAATGCTTTTGCATGTAATGAGACATCTTTCACTTTGAATAAATCTTCTAAAAAGAAGAGACATGTTTTGTTTGTGGAAGTAAATTTCATTTGATTAAGGATTGTAATTTTCATGAGCAAAGAATGGGTGTATGTGCTAGTCAAACGAAACCTAGACCAATGTGGAAAAATGTTAATGATATACCATCTTTTGTTCCACAAGCAACTTATAAATCTACTGATAAACCTTCTCCATCTGCTTGGAGAAGAATTTGCTGAGACCATATGTGAAACCTACTAGTTCATACTTTCAAAATGGTTATTGGCCTGGATGTTTTGACTCAATGTATGTTGGAAGGGGATATAGGGGTACTGCTGTGAAGCCCTCAGCAGGTTGTTCTTGGACTAAAAAGGGACCTAATTTTCAAAGGAGGCCCAAGAACAATGGTGGATCTTATACATCTACTTGGCCTAAATCTTATGATCCACAAGGCAGGCTCAAGTCAGTAATGACTTGAGTCTCCATAGTGTACTAATATGTTGTATATTTTATTGTTGTTGTTGTAGGATCATCCTCTGAGGAGTAAAGATGTTGGCATAGTAGATAGTGGTTGTTCCATAAGCATGTCAGGAAACAAAGAGAAGATGCATGATTTTGTACCCATTGAAGGAGGAGGCAGTGTGACTTTTGGTGGAGGAGATGGTAGGATCACTGGGAAAGGCACCATTAGAACACCTCACTTGGATTTTGAGAATGTGTACTATGTAAAGGAACTGCAACATTTCAACTTGTTCTCAGTATCAAAAATTTGTGACACCAAGAACAAAGTATTATTCTCTGAGAATGAATGTATTGTGCTCTCTAAAGACTTCACACTTCCAGAAGATACATCAATTCTGCTGAGAGTTCCTAGAAGCCACAATTTATACACATTCAATTTGAATGATGTTCAACCAGAAGGTGACCTCACATGTTTGGTGGCTAAAGCATCCTTGGATGAGTCTACAAAATGGCATAGAAGGATGGCTCATGTGAACTTCAAGACCATTAACAAGCTTTCTAAAATGGGTCTAGTTGAAGGACTTCCTTCCAAAGTCTTCACCAATGAACACAATTGTGTTGCCTGCAACAAAGGAAAGCAACACAAAGCCTCATACAAAGCCATTACAGCTGTGAGCACTATCTCGAGAACCTCTTGATTCTTTGCATATGGATCTCTTTGGTCCAACCCAAGTCGAGTATTGATCACAAGTATTTCTGCCTGGTAATCACTAATGACTATAGCAGGTTTTGTTGGGTATTCTTTTTGAGAACTAAAGATGAAACATCTCAAGTTTTAAAAGAGTTCATTACCCTTGTTGAAAACCAGCTGAACAAAAGGGGTAAAGGTATTCGGTGTGATAATGGGACAGAGTTCAAAAATGCTGTATTAATAGAACTTTGTAAGTCTAAAGGGATAAAAAGGGACTATAGCACTCCAAGAACCCCACAACAAAATGGGGTAGCTGAAAGAAAGAATAGGACCTTAATAGAGGCAGCAAGATCCATGCTTGCAGACTTTAAATTACCCACTATGTTCTGGACTGAAGCAGTTAGCACGGCTTGCTATGTACTAAACAGGGTATCCATTACTAGACCTCATTTCAAGACACCTTATGAACTTCTCACTGGGAAAGTTCCTGATATTCATTACCTCAAGCCCTTTGGATGTCAAGTGAGCATTTTAAACACTAGTGATCCACTGGGAAAATTTGATGAGAAAGCTGATGAGGGGTATATTGTGGGTTATTCAACTCATAGTAAGGCTTATAGGGTATACAATTGAACTGCTAAGAAGATTGAGGAGACTCTGAACCTGAGATACCTAGAACAATGTTCACGGACAAGGTCATGTTTGGTCCTTTGACCTGGATTACTTAACTGATTACTTGGGTTATACTAAACATGTTGCTAACCAATCTGCAGGTACACAAGAGTCTCCCACTGACAATGCAGGTACCCTGGATGATGACTCAGACAGTGAGTCTAAACATGATGAACAACCAATTCTTGTACCTTCCTTCTCCCTTATCCATTTTGCAGGTGATCATTCTAATGTAACTTCTGATGCGCATGAAGATGAGTCACACTATGCAGAGGACCTTACTAGACTCAAGAATCAAGAGTATGCAGCCAATCTAGAAGCTGAGAGGCTTGGTGGGGAGCTTGCAAGAGAAGCAGTCAGTGGAAACCATGATTCTCCTGACAGTTATCCTGTTTCTCCTAACATCACCAAATCTGCTGACAGTCCTGCTGCATCTACTCCCATTTCTACTAGTGTGTCCACAGACTTTGGAGCACCATATACACGCTTTCCAAGTCCTTCAGATCTTTGTAATCATCAACCCAAAGATGGAATCTTCACCTCACCTTCCTATGACAGTGATTTTGAACCAATTGTGAACAATCTTGACACCACAATTGATGTCAACCCCTCTGCTACAAAAAGGATCAACAGTGCTCATCCTCCATCAAATATTATTGGTGATCCTCAAGCACTTGTTCGAACTAGAGGTGCTGTGTCAAGTTCTAAGTATGGTCAAGTTGCTTTTCTTTCCTACGTCTCAAACCAGCAAAGGGACAATCACACATACTTCAAGAATTGTCTGTTTGCTTGCTTCCTTTCTCAAGTGGAACCAACCAGTGTTACTCAAGCTCTTGAAGATTCAAGTTGGCTTGAAGCAATGCAGGATGAGATGCAACAATTCAAGAATCAACATGTTTTGATATTGGTACCACTACCACATGGGAAGATTGCAATTGGGACAAAATGGATCTTGAAGAATAAAAGAGATGCAAGGGGTATTGTGGTTAAAAATAAAGCACGATTAGTGGCTCAGGGGTTCAGGCAAGAGGAAGGAATTGATTATGATGAAGTTTTTGCACCTGTAGCTAGAGTTGAGGCCATTCGAATCTTCTTGGCTTATGCATCTTATATGGGGTTCATGGTTTATCAAATGGATGTGAAAGGTGCTTTTCTATATGGTGAGATAGAAGAAGAAGTATATGTCACTCAAACCAAAGGCTTTGAAGACCCAGATCATCCCCAACATGTTTATAAGGTTGTGAAAGCTCTCTATTGACTCCATCAGGCACCTAGAGCATGGTATGCTAGGCTTTCAGCATTTCTGCTGAAGCATGGTTATAGAAGAGGTGCCATTGACAAAACCCTATTCCTAAAGAAGAATTCCACAAACATCATTCTTGTGCAAGTTTATGTAGATGGCATTATCTTTGGCTCTACTAAAGAAGCTTGGTGCAGGGAGTTTGAGGAGTTGATGAAGGGAGAGTTTCAGATGAGTGCTATGGGGGAGCTTACTTTCTTTTTGGGTCTATAAGTTCAGCAGAAACCTGATGGTATTTTTATCAGTCAGGATAAATATGTAAGAGACATTTTGAAGAAGTTTGATATGGAAAATGTCAGAACTGCCACTACACCTTATGAAGCTCCAAAACCAAAGAACAATTTTAAACCAAATCCAGCTGTAAATGTTCACTTATACAGATCTATAATTGGTTCATTAATGTATTTAACAACTTCTAGGCCTAACATTACCTTTGCTGTGAGTGCTTGTTCTAGACATCAGGTCACTCCACTTACTTCTAACTTGAATGCAGTCAAAAAGATCTTCAAGTATCTGAAAGGCCAACCCAAGTTAGGTCTTTGGTACCCAAAAGAGTCTTCTGTTGTATTGGAAGCATATAGTGATAGTGATTATGCTGGTGCGAATCTGGATAGGAGATCCACAACTGGAGGTTGCCAATTCCTTGGTAGAAGATTGATTTCTTGGCAATGCAAGAAACAAACTATTGTTGCTACCTCCTCTACTGAAGCCGAGTATGTTGCTGCTGCCAATTGTTGTGGTCAGGTACTATGGATCCAAAATCAATTGCTGGATTATGGGTTTAATTTCATGAACACCACAATCTATATTGATAATCAAAGTACCATATGCATTGTTAAAAATCCAATTTTCCATAATAGAACTAAGCATATTAAGATCAGGCACCATTTTATACGAGATGCATATGAAAAACATTTGATAAAGGTGCTTAAGATTCACATAGATGATAATGTGGCAGATTTATTGACTAAAGCTTTTGATGGACCTAGGTTTCAACACCTAGTTGTCCATATTGGGATGGTTAACCCTTAACTGCAGAGTTTGAGGAGAGGCATAGGCCTCAGGGGAGGCATATGCCTCAGGGGAGGATTGTAGTTGTATATCTTGTAATCTTTGTAGATATTGGTTTATCTTTTTGTTTGCTAACACTAACCTGCTAATGATCTTTTAGTTTTGTATGTCTTGGTTTGGTTTGTGTGCTTCTTTGTGTCTGTTTTGCAGAGTGCCTTTGTGAGTGTTGAAGTTCACCAAGTTGGTAAATGGGAATATGGTCATGTAAGCTTAAAGTTTGTTTATACTGAAGAAAAGCACAAGTATTGTTACAAGTTATCTCATTGATTCTACTGAAGGAAAGTACTGAAGTATAGATTAAGTGCTAATCATTGAGAGAAAGACATGTTGATCATTCATTCAAGAAACAATTTACAGCTTACAATCAACTTCAAATGAAATACAAGACCATTCCTATACAAGATCTACCAAACATATTCTAGATCCTATCATCTATTACAAAAGCTGGTGGATATGCATGACCAGTACGATGAAGAAGCTGAAGATGAAAATGGAGTGGATGGATTGATGAAAACGACGATGAAGATGCTCAAGAACCTAGTTTTATATCTTTGGTCCTTGGCATGATGGATGCATTTGTGATATGAGAAATCTTCTGTTGTTCCATCTACTCGTTCCACCATTGAGCATCACTCCATCTTCCCTTTTCCTTTTCCCTTCACCTCTGCCCCTTTCCTTTTCCCCTGCTTCCATGGTATGAAGCACCAGTTCCTGGAGTAGGAAGTGCAATCACCACCTCTCTTGTCTTTGGGAGTGGTGGATTTCTGGCACGTGGCCTTGGTTGGGGTTGGGGTTGTGAAGGTTGGGGTGCTGATGTCCTCTCCTCTTCCTCTCTCACCAATCTATTGAAGATTGGCTCTAGACAATTTGTGCAGTCATCAGAACCTCTAGATGAATCAATTGGATCCACTACACTGTCATCTTCAGAAGAAGGGAGAAAGGGGGACTTTGAAGGTCGAGGCTCATCTTGATAGGGATATCAAAATAATGGGCGTGAATCATCACTGGATGATGATGATGATGATGAGGATGATGAGGATGAGGTTAGATCAAGGACTTCTGGTTTGGTAGACATGGTTGTTGCTGCTGATTGTGAAATTATTGAGAAATTAGGGTTTTTTGGAGTAAATTGGGGGTAAATGATATGTGTTTGTTGTGAATTGGGGTTATCTTATAGGCGGAGTCAGTGCTTGATGTTAATTAATGCGAGTTGGGTGGCACAGTAAAACTCAAGATATTTACTAAAGATACTTAGTCATTTGAGTTGTTTCTGCTGATTGACCTCCTTCAGCAGATTGACCATCGTTTCTGCTGAAGTGTTAATTTTGAATTTGGTTGAAGTTATTTTACACGTAAGATATGGTCAACGATTTGTTCCGATATGTTTGACTATAATTGGGTAACTTCTATTAATAACCCACTTCGCATATCTTCGCTCAAAATCAATTGATTCCCTCTTCACTTTATTTAAACACACTTCCAGTTGCGCGATTCAAAATCCATACTCACAATTTCTCACATGGCGCTTCAATTTAAGAAAGATCATAACAAGGTTGCTTTTCTGGGAAAAGCAAAGGGACATGAATTGTATGAACCAATGGTGGATTTATTGAAGCGTTCCAAGATTCATTATGCGCTTACACATTCTCCAAATGTGATATATGAATTGTTGGTTACACAATTTTGGGCATCTGCTACTAAACGGAGTGACACAGAGATTGTAGCTACGATTGATGAAACAGAGTATGTAGTGACTGAGGATTTGATAAGGAGACAACTTCGATTGGATGATGAAGATGGGGTTTATCACTCCAACACTGTAGAGATACTTGCTGGGTTAAGAGCTATTGGATACCAAAGTACGAACACATATATGTGGCACAAGAATAAGCTTTGCCCCATGTGGAGGTTTTTGGTGCATACATTACTACAGTGCATAAGAAACAAGTCAGGAGAATGGGATCAATTCTCTACCCAATTGGGTTGTGGTATTGTGTGTCTTTCCAAGGGGTTAACTTATAATTTCTCTAAGTTTATTTTTGATAATATGGTTGAAAATATTCAAAGGAAAAAGCATAAGTTTCTAATGTACCCTAGGTTTTTACAAATGATATTAGACATAACAACCCAAGACAGAGTCTTTTGTCCCATAGGAACTCTTAGTGCTAAATTATTTGCTTCAATGAAAACTAATTATGTTGGGACACATCATCTTTTGCTAGAAGCTATGTTGCCACAAGGCAATGAGGCTGCTGATGAGGGTAATGTTGTTGGTGCTCCACCATCTTCTAATGTTGCTGCGGATGGTAATCCATCAGTTGCCATTGATGAGTACCCTTCCATAACTGCTGAAGCATCACATGTTTCTCCTGACCAACATCCACCTACACCTCTACCTCTGTCACCCAGTCCTAGTCCACCACCTACTCATGTTACTCCTGATGAGTTTGAGCCTGAGTTTAATAGACTGGCCACACCTAGTCCTGTAAGAGAGCCATTTACTGAAAGCTCTCCTGTTCTTGAGCATGTCCATGTTTCTCCTGAAAGGCCCAATGAAGCTCCCATTACCACTGAGCAATCTGCTGGTGGAGCTGAGGACCCTATTACACTTACATATATATATGGTTTCTTTGTACAGGTATGTAAAAGAGGTTGCTGATCTCAGAAAGGAGCTAGCAGATACTAAATCTTCACTTGGTGGTGAGATTGTGGGGTTGAAAAGAAAGGTTCAGGATTTAGAGGAGCAACTTGGACAACACAGCAAAAGGAAGTTTGTGGTTTCTTTTGATGAAGAGCAAGAGGATATTCATTTGGATTCACTTGAAATCTTGGCTGATGTGGCTCAACAGACTCATGCTTCTTCTCCAATTGTTGCTGAATCGTCAAAGCGAAAGGAACCTATTTTGTTTACTAGAAGAAGGAGAAGACAGTATTGAGCAAGGATTCCCACTGAATCTTCAAAGGTACCGAGTGTTGCCAATGTTGCAACTGCTAATGATCATGTTATTGCTGATGCTCAAATGGTGGATGTTGCTTCTGAACATGGTCAAGTTTCATTTGTGCAAGAACAATCATGTCCTCCACCTTCAGCAGATCATCATGAAGTATTTATTGCTGGACGAAGTTTTAACCTGGATCCTAATGCTGATGTTTCTTCTGCATTTGTTGAAGACACTCCTCAACATATTACTCCTGATGCTTCCATGAGTGTTTCTTCTGAAAACATTAATAAAGTTCCCATTGTTGATACTCCTCATGCTGATTCTGCTTATGAGCCTGCTGATAAAGGGAAAGAAGTTATGGTTGATGAAGAGCTTGGTTCAGATCTTGTGAGTGAACAGGAAAGGCTACAACAAGCAAGATTGTTAGCAGAGTATGCAGATATGATGAAGAGTCAAGCTTTGGCACAACAGCTTGAAGCTCAGTTTACTACCAATTTGCCTCCTGAAAGACAAAGAGAATTGGATGCTCAATCCATTCATTTTACTGCTGAGCAATGGGATTCCTATACTCTTCAAGCTGCTTCAAATCCTACCCTTGCTCAGAGCATTTTAGGAGCTGATTTTGATAGTGAGAACTTTGCTGCTCAAATGATGGCTCTTGGAAAACAAAAGAAGCTAGCTGCAGCTGCAAAGAGAAAAGCCATTGCTGCACAAAAGGCTCAAGCTAAAAGGGAGAGACCACCAACTGCAGCTCAAAAGAAAACCTATATGAGGAATGTTGTGTATAATCAAAGTACTGCTCTATATCAGTCTGGTTTGACAAAGAAGCAAGTCTGGGCTTTATCTGATTTTGATTTGACTAATATGTATCATCAGATTATGAAGCATATTACCCCAACTTCTAAATTGAAGAGGATTGCTATTGAAATTGTGGATTCGTTTGATGATAATACAGCACAGCAAAGCTCTCATCTTTGTTTCTGCTGAGGAACATCCTGAAGGTGTTCAATCATCTGAGCAAGTACCATCTGCTGAACCTCTTGTTGTTTCTACTAAAGCTTCACACAGTACTGCTGATACATCTGCTGAACAGAAAGAAGCAGATATGGTTAAGAGAGCTGAACTGGCAGCTGCTAGAGCTAAACAGGCTAGAGAAGAGCTTGATAAGTTATATGCAATGGGTGGGCCTGTTCCTATTTCCTCTGTTTCTACTGAAGATGTCCCTGGTACATCTGAGAAGGTACCCTCTTCTATTTCTATGGGCCTTTATATACCTGGGAGGAGAGGGAAAAGGATGTCTAGAAGAAGACACATTGCAATCAGGAGATCTGTGCGAGTGACTGGGAAGAAGGCCTCTGGAGTATCTAAATCAAAAAAGGGTGGTTCTTCTAAGCATTTGGATCTAAAGGCTGCTGAGTCAACATTCATTAAAGATGGATCTTCTGAAACTTTTCTTGAGGGGAATCATGGTGTGTTGACTACTTGGACATTGACTGATGGATAGCTTAACACCATCTATAGGTTGGATAACTCTTCTATGCAGTTTACCTTCTTGAAAGACATACTTCATATGGTGGATAGGCAAGATTTGCTTACTCTTCATGGCCTTGTCACATAGTATTATGACACTCATACACCACAAGGTTCTGGGTTGTACTTATTGGGAGATCTTCAAGTTCTTTTTGACTCTCAATCTCCAAATGGTAAAGGGTATTCAATTTGGAAGGATTCACATAAGTGGAAGGTTGAGACTTGGAGATTTTATCCTATCTCAAGTGTGCATGTTGTGGAGACAAAGTGTGGGATGGCTGTGTGTATGTTTTCTGATAGGCTTTATCCTTTGTCTGTGAAATTGATGCAATGAATGCTTAGAAAGAAATTGGAAGTTCCTCCTGATCCTGTGGGGAATGATATGCTTCATGCTGAACAATTGATTGGATTGATTAAGACTCAGCTTCTGCAAAACCAAGCATCTTATTGATTATGGTATCTTGTATTATTTCTTTCTTTCTTTGTTACATTCTTAGTTTAAAAAAAAAATTTATGTATATTATTTGTTTGTCTAACTTTTTCTTGCAGGTTTGTTGTATATTACTCTGTTGATGGTTATCAACTCACCAGCTGTACCTTGGGTACATCAAAGAGTTGGCTAGTCCAAAGGGTACAACTTTGGTAAAGACACATCAAATCTGTTGATAGCTATAATGGTTTGCTCAAGATCATAGGGTCTGCAACTCACCCATGCTTAATTGCTGAGGGTTGTATGGTCATCAATTCACCATGGTTTATTCCTTTTTGGAATCCAAGAATTGGCTAGCCCACAAGTATATGGCTTGTGGTAAAGGCAGTGGAATACCATATTGGGTTTTCAATTCACCAAAGGTGATTCTTTCCCCTCAGAATTGACTAGTCCTGAGCAAACGGCTACATGTAAAGACATCTCAAATCCGTTTATAGCTGCTAATTTGCTAAAAATCGATGGTTATCAGTGTACCATAGTTTTTGAACTTAAACATTTGGCTACTCCAGTGGTAATGGCTATTGGTAAAGAGACATCAAATCCATTATTTTCAATGATTCGCCTCTCCTAGGAGTTAACACACCTGGATGTGATGAGAATAGTATGCAACTGATATGTTTTGATGTACATTTTGTCATTTGTTGCTGCAAAGATGTGGAGTTTCAAAGTTTTGTCATCATAGAGATGTGATTGTTTTGGTTCTTTGCTGCTGATGTTTGATTTCAATCCTCTTGTTCTGAAGTGCTAAAGATCTATCAAGAATCTTGAACTTAACCATGTCAAATTCAAGATTAGGGGAGGATTGTTGGGAATTCTACTAAGTAAGAATTCTGCTGAAGAATCTGCTGAAGTGCAAGGATTCTGCTGAAGAAGAGATTCTGCGGAAGTAGATAAACCACGTAGTTTGTTTATGCGGAGATAGATATTCCGCGTAGTTTATTCTTAGTTAGGATATGCATGAGCTTTATTAGGAAGTGATAATGTATATCTTTTTTAGTTTTATGTTTATACGTTTCTTGGGGAAACGGTTTAGGGTTCCTTGTCTATAAAAGGAACACATTAGTATGAATGATGTACGAGTTTGAAAAACAAGTTTTAGTTCTATTCAAAGATCCATAGAGGATCAAAGTATTCTTAGTTATTATCTTACTTGTGTTTTATTTCCGCTTTAGAATACAAGTAATAGAGATTGTCTATTAGTGTGTTTGTGATTACATAAGCATTACTAACGATCCACGAGCGCTCAAAGATCTATCAAGGTCTAAGTTTCAACACTATATGAGAATGTTTGGTCAACTAAATAGTTATGGATATAAATCAAGTTTAGTATATGTGAGATAAATTTATTGTATAAATATTTTGAGATAGTTAATTGTCTTAAAAAAATAAAAAAGTAAAATAGAAAGAAGATTTCATCTAAGCACTTTGCCAATCTAATATTTTGACTCCCTTAGTTTCCTTTCATCCGAGAGTTGCTTCGCAAACCTAAATATAAAAGAAAAGAAAGGAACATGTGTTAATGATCTGTGTTAAGCTAAACCAAATTTATTGAATAGAAAGTAGGAATTGTAAATTGTAACGCGTTGTACCTCTTTAATGCTTCACGGTTTGTACCACCATTATTGATCTCTTCAGCCATCCCTGTATCGAAATTCACCCGGGTAACCGGTTTATCAAGTAAACTTTCGCCAACACTAACCAGGTTGTTCAAATTTTTAGTTGTTGCTCTGTCAACCGAGGCCAAGGCCCCACTCAATGTTTCGTCCTGATTTGTCATACAGTCATTCTAAAAGAGGAGTTGGTTAAAAGTTGTAGGACTCAGATGAAACATTGAGATATTGTAGGGTCTGTTTTGTATCTTTTCTGTTATTTCTTTTCCTCTGTATAAAAAAATCTTGTATCTTTCATTTTGAAATAATGAGAATCATTTTCACTGTGTGAAATGTGTGTTTCTCTCTACTCATTACTGTCAACATGGTATCAGAGCTCAGTAATGAGTTCTTGATCAGTTACAACCGTCACAACCGTAACCATCATAACTAATTTTACCGATCACCATGAACCACCGTAACTAACTTTTTTCGATCATTATCAAAACATCATTTCTATCATTCTCTTCACAATTCTTTCATCTAAATTCTAGTAAAGTGATTAAGTTCAGGTGTCTTGTTCAAGGCTGAGTTTGTTAAGTCATTTGGTTGATGTAATGGTTCTTTCAAGATTGTTGAAGCTTCCGCAACGTGTTAACAATGGCAGCATCATCTTCTTTAACTGATGCTACTAGCCAAAACAGTCAATCTCTTTTGTTCCAAAATCCACTGTATCTGCATCCTTCGATGGCCTGTACTCTTGTGGTGAATGAAAAATTGTTAGGAGCACAAAACTATCGTTCTTGGAGAAGATCAGTTGAAATTGCTCTTTCTACAAAAAGAAAGTTAGGTTTCATCAGAGAAACAGTTCCAAGATCACAAGATGATGTGAATTTACAAGAACAGTGGGATACATGTAATAATTTGGTGATTAGTTGGTTAATGAACTCAGTCATCGAATCAATTGCAAAATCTATTATGTTCATTGGAACTGCTTATGCAATTTGGATTCAACTTGAGAAAAATTTGCTCTGAAATGGGTCACATAAGTACAAGTTGAACAAAGAGACTTATGAGACTATGCAATCAGGAAGATCTGTGACTGAGTACTATACAAGTATGAAGTGTGTTTGGGAAGAATTGGATTCAATGAATGAATTGCCAAGAATAGTCAATATTACCCCAGAAATTGCTATTTTTCTAACTGCTTTGAGTACTCAAAAAGAAGAGCAAAGATTGTTTCAGTTCTTGAATGGTTTGGATGATAAATTTTCTCATCAAAGGAGTCCGTTATTGTTAAACTCTCCTCTGCCAAGTGTTGAGACTGCTTGTGCTTTGCTTCAACAAGAAGAGTCTCAAAGGGGGGTATTTGGATCAGGACAGTCAATTGTTGAATCTACAGCTCTCTATAGCAAAGGTGAGGTCAAAGAGAAGTGTAACATATGTGGCTACAAGTGGCATCCACCAGACAAATGTTAGGAGAAATTTAGTTACCCCACATGGCATTATAAGTATAAGCAGTTACAGAAAGGTAAAGCTCCTCAGAAGGCTGGTTCAGGGAATGTGAAAAAGACAGCTGCATTGGTTGAAACTGGTGGTCATGTGGTCTTTACTTCAAAGCAGTTTGAACAACTAATGAAGAGTATTCCTCATTTCAATCGGACTCTTGATGAGACCAATGTACTGGAACATCCTTTTGGAGAAGGTACACTCTACTGTTTTTCTTGTGTTAATGGGGTTATAGAAGGATGGATAATTGATATAGGGGAAAGTGATCATATGTCACCAGATAGCACTGATTTGAATGATGTTGAGGCTCTTAAGTGTAAACAGGTTATTAATTTTCCAAATGGACATACTTCAGTCATTTCAAAAGTAGGCAATGTTGCTTTACAGAATGGACTTAAGTTGAACAATGTTCTCATAGTACCTTCCTTCAAATTCAGGCTTTTTGTCAGTCTCTAAACTAACAAAAGATTCTCATTGCTTTGTTACATTTTATGAGAAATTATGTGTTATCCAGGATTTGAAAACCAGGAAGGTGTTGGGCTTGGGTAAAAAGCAAGCTGGCCTCTATCATCTACTCAATCTTCCTCTGGATCAAATTCATGCTCAACTTTCTTCAATGGTTGTGTCTGCTCTTGAAGATTGTAGTCTATTTTCATTTTTCTCAAACTGTTCTGTCCCTACAAACTATGCTTTTAGTGTTTTCAATAACTCTTACAGTTTGTGGCATCATAGACTTGGTCACATTTCTGATTCTACTTTCAAACATATTACTTCTGTTCCTGAAAGTGTCTCTCATTCTAATGAAAATTCTTGTTTAACTTGTCCAATGGCAAAATTCACTAAACTTCCATATTCTGCTAGTAAATCTCATTCCAAAGTTCCATTTCAGCTTATTCATATAGACATTTGGGGACCCTATAAAGTTCCAACTATAGGGAATCATAAGTATTTTCTCACTATTGTTGATGATTGTAGTAGAGCTGTTTGGACATATTTACTAGTCAGAAAGTCAGATGCCTTTGCCACTTTCAAGTCATTTGTTACTTTTGTGAAGAAGTAGTTTGAAAAAGATATAAAAGTGGTGAGATCAGAAAATGCCTTAGAATTTCTCAAAGGTTCTATAGGCCCTTTTATGGACTCACTGGGAATAGAGCATCAAACTTCATGTGTTGATAGACCTCAGCAAAATCGGAGGGTAGAAAGAAAACATTGAAACATATTGGAGATAGCTAGAGCCCTAAGATTGCATGCTCATTTTCCTGTACATTATTGGGGTGACTGTGTTATCACTGCAACATATCTCATTAACAGATTTCCCACAGCTGTGTTGAAATTTAAGACACCTTATGAAGTTTTATTGCAATCTAAACCTGAGTACAGTCATCTAAGGGTGTTTGGTTGTTTAGCAATGGCTAATAATCCTTCCAGAATTGCTGATAAATTTGATTCCAGAGGTGTACCTTGTTTATTTCTGGGTTATCCACAACATCAAAAGGGGTACAAACTTCTGAATTTTCTGAATCATACAAGGTTTGTGTCAAGAGATGTTGTCTTCTATGAGCATATATTTCCCTACTCTAAAACAAGTATGTTGCAAGTTCTTCAACCTGTGCATGCACCCATTTCTTCACCATTATGGTATGAAGATTTTGTATCCACAACACAACCTGCTGATGTTACTGCTGATGTTCATGATACTGCTGATGCAATAGAACAGCCTACACAAATTGAAGAAGAATCTTCTGAACCTCAAACTGCACCATCTTTTGTTCCAACCACTAGTGTTCAAGATGCAGGCATCAGAAGATACACTAGAGTGTCAAGTGCTCCAAGCTGGCTAAAAGATTATGTAACACCAATTCATCAACCAAAGGCTAATCAAGTGTTATTTACTCATTTACAGTCTCAATTTCATGCCTTTCTATGTGCTTTAGTGGCTCAGTCAGCACCTACTTACTTCAAAGAAGCAGTTAAAGAAGAAGATTGTTGTAATGCAATGAATTTGGAGCTAAGAGCATTAGAGGAGAATGATACATGGGAAGTGACTGTTCTACCTAAAGGAAAGAAAGCTATTGCTTGTCACTAGATCTACAAAATCAAACTCAAAGCTGATGGTACACTTGACAAGAAGAAAGCTAGACTTGTAGTAAATGGGAATAGGCAAAGAAAAGGTGTTGACTATGAAGAAACTTTTGCTCCAGTGGCAAAAATGGTGACTGTTAGAGCTTTACTTGCAGTGGCAGCCATGAAAGGTTGGGAAATTTGTCAAATGGATGTATCTAATGCCTTTCTACATGGTGATCTCTTTGAAGAAGTGTATATGCAAATGCCTCAAGGGTATATTGGAAAGGGGGAGAGTGTGCAAGATGTTCCTTCTGATTCAAGTTTAGTATGCAAACTCAAGAAGTCCTTGTATGGCCTCAAACAAGCACCTAGACAGTGGTTTGCCAAACTCTCTTCAGCATTGTTGTCCTTTGGTTATACTCAATCTAAAGCTGATTACTCATTGTTCATCAAGACAGATGCTGAATCCTTTACAGCAGTCCTTGTTTATGTTGATGATCTTTTAATCACTGGTTCTAGCAACACTCAGATTCAAGTTCTTAAAACACAATTAAGTACTCATTTTCACATGAAGAATTTGGGACAGATGAACTACTTCTTAGGTATGGAGGTGTGCAAAAGTGACCAAGGCATTTTCATCTTTCAAAAGAAGTACACTACTGATTTACTTCAAGAAGCTGGTTTGACTAATGGAAGACCATACAAGTTGCCTATGGATTCTCATATCAAGTTGCAAGCAGACATGGGAACTCCTTTACATGATCCTGAAGTATACAGAAGATACATAGGCAAACTCATATACCTCACAATAACAAGACCGACATTTGCTACATGGCAGTTTTTGAGCCAGTTTATGCAAAATCCTACATCAGTGCATATGCAAGCAGTAAAACACTTGATGAGATACTTGTTGAATTCACCAGGTCAAGGCATATTGCTAGCCAATGATTCATTTGTTCATTTGACGCCTATTGTGATAGTGATTGGGCTAGTTGTCCTATGACAAGGAGGTCCACCACTGGCTATTGTATTTTCTTTGGGTCAATCATTTATTTCATGGAAATCTAAGAAGCAACAAGTGATGTCTAGATCATCAGCTGAGGCTGAATATAGAGCCATGGCCCTAACATGTTGTGAAGTTACTTGGCTGGTGACATTGTTGAAAGATTTGGGGCTCAAAGATCTTGGTCCTGTAGATTTGAAATGTGATAATCAAGCTGCCATATATATAGCTGCCAATCCAGTCTTCCATGCCAGAACAAAGCATATAGAAGTGGATTGCCATTATGTGAGGGATCAAGTCAAGAATGGTGAAGTCCTACCTTCTCATGTTTCCACTAAAGACCAGTTGGCTGATGTGTTTACTAAAGTTCTTCTAGCTGATCAACATTCTAAATTAATGTCCAAGTTGGGAGCTTGCAGTCCTTCCACCTCTCAACTTGAGGGGGAGTGTAAAAGAGAGTTGGTTAAAAGTTGTAGGACTCAGATGAAACATTGGGATAGTGTAGGGTCTGTTTTGTATCTTTTCTGTAATTTCTTTTCCTCTATTTTTCCTCTATATAAAAACATCTTGTATCTTTCATTTTGGAATAATGAGAATCATTTTCACTGTGTGAAATGTGTGTTTCTCTCTACTCATTACTGTCAACAGTCATAAAACATGATTGTCAACGCATTACAACATTTGATACACAAAATATAATATTCATGTTGAACTTGATCATCTAATATGCATGTTGGGATATGCCAATATACGATACATTAATCTATGTTTGAGATTACAAGCCATATATAAGTGAGCCATTATTTACAGGTTAGAATAAAGTAAACCATTCTTACTATTCGCTGATCCACATGGTTTGGTTGTGTGGTCTTAACTGTTGCTTTGAGGTTTTGATGGGTTATGTTTCATGATGTGTTAGGGTGGTGGACGGTTATCAATGCGTACATTATAGGTTTTCTATGCTCTTAGTGACATTGTGTTTTGTGGGCTTGGGTCTGGTTCTATTGGTTGGCTCTATTCAATTTAATGCCCATATGTGTTTCGTGACGTAGTAGTAGGTTGTAGGGTTGGTTCATCATTATTGTAAATTTTGAGAATCAGTCGGTCAATATGATTATATGAGTGTTTGATGCCATTTTAGTATTTTGCTAGTTTATCTAAATTTAGTATATTGTCTCAAAAGACTACCAATGTATGTTCAAGATTCATGAACTATACCTGAATGCGGAGATAATTATCAACAGAATTGAGGGCTTCAAAGACGACATTGTTGTGAAAAACAACCAAATTAGTGCTCGCTTGAGAGTAAGATCCTATCAATGGCGAAGAATTATTATTTGCTAACCATCCAAGCACTCCCCATTTTGCTGCCATTTTTGCGTCGTATCGTGGTTGTTGCTTTTGCGCACCTGTCCCTAATGATATTACTAAACACCGCTTGTAACCCAGAGGTGGAATTTCTAAGTAGTCTGGATTTTCCTTGGTAACTTGCCTTGTCACTTCCCCTAATGCAACCAAACACTACCAATTGAGACACACAAGTTAATTTGCATTTCATGCATATGTTAGTAGTTGTAGAATCTTGACAATTATGATAGAGAATTATATATATATGATGCAATAATAGTTGCACTTAGGGGTGTCAATAAACCTGACCTGACTCGAACTCGACCCGGACCCGAACCCGTTTAAGGATAATCGGGTCGGGTTACTCGAACTCGACCCGAACCCGATTAACCCGAATACGAAATAGGGTCGAGTATCAGGTTTATATACTTTTCTTATTCGGGTTCGGGTCAACTCGACTGACACGAGTTAGATTTTTTTTGTTTTGTGTATTTTTTGGATTTTTCATGATCTTCTTTTTCACGCTAATTTTTTTTTCTTCCAAGCATGTAAAATATGAATTCTTGCTAGAATGCTTGGACTTTCGCATTATCAAGGTGAAATGTGAAATTGTTTTGGCTGTTCTCACAAAGATGTGGTACTGACAATATGTTATGATTTTGCAACTGAGGAAAGAAGCATACAAATAATTCAATGCGCTCTTTTTTCATTCTCAGATGGAGACATGTCATGAAAATATGCCTTTAATAGTGGCACTTGAATATGCTATTAGCAGACAACATATATTCATAATTATGTGATTTTGTAAATAGCACAGACCCGAACCCGACTTGAACCGATCCTATTTGCCCCAAACCCGACTAACCCGAGTTCAAATAGGGTCGGGTTCGGGTATGTTATTTTTAGCCTCGACCCAACTTGGACTCGACCCCGACCAACCCTGTAACGCCCCGACCCGACAAGCGTAAAGGAATCACAAGTAATGGTGTTATATCAAAGCAAAAATATAATCCAAAAGAAATCTCAACATAAATATTGAAATAATCCAAGTCAAAACGACTTCAATACATAGGTCCCAGCGGAAAAATAAACTCCAAATGAAAAGTCTAAGATAAAGTCTAAATGGCATCATAAGATCAAAGCTAAAATCTCTAAGGTAAGTCCACTCATCCCAAAGCAATACCCAGCTCCAATGCTTAGATACAAAAGAAAAGTGCTGAGCTTCAAAGCCAGGTGAATGAATGATATACAAGCAAAACGAATCTGAAACGAGAAAGAATACGAAATAAAGTGAAAGAAAGATAGCAAAATCATAATCATCTCAAAAGATAAATCAGGATAATAGAATAAGTTTTATAGCTAACTACCTCGAGCCCAAACACATATGCCATATCATAAACAAAATCATATTCACATAAGGCAACATTTGTAGGGGAGACCTACCAGAGTTATGAAGGACGTGCATCGCAACATCATCATCGATAACATATAGCATATAAGCGATAATATACAACATATAACAGATCTAGGATGCACCCATACGACCCACAAACATACATTGATAATATAATATAACTTGAGCTCATAACAAATAACAGATAAGGGGCGTAACTTAACTCTACTCCTGAGTCATGAGTGCATTGGACATGGAACCCCATGACTAGTTAATGGATCGGGTGTCAAACTATCTTAGGTCAAATAGAATGTCATAACTCACATAGATCATATTTTATCAAATGTTTAATCATGTTTTCAAAATCAAAGTCTTCATATCATATAGTTCAAAATCAATGTTTTATGATTCAAAAATCAAAGTTCGATAAGCAAACTCAAATAGACACATTAGGGTTCATAGCAAAGGCTTAGGAAATCCTAATATGAAAGAACGAAAAGCGTTATAAGAAACCTTTCTTGAAAGGTCGAATATGTACCTTATTCCAAAGCAAATGATCGAAAAGAAGAAAGGGGAAAGCAAAGGATTACTCCTTCTTCACGAACCTATACACATTAACGACATGTTATTTATGATTCCATAATAGTCGAAATGATCTTTTAATATTTGGCGTTCATACTTAGTATATTTAATGATCTTAACACTTTAGGGTTTTATAATTAATGAGACTTAAGTGTTTTATAATTAATATCGTAGATTAGGGTTCATTATGTCATTAATTAAAATTTAGGGTTAAATGTGAAAATAGTTTAACGTCATAACTCACACATAAAATAACGAATTGCTTCAAACCCTAATCAACTCTCATTTATGTTCTAGGGTTTTCTCATTCTTTAATATCTCATTAATATACATTTACTTACATATTACGTCTTTTAATGACTCGTTACTTAACCTAACACGTCATAAAAAAATCTTTCCTTTTATGTTTCACCATATACGTTTTATGATTTTATGTGCCATACAAGTTACTTATTACTCGTATTAATTACACACGCATATGAGACACGATTCACAACCATTAGGGTTTAGCATACCTTATTCGGTTAACATATCAAAACTAGGGTTTACGTTTACATAACCTTTACTTAATTAATATACTTTTAAAACTCATATGTGACTCGGTTCAACTTAGGGTTTCAATTAACAAGTTATAACGCAAGTCTTAACTCATCTATATACTTATCTCATTCAAGTTATCATGTTTTACACCTTATTCGAAAGTCATGCATGGTTCGGTTCTCATTCATATGATTCGATATAAATCGACACAACCATTACCCGATTCAATATTACATATTACATACATAACTCTTTAATACTTGTAAGGTTTAAATCATTAGGGTTTCCTTGTTTTGGTTTTACACGGCTCGACACAAGAAAAGAAGAAACATAACTCGACCAAACGAAACATGATACATTATACAAACGCATGGTATAACAAGGAAGACAAATAAGCATTATACCTTAGCTTGGTTGAGCAAAAATCTCGACACCAAGGGGTTGAGAAATGGAACAAAAGAAAAGGAGAGGCAAATAAAACTAGGGTTCAAATCTTGTGATTATGTGTTGTATATATAGTGGTAACATTTTAGTTTAGGGATTTGAGGTAGCTTGGGTTTGGTTTGGCCCAACCGAACACACAAAACCCACGACACCATATGGGCTTGACCTAAGGTTCATCGAACAAAACAAACACGACCCAAATCATTTACGAAACGTTAAATCTTCGTTACTAAAATCGATCTAATATATTTTAGTTAGGTTTTTAATTATTCACAAGTTAACTTACAATTTCATAAATGTTGTAAATATATTTTACGTATTTTATAAATTTCGATTACAAGGGTATTTTAGTCTTTAATCAGGTTTTAGATTTTCAGGTTTTACAAACCCGACCCGATTAACACCCCTAGTTGCACTCTAGGCATAATTATCTCTCACTACTTCATTGAAAAAAACGCCGCAACTTGCAACTGATTAATGCGATATGAGGTACACTTCAAAATGTATACGATACCTACTCAATACTAAATGAGACCAAAGAAAAGGAATTTAGCTCATTTATCTTGTTTGGTACATAAAAACATAAAAAAGCGAAGAAATGTGAATTCTCGAGATATGGCTTCTTTTTATTTTGATTTCCGCCCTGGCTCATTTATCTTGTTGGGATCTTACATCCACTACAATGGATCATGTGGAAAACTAGAAGGGGGGGTTGAATAGTTTTGCCGATTTTAAGTTAGTTTCAAAAACTTTAGATTCGTTAATATGTGAGATCTTATGGATGTAGAGAAAGTATAGATCTGATGATAAAGCAAGTAAATAAAGTAAAGCAAAGGGATAGAAATGACACAACCGATGTATAGTGGTTCGGCTACAAGGACACCTTCCTTATCCTACTCCACTCCCCGAGTCACCTACTCGAGAGTTCAAGCACTATGTCAACAAACTCCTTCACTTGGCGGAGAAGATGTTTCTGGTACAAAGCTAGATACCGAGTCCGTAACACGGTGGACCAAACCAACACGACTATTACACAACAAATATGTGAAATATCAAATACAAGATCTTCGCTACAGAAATCTTAGGGAGTGACAAATCAATCAAGGACCCCTTGCTTGGATGACTTGTAGAATGCTCATGATCTCGCCTTAGAGAAGGACCTATATGAGAATCACAATAGAAAGAAAGAAAAACAACTCTCTAGATCAAGTGATCTATATGTTAGAAGAGAATGAGAGTGTTTGAGAGATTTAGTAAGAAGAGGGGTGAGTTAGAATGAAGAAATGGCTCTCTATTTATAGGCAAAATCTTCCACTGTTCCCCGGATCCCACGGATCCCTCCCACTTGGGATCCGTCTAGTGTAATCCTAGGGATCCGTGGGACGCTCCTCTTTGCCCATGGGTTTTTTGTTTATGGGTCATGGGTTATGGGTTGGTCCATGGGTTTTCCTTAGATTCAATGTATCTAAAGTATACATTGTATCTAGCCATCTTGGGTATGGGTTATGATCCATGGGTTATGGTCCATGGGTTATGGTTTTTACCTATCCTAATAAACTATTACAACAAATGATTAATTACAACATTTTTGTATTAAATGACTATATGTAAATGCTTTACAAAAATAACATGTATCCTTATAATTGTACTTAAGATAACATTATATTTGTTATCAACAAAACACAAAGAGATCGCAAAATATTAATAAACGTTTTTACGGTTTATTTGTATTAACAGATCATACAACGATAGCCAAAAAATAAAGAAAACGTAAAACAATACACACACTTGTTGCGTGGAAAACCTCTTTAACAAGAGTAAAAACCACGGACCCACAGGCCACTTAACATCCACTATATGAAAGACATTACAAAATTGGAGACGCTAAACTCTCGACACTTTTGTATATCTTCCCACCACTCTCAATGGTTGATTACAACAATGGAATTCGCCTCCGTAATTATTGAATCACTGAGACCACTACACGCGAAGAAGGGAGACTCTCATAAGGCATCTCCTTTTTCTCACCTCCTTACCAATAAAACATAGCTAACGAATCCAATAAATAAGAAAACAATAGCTTGTTCTCCAACAAACTCTTATTATTATAGGCAACACATATCTTTTCCTAATTTAGATAATCACCAAATTAATTAAGAATATGAATCGATACCATCAAATCATCCCTTGATTCAAAATCCCTAAAACCTCCGCAATGATGTGGATCCCTTCTTCAATGATAACGAGTGTGATCTATCATCTCGTACTGCTTTCTCTCTACCGGGACACGCCGCCTAACATCTCATAGTTAGGAAGACTTTTGACACAAGGAACCCTTATGATCAACATACTCCATCGAGTCTCATCATCTTTGAACCGCAACTCATCCACATCACCCCTTTAATCACATCAATCACCACGATAGTTCTCTAAATCGAAAGCTTGTGCAAAAAATCTCTCCAAACAGCAGCCAATTCAAAAAAATCATATCTCCCAATTGAACGATCCGATCACTAGCAAAGTTAGTCACATCATAGATCCACATGTCTTGAACCCTCTATCCAAATTACACAAAAATCCAAAGGTTAACGCACCTGCAATGTTCTCATCTTCACAGCTGCCCTGAAATCCAAAGAATTTTCTGTAACAACGGCCATAGCTCTCCATCAAAACCTCAAACTAAAAATTACAACAGGCAGATCGTACATCACCCACTTATGAACCTACAATCCAAATTTTAATAAGATTCGACGGTTAACAAACCCACACTGTCAATTCTCCATCGCCGCGCAGAATATGACGAATCAAACATAAAGTCTTTGTTCTTTATTATAATGGCCTCCTCAAAGTTGTAGGATTCCTTGTTATCGAACCTCGGTTCTTGATACGACTCGTTGGGATCTTACATCCACGATAATGGATCATACAACGATAGCCAAATAATAAAACACACTTGTTGCATGGAAAACCTCTTCAACAAGAGTAAAAACCACGTGACCGTAGGCAACTTAACATCCACTATATGAAAGACATTAAAAAATTGGAAATGCTCAAATGTCGACACTTTTGTATATCCTCACACCACTCTCAATGGTTTATTACAATAACGGAATTCGCCTTCGTCGTTATTGAATCACCGAAACCACCACACGGGACGAAGGGAGACTCTCATAAGGCCTCTCCTTTTTCTCACCTCCTCACCAATAAAACCTAGCTACTGAATCCTATAAATAATAAAACAATAGCTTGTTCTTCAAGCAACTCCTATTATTATAGGCAACACATGTCTTTTCCTAATTTAGATGATCACCAAATTACTTAAGAATATGAATCAATACCATCATACGATACCTAATCCGTGTGTTTGGTACAGATAAATGAGACTAAAGAAAAGGAATTTAGCTCATTTATCTTGTTTGGTTCATAAAAAAATAAAAAAGTGTAGAAACATGAATTCTTGAGATATGGCTTCTTTTTAATTTCATTTCCACCCGGTAGAGAAATCGAAGAATTAAATTTAGATCTATTAAAAGAAAGAGGGTACAAGTAAAATAAAGCACGCTCTTCTCACATTCACTTATCCAAACTCTAGCACAACTCCTCTTCCACTTTATTTTTCTTGGCCACATTTGTTGCTTGGATTGTTTTACTTCATCAACAATATTTTGTCAAGTTTCTTTATTTTTGTAGGATTTATATTGTTACGAGATTCTCCTTGTTGGATTTTGGATTTATGGGTTTTAATTTATGAGATATGCGATTTTTTAAAGGCATTTATAAGATATGTGTATAGTTTTTTTGTTTGTTGTTGTTGTTGTTGTTGCCTATTCACTATCGTATAAAACAGTTTAAGAATTTAAAACAAACTAATAGTGAACAATGACTGGAATTAACGTAAGTAAAACACACTGAATAATTTTCAACATCATATTTTTATTAGAAATGAATCACAAAGAATACGTTACCCAAGTACTTGCGGAATAGTACTTGGGATTGAAATAACAAAGTTTGGTAACTCCTCTCTAAGTTCAGGCTAAGTCTGAACACAACTACAAGGAACCACTGAGCTATCTCAAGGACAAAGTTGTATTTGGAGGAGTGAAATATGGCTTGCGTGTGTGTGTGTTTTTTACAATTCACAAGCTTAACCTTTCACTCCATCTCTTATGCTATTTATACATGTATGAGTATTGGATTTTTCCTAAGTGACGAACTGACATTTTGCAGAAGATGGCTCACTGAGAGACTATGCACTCAGTGACCTGTTAATGTTTAACGGACTAAGCACTTAGGTTATTTTCTATTCAAATCCTAGATTAAGGGGTTTGGGTATTTACTGAACCCAACAGTCTCCCCTTATTTGGATATACAAATAGCCTAAGTGTTTGATCAGTGTAAGTGAGCTAAAGGCTTCTTCTTACACTGAATGTACTAATTAATACAATAAGGAACACTGAGTATTTTATCAAAACATACATATCACATTACATGGTTCCTATCACTAGTACAAAAAGATAAATCAAAATGATGTCAGTCCAGATGGATTCCCAGTGCTTCAAGCTTGACTTTCTTGGTAATGAGTGTTTCCCCTGTAAGGATGGTCTCTTATCTTGGCATTTAAGTCAGCACAGAACCTGACATTTGTAGGAGTCTGAATTTGAGAGGCCACTGGAATATAGCTGAGCATTGTAGCCACTCCTGCCTGATCGATATCACTCCACCTTTGGAATGCTGGGTTTCCATAGACATCAATAAAAAATAGCCCTCTTTTAGGCTTTTCAATCACCAGACAGTTCACGAACTTTACACCTTCAGGCAACTCCCTGTTGCATTCTAGTCCAGGTACTTTAATCTCAGGCTGGAACTCAACCCTCTTCTTTTTTCCCTGTGATGACTGAGGTTGAGATCCTTGTGGTGCGATTAAGGCAATGAATTCCCCAGTTGTCTGGTGCATCTCTCGATCTTTCATACCTTTTACTGAGCATCTTCATCAGCTCCTTAACCACCGTATTTTGCTTCTTTTCAATTATTGGACCAAGTTCATCTAGTTCAGTGATCCCAAAGTCAGTGAATTTTAGGGGATCATGAACCTCGAAATGTCTTTTATCACCCCCTGTAGACGTTCATTGCCAGTGGTTTAGACCTGGGAATGATTTTGACATCATTGATCTTCTCAGGCAGTCTTCTGCTTGTCATTGTCCAATTATAATGGTCAATTCTTGCTTTCCTGATGGCTGCAGTTCTTTTGTTCTTTTCTTCCAACTGCTTTCTCATTTCAGCCATCTTAGCTGCCTGAGCGTCCTTGAACTTTTGTCCTACCTGACCCTTTTCAAGCTTCTTAGGATCTATACCAATGTTTTCAGCTTCTTCAACAACGACTTGTACCAGTGCTTCTCTGCTCTTTCTTTCTTCCTCAGCTAGTTTCATTTTTCTTTCTTCCTTAGCAAGATAGGCACTTAGCTATTGTGGAGTGAGCATATATTCAGTGTTGCCAATCTTAAAGGGAATCTTCTCAGGCTCAGGTGGTGTTAGCATTATTCCTTTTTCCTTTATCCTGGCCTGAGGAAGATGATGCTACCAGGGGTGGTGTTGTTGTTGTTATTGGTGTGATCACTGTCATTGTTGTTGTTGTTGAAGATGTTGGTGGTACTGATGAGATAGGTACAGCTGGGACTGGTGGTGTTGGCTCCCCCTCAGTGTGAGAGGAAGTCTCTTCAGTAGTCTTCTCCCCCTCAACTATTGCCGCAACATGTGTGAGAGCAAGAGTTACCTCGGACATTGGGGGAGCTTGAGCTGCTTGACCCTTAAAGGCTTGATAAATCTCAGTGACCATTGCCTTGATATCTGAAGTATCTGTTTGAATACCAGTGACCATTGCTTCCAAATTAGCCTAAGATACTTCCAAAGCAGTCATTCTGGGCCCAAGATTCTAGGCCATAGAGGACGATGCCTGAGTTAGAGTAGCCATCTGAGTTTCCAGATAGCCCATTGTAGCCTGAAGAGACTGGACTGATGATTGAAGACCCCAAACATTAGCTGATTTGAGCATTTTGATTAGTTCAGTGAGGCTGGAGGATTGTTTCAAGTAAGCCTCAGTAGCCTTCAGCACTTTGGAGTTGAGCGCTGGGTATTCTTTGACAGATTCCCTGATTTCATCTATCTTTGTGCCAATACCCTGAAGGTGCCTGAGAAATTTAGCCAAGTTTTCATCCAGTCTGTGAAGATTGTCATACATCATCTCTCTGTGTTTATTAGTGTTAGCATTGAAGGTGAGCACATCGGATTTAAGATCAGCATAGCTTGCAGCAGCCTCAGTGTGTTGATCCCACAATGTGTCAGTGACTCCAGCATATAGTTTCCTTGAGGCTCTTGTGATCCACTGAACCAGCTGTCTTTCAGTCAGTGGAAGAACATTGTCAAACTGCTTGAATTCATCAGAGCTGGATAAGGAGTCAGATGCATTATCTTCAGGTTGAAATGGTGACTCAGTATGCTCTTGTGGATCAGGCTAGGGTTCTTGTTCAGATTGAACCTCAGCGTCCACTTCTTCTCCAGCTTATTGAATTTCATCTTCACTTTCAGCATGTTCGTCATCAGAAAAGAGTAACTCAGCAACATCAGCAACATTTAACAAGGGGGTGGTGATGGGTTCCATATCAGCGGGTGGTATTAATCCCTCTAAGTCTTTGTCCCCCGTTGACCCCTCAGACACTGGTGGGCGTTTCCCAGTGCCTTTTCTGGAGTCAGGATTGGTTGTGGGTTCCATATAAGCGGGTTGTTCCTTTCCCTCCGAGTCTTTGTCCCCCTGTGACCCCTGAGACACTGGTGGGTGTTTCCCAGTGCCTTTGGCGGAGTCAGTGGCAGTTATATCCCTATCAGCGGGTTGTTTAGTTCCCTCTGATTCTTTGGGATCAAGTAGTGTGCCCTCAGACAAAGGCTGTGATTTGCTAATGTCATTCTTGGGCGAAGTGGAAGGCGCTTCCCTACTAGCGGGTTGTATGTTTCCCTCTGGATCTTGGGGAGTAGTAGTTTGGACCAAGGGCACTGATTGTGATTTATCAGTGTCCTTCGTTGTCCCTTGGGTGGATGTTGCTTGGTCTCCAGTGGGTGGCAGATCAGTCTTGGGTTTTCTTTGCCTTTTGGCCAGTGTTCCTGAAGCCTCAGGGCCCTGAGACTTGGGTTTGGTCTTAGTCCCAGTCTGAGACTTCCCCTTTATCTTTTTAGGAGCAGGGTTTGGAGACACTGAATCCCTCTGATTGTTTACAACAATCATATGGGCCGTCAATTCAATATTGATGACAATGGATGGGTCCTTTTGAAAGTTAGATTGACTCAGGATGCCAGGTAAAGCACAATATTTTTCTTCTTGAGGATAATTGCAACCTAGTAACATTTGCAAAGCACATGAGACAAACCTAGGATACAAAATGTATTTCGTCATAGTTTTTCTCAATAGCTTGGTTACGAGATCACTGTAAATGATCTCCCTAATGTCGACAGTGACCCCATTCATCAAGCAGTATGCCATCATCAACTGAATAGAATTAACTTGTTCAGTGGATGAGTGGTTCCCGCCGAGGACCTGAATCACAAAAGTGAATAGGATCCTCCAAGCCACGGGAAATGAATTCTTGGTAACTGAGGTCTTGTCCAAAAGTTTTGGATCTAATACAATTTTTTTAACCCATCCTTCACTGTGAAGGGTTCAGGATGGGCGACATAAACACCTTTATTGTAGTCTAACCCTGTTGAGGTGCAAAAAGTTTTGTATTCCAGGGTGACTGACCTTTCCCCATTAAAAAGACTAAACTTAATGAGATACTCCATGAGAGGTCTAAGGTCTGTCTCATTAGTTGAGGGTGACGGGTCATAGGCCGTGGTTGTAGCCCAAAACTCCCTGAGGAGGTTTTGGTACAGAATAGAGGGACACTGAACAAAGGCCGTTTTCAGTGGGCAGTTTTATAAAAATTTCAAAATGTCCTTATAGGCTGGGACAGTTTGAGGATATTCAAAGTTGCCTATGACATTATTTGTTTTAAATTCAACATTGTTAAGATCACCTACCCACTGCGAAGCAAACTGAAGAGATTGTGTTCTTGCCATTTCTATTAAAAAAGTTTTTAGGGTTTTGAGAAGAATAACTTGACAAGAACAATCAAAGGTTTTTGAATCTCTTGAGTTGTGATGAAAAACTTTTGTAAAGGTTTACAGTGAAGATTTTTCAGAAAAGGATTTGAAGAACACAAAGATTTCTGGGTTTGAAAAGAGATTTGACAGAGTTTTGTTTGCAGAAATCTTTTGTGTATGTTATATGGATTTCGTGAGGGGTATTTATAGAGTGTTTAGAGGGGTAGCTTGTGCATACTTGTGGATTTGTAAAGTCGGTTTTTGAAAACGTTTTGAATTTCCACATTTAATGCCACCCTCCACTACCCGCAGTAAAATCCAGTTTTTAAGGAAGCAGTTGCAATGTAAAAGTACACTTTGCGTACATCAAACCATATCCACAGGATATTTTGTGAGAGGAGGCATTTAATGCCAAGTGGGATGAGGTAAGTATTAGGGACCCTTGACAGTAAGATACAAAGACATATATTCCTATATTTAATTGGTGTGTTTACCAACCTAGGACATTTAAGTAACTAATACTTGGTGCATTTAGTTACTCATTCAATGCTCAATATCAAGAGTCAGGGTCCCTGAATGAGTTATACTCATTCAGTGAGAGGGTTATTTTGAGGTGTTGTTTAGGAAGGATGAACCATTTTAGGGAAAACTTACTGAGATTGGGATTGGTTTTCAGGTTGCTGACTTTCAATGTCTAGCATTCCCAACTCGCACTTCTCTCACGAGGTAGGTTCATCCAAAGGCTTGGTGAAGATATCAGCAAGTTGATATTCAGTAGGGATGAAATGAAGTTCTATGTCTCCTTTCATTATGTGGTCCCTGATGAAGTGATATTTGATATCAATATGTTTGGTTCTTTGATGAAGGACAGGGTTGTTGGAGATTGCAATGGCATTGGTGTTGTCACAGAAGATGGGTACCATTTTGTAATGGATGTCATAGTCACCGAGTTGACTTTTCATCCATAAAACATTGGCACAACATCCGCGGCTGAGAAGCAAATATATATTCAGCCAAGACATAGCCACCGATTGTTGCTTTTTAGCACTCCAACAAACCAGTTTTCCTCCAAGGAATTGGCAGGACCCTGAGGTACTCTTTGTGTCCATGTTGCAGCCAGCATAATCAGAATCAGAGTAATCTTTGAGATCAAACCCTGAGCGTTTTGGATAATAAAGTCCAAGGCTTGGGGTTTCCTTCAGGTACCTGAGTATTCTTTTGGCTGCAGTGAGGTGGGATTCTTTTGGATTGGGTGATATCTCGCTATTAGGCAGGCCGAGAATTGTATGTATGCAGTGCGGAAGCAGATAGATACATCGGTGAGCCAACAATCCCTCTGAAATGGGTTTGATTGACTGATTTGCCGATGGATCGGGTCCAAGGTTGTTAGGAGGAACCATAGGTGTCTTCACTAAGGCACAGTCAGATATCTCATATTTCTTCAGGATATTTCTTGTGTATTTCTCTTGACTGATGGAGATTCCTTTATTAGTTTGCCTGATTTGTAGTCCAATGAAGTATGTGAGTTCACCCATCATGCTCATTTAAAACTTCTTTGTCATCAGTTTTTCAAACTGTTTACAAAGAGTGTAGTTTGTTTAGCCAAAGATGATGTCATCAACATATACTTGGACGATATCACATCTTGTTTTGTCATGTAGATAAACAATGTGTTGTCTATCTTTCCTCTGACAAACTTGTTTTGAATCGGGAAGGCTGAGAGAGTTTCATACCATGACCTGGGAGCTTGCTTCAGTCCATAGAGAGCTTTATCAAGCTTGCAAATATAGTCAAGGAATTCACTACTCTCAAAACCAGGAGGTTGCTGAACATACACATCTTCCTTGAGTTCACCATTTAGGAATGCACTTTTTACATCCATTTGGTAAACTTTGAAGTTCATGTAGGTAGCATATGCAAGGAAGATCCTGATGGCTTCTATTCTTGCAACATGAGCAAATGTCTCATCATAGTCAATGCCTTCTTGTTGACTATAACCTTTAGCTACAAGTCTGGCTTTGTTTTTAATGACAGTGCCGTTTTCATCAGTTTTGTTTCTAAAAACCTATTTCATTCCTATGACAATGACATCCTGAGGACATTTGATCAAGGTCATGACCTTGTTTTATCAAACTGTTGAAGTTCTTCTTGCATGGCTGAACCCGGCTTGGGTGTTTTAGAACCTCAGTGACACTTTTGGGTTCTATATCTGATAGGTAATCAGCATATAGACATTCATTGGCCAAAGCTGCAGTCAACTTAGCAGCCATGCTTCTAGTGAGCATGCCCTCAGTGGGTTCACCAATGATGTTTACAAGCTCAATGTCCGAGATTTTGTCTACACTTACTTTGTGGTCTAGGATCTGAGCTTGAAGAGGTCACTGTAGACTCAGGAGTGAGTTCAGGTGTATGAGCCACATAATCATTAAGAACATCTGTTGAGATGTCTTGTTGGTTGGGTTCGCGAATCACGGGTTCTGAACATTTGGTTCGATGTTACCTATCGAGGGACTAATTGATTATTAATGAGTTCGATACTTGGTAGTGGGAGGTTGTGAGGCAAGACATAATATGAGATGTCGGCATCGGCTTGGTATGAGGAATTGAATTAGTGTTATATCAGGAGGATATCTTGATGAGTTATCAATTCCTATTTCCTCCACTGAGGTGTTGGTAAACTGATGCTTTAAATCTCATCAAGGTGACATGAAAAGTTTCCTCAACTTGTTGTCTCTCCTGTGTTACCTACTGAAGGCTTTGGAGATCAGTGAGTAACCTAGAAAGTATCCATCATCACCTTTAGCATCAAATTTGCCTAGATGATCCTTGTGGTTATGAATAAACACAGGACATCCAAACACGTGAAAGTAGCTGATATCAGGAAGTCTACCTTTGAATATCTCATATGGTGTTTTGTTATGTCTTTTGACAATGATTGACATGTTTTGAGTGTAACAGGCTGTCTTGACTGCTTTAGTCCAGAAATGCTTTGAGAGGGCTGAGCCATTTAACATGGTTCTTGCAGCCTCAATGAGAGTTCTGTTTTCCTTTCACCACCCCATTTTGTTCAGGGGGTGTAGGGAGATGAATTTTTTGGGAGATTCCCTTTCATCACGAAACTCTCAAGCTCATCATTTCGGGCAACTCGTTCCACCATTGTCAGGTTCGATTTGTTTGACAAGTAATGTCATTACGGTTTTCAATGTTCCGATGAATGACATTATAGTGTCAGTTGCTGCGACTCTTTTGGAAAGAAAGTATACCCAAGTGTATCTTGAAAACTCATCAACAATTACAAGTGTATACTTCTCATGCTGGATTGATCTAGGACTGACTGGTCCAAAGAGATCCATATGCAAGAGGTGAAGGCAGCTTTTAATGGAGAAATTTTGTTTTGTTTTGAAGGATGCTCTTTGATGTTTGCCTTTTTCACAGGCTGAGCATGGTTTATCTTTTGCAAAAACCAGTGATGGTAAGCCAAGGACCTTGTTTTGCTTTGCCAAGTTGTTGATGTTTTTGAAATTTAAGTGAGAGAGTCTCTTGTGCCATAGCTAGTTGATAGTCTCAGTGGCTTTGGAAAAGAGACAGGTTCCATCTTGAGAAAGAGTTGACATGTCTAAGACATAAACATCATCTCTTCAAGGAGGTATCAAAAAAACTTCTTTGTTGGCATTGAAAATGGTACCTTGTTTGTCATTGAATTGCACAATGTACTTAGCATCACATAGTTTACTGACACTGATGAGATTGTATTTGAGACCATTGACATATGCTATCCTAGAAAACTATTCCATTCTTTGTTTCTGAACCATAACCTTCTGTGAGACATGATGAGTTATCACCAAATACTACCTTGGGTCCTGGTTCCTCTACATACTTGTGCAGATACTCCTTAACGCCAGCCATGCTTCTTGAGCATCCACTGTCTAGATGCCAGATAGGCTCCCTGGCATGTCTCTGCACAAGTAGTAAACTGAATTAGTTTCTCTTAGTGACCCACTTACTAGTGGGCTTGGTCTTCAAAGTTTCTTTAAATTTGGCTATTGACTCATGGTCAGTGGTTGAGTGCATTGTGCTACCACAGGTTTTGCATTTGGAAACTGAGAGTGACTCAGTGACTTTGGGTTGCTTGGAACTTCTCCTTGCATGGATGACACTGTCATGTTGGGATGTCTCATGAGCTGGATTTTTACAAATCTCACAGCATGTGTTCATGTGATAGTTATCCTGATGATGATCATTGAAGCCACAATGTGGGCAAAGAGGAAATGGTTTAGCTCTATGTTTGTGAGCTGATTTGGAGGATGAAGCATACTGATGACCAACTTTGGTATAGTTTGCTTCACTGAGTGAACTCACATATTGTAAGTGATCGAAGTTCGTGATTATCCTTTTTGAGATCATACAAAAAGGATTCTATAACAGTTGTCAGTGGTATGACTGGTATAGTGGCATAGATCACACTTCTGCTTGGATTTGGGGTTTGACTTAGACTTTGAGGAACTAGAGGAAGCTGGCTTTGTCTCCTTGATTGATTCAGGGACTTTTTCAATGGATTCCATCTTTTCAGTTAGCTTCCTCACAAGTTCAGTCAGTTGCTGAATTTGGTCTGCTTCAGTGGGAGCTGAAGATGTGGAGGTCTCAGTGAGGGTTGACTCTTGTAGGGTTGGTATTGTTGGTCTTTTTAGGATGGTTCTACCAAGTCCAGATCTTTCTTTGGGTGAGTGAGGATTGAATTGTAGTGGAGTAAGCTTAGAGCTTGGTGCAGCACCCTGAAGAGGTTTCAGTGGTGGAAGCGGTGCTTGAGATTCTGCTTCAGACTCTGAGATGTGTTCAGTACTACTGGGCACATCAGGGAGTCCTAGCGTGCTCTTTAGAGCTTGGCTCTCAGGCTCAAGAATCCTTCCAGAATCGAAATTTGGAAGCTTACTCTCAGGATTTACTCGTTCAATTCAGTCACTGGAGTTGGGTGTTGATAACATATTGGTAATCATGCCACCAAAGACAAATGGTTTTGAACTCTGGTCTTTGTTGTGAGAGTCAGGAAGATGATCTACACCTAAGACTCTCTTTTTGCTACTAGGGGCTCCCACAGCATCAAAGACCCTAGGATTCTTAGCAGTCCAACTATCAAGGATATTTTGTACCTTTTTAAGTTCATCTTGAAGAGCTTGATTTCTTTTAACTAGTTCAGTGTTTTGAATTTGCAGAGTGACAGCCTCAAGCTTGGCTTGTTTTAAAAGAAGCAGTTCATCTCTACACTTGTTTAATTCAAAACTTAGCTTGTTATATTTTGAAAAAAGATTTAATCGTTGCTTTTCAACAAACTTAAGGTCAACATTAAGATAATTCATATAAGACTGCCAATTAGAGTCATCATCCATAGAAAGTAGAATATTTACCTTCTTCATTGTGATGTTGACCCATTCCCCATTTCTAGCATGATTCTTCCCAACAGCTAGCTTGTCCTCTTCTGGGAGGGCCATCAGTGCATTGACATGCACCATTTCATCATCAGATGAGATTGGCTCTTCATCCCAGTCGAAGGTTTCAGCAACGAGGCCCTTATTTTTACCCTGCACAGATTTAACACTTTTTGTTGTTTCTGAGGGACTGGCCTCAAGCAATGCAAGCTTAGCTTTTGCTTTCTTATACTTAGCTTCATAATCAATAGTTTTGTTTTGATCCGATTTGTTTTGAAAATTTTGATGAGACTGATAGATTTTTGGTTGAAATTTGCTAAAGCCTGAGGACTGATTTGACCCTGATGGTTTATACGAGGGTTCAGAAATTGTTTTTGAAAAACAGTCTTTTGCAAAATGACCTCTTTTGTGACACTTAAAGCATTCAGTGTCCTCATTTGCTTTAGCATTTGAAAAGCTTTTGTTTCTTTTTATAAACCTTCGAGAGTTAGCAAGGAGTGCCCTTTCCTGAAATTCAACGTTCAGGTCATTTAGGTACTCCTCACTTGATCTCTCATCAGGCTCATCATCTGAATTTTCTTGGAAATCTTGAACCACATTGTTAGAGTAGAAAGCAGTTGATATAGGTGTTGAGGTGGTGGTCAGGGCCTTCTTGACTTCCTGAGACTTCTTCAAGTCAGGGTATCGTCTGTTGATGAGGTTTTCCTCATAGACAAATTTCCCATATATTTCAGGAAGTTCAAGATTCTAGATATGATTAGCATTCCTAAGTCCCTGAGAGAAATTCAACCACTTCTCAAGGAGACTATTGACAAAACCAACATTGATTTCATGCTTGGACAACTTAACACCATCATTTGATAATTCATTTAAAACAGTTTTGTATCGGGTGTAAGTTTGAGACAAAGTTTCTGAGTCCTTAGCCCTGAAGGTGTTATACTCAAGTTTCAGGTCCATTATCCTGTTTTCCTTGGCATCAGATGGGCCTTCATGGCTATGAACTAGGTCATCCCAGGTTTGTTTAGCTGTACTACAGCTTATTACTGACTCCATAATATCATCAGGAAGGCATGATATGATGATACTTTTGAGTCTTTGGTCCTGGTTGACCACTCTTCTCTCATCCTGAGTCCACAGAGCTTCAGGTTTAGGCAAACCTTCAACAGTCTTTAGGATAAATGGACCTTCATTTATACACTTGATATAATAAGGTTCCATCCCAATCAAATTGCAAAGTATACGCTTTTTCCATTTGTTGAATTAACCAACTTCAAGTCTAGGGGCAACAGCTGAATAAGCTCCACCCTTTTTATCGACTAGTTGGGGTACATCAATTTCAGCCATAAGGATCCTGATTTAAAAACGTTTTAGAGCGGCTTAAAAATTTTGTAAAAAGTTTTATAATCAGCCTTGCTCTGATACCACTTGTTGTTCCCTATTCACTATCGTATAAAACAGTTTAAGAATACAAAACAAACTAATAGTGACCAATGACTGAAATTAACGTAAGTAAAACACACTGAATAATTTTCAACATCATATTCTTATTAGAAATGAATCACAAAGAATACGTTACCCAAGTACTTGCGGAATAGTACTTGGGATTGAAATAACAAAGTTTGGTAGCTCCTCTCTAAGTTCAGGCTAAGTCTGAACACAACTACAAGGAACCACTGAGCTATCTCAGGGACAAAGTTGTATTCGGAGGAGTGAAATATGGCTTGCGTGTGTGTGTGTTTTTTACAATTCACAAGCTTAACCTTTCACTCCATCTCTTATGCTATTTATACATGTATGAGTATTGGCTTTTTCCTAAGTGACAAACTGACATTTTGCAGAAGACAAAATACTGATGTAGTTTGTCTCTGCTTACAAAGACTATATTAAGTAAAGGACAAGGCTGCTTTCCATAAGTCAGTAATGACACTGAGCCTGATAGTTTGCCATTCAGGGAAAGTTGACTTTGGTTGACAAGGACTTCGTCTTATCTGATTCAAACTTATCCCGCCTTATCCCGCTCATTCTTCAGTCTTCATATCCTTCAGTCTTCTACATCAGTTTGTCTTCAGTGTAAGTAGTTGGAGAGGAGTCTTAGGGATTCAGTGAGTTATTGTCATCACTCACTGAATCCACCATCTTCTTCTTGACTCAGTCTTCACCCTTTAAGTTCCGCCTTACTGAGTGGAGAGACTTCATCTTCGTCTCTTACTGAGCGTCCTGAAGATGGCTCACTGAGAGATTATGCACTCAGTGACCTGTTAATGTTTAACGGACTAAGCACTTAGGTTATTTTCTATTCAAATCCTAGATTAAGGGGTTTGGGTATTTACTGAACCCAACATTATTGTTGTTGTTGTTGTTGTTGCTGTTGCTGTTGATGTTGCTGTTGTTGTTGTTGTTGTTGTTGTTGTTGTTGTTGTTGTTGTTGTTTTATTTATTTAAACATCACTTTATTAGAAACTCATAGGATTTACAAGAAATTAGTGGGGAGCCGCGATACTAGCTGAGCCCCCACTCCTCTAGCTATAGCAAAGCTAATCCTACTAAAGATATGAATAGCAGCACGTGCCCCAATGTCTTGGGTTACGGAGAACTTTCGGATTCGCTTCAGCAAGGTCACCAAAAATCAAAAATATATTACAAGAAGTTGGTGGGGCCGAAACACCAGTTGGGCTCCCACTCCTTTCTGAATACAAAAACTTAGTCTATGAAAAATAAAGGCACCACTCTTAGTATTATTTGAGTGGCTAACAACAATGGTGTTGATACGAGAAAGTGTATCCAAAGCCTCCGTTTCAAATTGAACTTGGGCCTCTCGTAGATACAAAGGGGAGCATGTCCTCAAAGCATAAGATAATTTCGCAATTCCGGCACAATTACGAAGAAGGAGGAACTCACATTGGGGATCGTTAAGTTTAAGAATTGCCTCCGTTAACGAAATAGTTTTTGAGACCCTTTTCAAAGCCAGATCCTGACAAAAGCTTTCATCCAAACTAACTGAACCACCAAGAAGTTTGATAACATTGGCCGGGCGCGAGATATTTATAGGAAAAACACCCCCTGCTTTTGGGATCCTCCATTGGCCAGAAGACTTCGGTCTTATCAACATTCAAAAACAAACCCCGAGCCGGACCATCCGCCATAATAATGTCCAGCGCCTTGGCAACCATGAGGGTATCTCCAACCAGAGTACCATCATCAAGATACTAAGCCTGAAGGGTAAGCTCACAAGACTGATTAATAGTATGGATTAAGGGGTGCAAAGCGAGGGCAAACAATAAAGGGTCTAGCGGATCCTCTTGTTGAACCCCTTGACAGGACCACAGGATAGAATCATCATAATAGAGTCTAGCAGGGCCTGTGGTCTGGCATAGCAAAACTCGACCCAAAAAGCAATTGAAAGACATCTTAACCTAGTCTCATGAAGTAAGACGCTCCTATTAATCAGATTGAAAGTATTCTTAAAATCCACCAACAACATAGAAGACCCAACCTCGTGACCCATACACTCGATGAGCCTATTCACAGAATGGAGAACAGCCTCACAACCACCAGAACACCGACACCAAATTAAAAATCTTGTAAATAAGTATTCATAAAGTTTCCAATTGAAGAAGAAGCGTCCTTAGAAACAAGCCTGCGCCACATCGTGCCGACAGCAATAGGGTGTGTGCCTCTACCCGGCTTGACCAAAGGGGTTAAAGGGGCACTAGCGATATACTCCCCTAATAAAGCAGGGCACTTTCCGCTAAGGAAAAGGTTGACAACTCCGGTGATAGAACCCAACAGATCATCAGCAATAACAGATGCAGCCCCTCCTAAAATATCCGTTAAGTGTTGTGCTCTAAGCCCATCCCGACCACATGATGTCCCTTTTGGAAAGCTGCGAATCTTATTCAACACCAAATCCTTATGCATAGTAAGAGCATCTTCACCTAGAGGAGAGGATGACAAAATAGGAGGCGGGGCATAGAGTGTTTGGCCTCTAGCTCAAGCAGGGTATCATGTGCAGATGGGGTGACACCAAAGGACGTAAGCACCTTAATAGCAGCAGTAAAGTGCCCGTCCTCTAGTTTACGCTTGCATTGAACCAAGTTAGCTGCATCCTGGTCTTTTGGGGTTCTTCACCCTACTGAGGGATGGAGTGATTCTAGCTAAATGTTCCATCACCAACCCAATCCTGTCTACAGGATCCCTCCATCGGATAATAGCCCGTGAGATACATTTAAACTGACACTGTTCTCGCTCTCCGGATCGTCGTTGAGCTCTATTAGCTGGTACGAAGGTGGTCAAAACACAACACGGTAGGATAAGGAGTTGCACCCTTACCGAAAGATCTCCCGGGCACGCAAGGACCTTGTTTAATGCATGATGAAAAATCTTAGCAAACCCGAGCTATAGCCTAAGGGGAATACATTTAACCGTTCGCAACTTCTTCAAGAAAACCCTACCAAGGAGGTTGATGTCAAAGCAATCTAACTCAATGGCATGTGAGGGTATCAGAGGGTCGACCCCTCCATCAACATCATCAACAGTATTAGCCGATACAACAACAGCGCCATTAACATCATCCAACACAGGCTTGGGAGGCGCAGGGATGCCATAGATCGCAACTTCATTAAAACTAGGCGCTAAAACCACTTCCCCGTCAACATGCTTACATTTTTTACTAAACGTGTGGCTGCAAAAACACACTCCACAAAGCCAAACACCTGCCTCATGAAGTGCCTGGTCAAGTGCGGAGAATAAAGAAAAATCTCTCGCCACCTGGTCCTTGTGGGAAGCCTTCAAAACATCGGTTTTAAAATGACGAGTACTCAAATGGTCTATGAAATATTTCTTGGTAAGCCCTTTACCATTACCCCCACTACACCCTTCACAACCTTGTAAAGGACAAGAAATCCGAGGCACCACACGGCTAGTCATGAAATACTACAAGTCAAATCACAAGACAATCCCTTTTTTTTTGTTGGTCAAACCGCAAAAAAGAAATGCATCCTGGAGGTCAAACCGCAATACCTTCCATAATGCCAAAACGCAAAGAACATGGGCCAAAACGCATACCCTTCCTAAAGGACAAACCGCAAGTATAATAAAACAAACCAGACAAAGAACCTTTTCTGAAAAATCAAAACGCAAACCGCAAGAAAATTATCCGGGACCCACCAAACTTGATTTTATCCGAACCAAAACACAAGCTGACACAATCACCGGTCAAAACACAATCTGACACCCTCCTTTTATCCAAACAAAAACGCAAGCAAGTAAAAGCCGGGCCCACCAAGTTATTATTGTTATTATTATTATTATTATTATTATTATTATTATTATTATTATTATTATTATTATTATTATTATTATTATACATCACTTTATTAGAAATTCATAGGATTTACAAAAAATTAGTGGGGAGCCGTGATACTATCTGAGCCCCCACTCCTCTAGCTATAGCAAAGCTAATCCTACTGAAGATATGAATAGCAGCACGTGCCCCAATGTCTTGAGTCACAGAGAACTTTCGGATTCGCTTCAGTAAAGTCACCGCATCCTTCTCAAGCTCCCCAAAAGAAGAGAATGAGAAGGGGAGAAAACCATACCCAATATTCGCGCACTTAGCCTCATACTTGACGCGTTTACGTTGTGCGGCCTTTAAAACCGCACTACCCGGCACAAAATCAACCATACCAGTTTGCGTCAAGGGCGATGACCCTGTCAAATCGACACATACATCAAGTCCTCCATCCCACGAGTAGAGCAATATATCAGCTGGACGTAAGGGTTTGTCCCTTCCTCCACTAAGCCCAATATCAACTTCTTTACGGGCCGAAATCCCCGACCGAGAACAGATATCAACAAGAGTATCGCGCACCACGTTATGCCGATGTTTAATACCAATAATACCAGTGCACGATACAGCATGGTCCCCATAAATATCACCCGTAAAGACCCTGGAACAAGCTGAGCACGGGATTTGAACAGAGAATAGGGGAACACCTAGCCGATAGCATAAAACACACCGGTAAGTCCTAGCATTCATAGTCTGTCCCAACCCAGATATCGGAACCACCCTAAGCCAGTCCGATGTGTAGTCCTCTAATTGCGATTTCCATAACGCCATCTGCCGAGTAGATAGGGAAAAAGTAGATTCAGCCGTTTGGGCAACACGTGTGAAATATATATCTGCCAGTTTCTTCATGAGTTTGGGGGCAGCGATCTCACTTGGATTACTCAAAAGGTCGATCTCCATTTTCGCATTAAAAGCACACAAGGCATCATCAAAGGAAGGTCCATAAGTTATAATACCAGAATGTCGGAGCAGTTTAGTCTGCAAGTTAGCAGATTGGAGTCTAGATGCAAGGAATGCATAGTTCAGGACATCACCTGCAGAATAAACACCAAGCCCTCCAAATGCAAAGGGTAAGGTGGCAAGCCTCCATTGCCAATCACCAAAACCAGGTCCAGAAGCAGTGACAATACGCTCCAAAGTAGAACGAAGTGCCGCATCAAATGAAATCTGAGCACGCTCAAAAACCCGAGGAGAGCATGTACGCATAGAAAAATATAATTTGGAAATACCGGCACAAGCACGAAGGAGCAACAACTCACACTGAGGATCATTAATCTTAGCAACCGCACCCATAAGCTCAATGGTTTTGGCAACCCTTTTCGTAACAAGCTCACTACTAAAATCAAAGTCCACACTAACGGGCCCACCAAGTAATTATTATTATTATTATTATTATTATTATTATATTATTATTGTTATTATTCATTTAATCTTTTCATTATATATAATTGAATGAGTTGTTATCCATTTTTTGTAAGTGGTGCTCATGTAAATTTGTTTTGATTCAATTTGGATCATGTTTATGCATTTGATAATTTCTTACGTTAGAGTGTGTATGATGGGGATAGAAATTGGTTTTGGGGATCAAAAGAAGAAAATAATATTTGGTTTAAATTTTTAGATTTGGTTTTAGGTTCTATGCCAAAATTTTGAGGATGTTTAAAAGTGCTAGAGATATGTAGGTTTTTGAAAAGTTATGCAGTTCACTTTGTCTTTATTATCTATATCTTCACTATTAATTATTTAAATAATTATTTTTAATAAAATATATTATTTTCTACAACCACAATATTTTTCATATCTATTTAATATTCTCTCTTCATTTATTTTCATCAAATTCAAATCCAATTCTTAAACCAAAAATAAATTCAAATTCAAATCCTAAACCTATCTACGAACCAAATGAACCCTTAAAGGCAACTTGATATTTTAATTTGTCCATCAAATAGTTCAAAGTTTTGTCAACATCATGATTGTTTCAAGTATATTTTATGTAGTTTAATTTGATTTTGGGTATTATCATAAACTGTGTTTCATCACTTTAGTCTAAATAATGTAGTTTATTTTCGTTAACGAGATCCCTATTTGTTGATGTCTATACTTCATACATGGATGAGCAAATAATATTTAGAAACTCGCATTATTAAAATTGCTTATTTCTTCTCAATTTTTTTTCTTCTTGTTTCTCACATCAATATCTCTAACGTTACCAAACAAAAGAAATCATAAAAATTTCTTTAACATTTATTTCCTTACACTTTTATTCTCTGTTGCATTTATTTTCTTTTAATTTTTCTTTATCAAACGTGCCCGAGTTAGACCATATATTTTATTACCACAATAAATATATAATTTCTATTGAAAATTGTCTACACGGTATTGAAAAATGCATTATGTGATAGTGCAACTATAAATATGTATCTAACAAGTTTGTAACTTTTTCTAGAGTCAGAATCAAACTTTTCAATGTTTTCTATGGCTATTTTACACATTCAATTAACTAGCACTTATTTTAACAAGGGTAACGTAAAATAGTCACAAAATACACAATATATACGTAATTCAAAAGTGTGTTCATACAAAAAAAAAATTGCTACACTACTTAAAAAGAGAAAATGATAAATTAGCTATATTTTTAAATAACTATCCCTATTAAAGGTATATGGGTAAAGTTAAAATAAAAAAACAAATATCCGTAAAAAGAATAAAAATATTTATTTTTTTTAAAAATTCTTCAAAAATTCTAAAAAAATTCCACAAGATCGGGTATGTTGGTGCCTAGAACTTTTGTGAAAACATTTTTTTTATAAATTTGAGTTTTGATACATTTTTTTTAATGCACAAAAAAAGAATTTTGATGCGCAAAAAAATTTTGATGCACAAAATTTTCAACTTGTTTTAGTTAGATGCGCAATGTTATTTTGATGAGAAAAGTAAAAAGAAGTTGAGTGCAAAAACCAATTTTTGATGCACAAAAAAACGATTTAATGCGCAAACGTATTTTTTCATAATTTTTTATCGGAAAAAATATTCACTTTTAGAAAAAAGTTTTTCACAACTTTTTCATGCACCATCATATCCAATCTTGTGGAAAATTTTGAGAATTTTTCGAGAACTTTTTTGAAAAAAAAATCTTTTTATCTTTTTACGGATATTTGTCTTTTTAATCTTTCTACAAAGGTATATAAATTGTTGGAAAATTTAGTGCACTTGTGGGATTAGTTCATACCTGGTAATGGGTTAGGAGGTACGGAGTGTACACCCATAAGGTCCATGAACACCCTGACTCTAATAGTGGTTTGTATTGGTAGTGCTAGTGGAAAGTACTGCTTGTGGTTTCAACTGAAGCAGTGTGGGTTTCCACTGAAGCAGTGTGTGTTTCCACTGAAGCAGTGTGTGTTTCCACTAAAGTAGTGTATCCACTGCTAGTGCTATGAAAGTACTGCTTGTAACGGTTTTGACCTATTCAAGTGGCAGTTACAGCTGCATAATGACCACGTTTAATTGGTCATGTAACCACTAACGGCTATAATGGGGATAATTATGAGGCTATTAATGGGCCGATTAATACTCATAATTCCATTTGACTAGCTAAGAGTAATCTCCTATATATAGGAGATCTGATTATGCATGAAATGATACACATATAACGATTAACACTTATAAGCGCAAGGGTTATTGAATTGTGCCTAATTCTATAACTGCATTTGGTCTTATCCCAAGTAGATATTCATGTAACCCAGGCATTAGGGTCGAATAGTTTACTTTGGAAAGTGATCACACGATTCCAAGTGATATCCGGTAACCACCTAGTGGTATTTGTTTCTGCTGAACTTGTTGTTTGTTTCTGCTGACATTGATTATCTAACCCTGTTCTGGGAACATACACACCAACAATCAAAGTAAACTATTTTTGATAATCAATGGCTGCTGCTGCAATGAAACACATGGCTTCAAACTTTTCCAAGCTTGATAAGTTTGAAGGGGTGGACTTTAGGAGGTGGCAGAAGAAGATGCACTTCTTGTTGTCAAGCATGAGTGTGGTTTATGTGCTAACCACTCCTATTCCTGATGATGGGGATGATGCTACTGTGGAGCAGATCAGGAGAAGGAGCAAATGGGAGAATGATGACTACATATGCAGAGGTCTTATTCTCAATGGTATGTCTGATTCTCTGTTTGATATTTATCAGAACTTTGAATCTTCCAAAGAACTGTGGGATTCCTTGGATGCCAAATATATGGCTGAGGATGCATCAAGTAAGAAGTTCCTTGTTAGTAATTTCACAAATTACAAAATGACTGATTCAAGACCAGTTATGGAACAATACAATGAACTTCTTGGAATACTTGGAAGGTTTACACAACACAATATGAACATGGATGAGGCTATTAAAGTCTCTTGTGTCATTGACAAACTCCCTCCTTCTTGGAAAGATTTCAAGCATACCTTGAAACATAAGAAAGAGGAGTTAACTCTGGTTGAGTTGGGCAGTCATCTGCGCATTGAGGAATCTCTCAAGGTTCAGGATAATGACAAGCCAAAGAGTAGCAATGCTACTGGTGCATCTGTTGTCAATATGGTGGAGCATAACAACTCCACCAGGTACAATGAAAACAAAGGCAAACGCAAATATCATGACAACACAAGGGCATATCCTAACAAGAAGGCAACACCTACTTGTTGGAAATGTGGCAAAACTGGTCACATTAAAAGGGACTGCAAAGGTGTTAAGGTTGGTGGTAAAGCCAATGGATCAGGCACTAATGGTTCAGGGAGTGGTGGTTCTTCCAACTCACTGAAAGGTCAGAATATGTTTAATAAGTCTTTTCAGATTTATTATGTTACATATGTATCTGAATCTAATTATGTGCAGGATGATGATGTTGCGTGGTGGGTTGAATCTGGTGCAACAGTTCATGTGTGTAAAGATAGAAGCTGGTTCAAGACTTATGAGTCACTGAATGATGGTTCTATTCTTCACATGGGAAATGAGTCAACAGCCTTGGTGCATGGTCGTGGTTGTGTATATCTTAAGTTTAGTTCTGGAAAGATTGTAACTTTGTTTAATGTTATTCATGTTCCTAATATAAGGAAGAACTTGGTTTCAAGTAGTGTTTTGAATAATCATGGATATAAACAAGTTATTGAGTCTGATAAATTTGTGCATTCTAAGCATGGTGTTTTTATTGGTTTTGGTTATTTATGTAATCTAATGTTCAGGCTTAATATTGTCACTGATAGTGTTATTTCAGCCTTTGTGATCTCCTCTGACCTAACTGACTCTACCCTATGGCATGCTAGACTTGGCCATGTTCACTATAAAAGAATGCAAGATATGTCTAAGGATGGGTTAATCCCAGCCTTTGACATGGACACTGAAAAGTGTAAAACTTGCATGTTGACCAAGATAACCAAGAAACCCTTTCAGGGTGTTAGTCGTGAGACTAAGGTCTTGGAGCTAATTCACAGTGACCTGTGTGATTTTCATGCCACTCCTTCTTTGGGGAATAAGAAGTACTTTGTGACATTTATTGATGATGCTTCAAGGTTTTGTTATGTCTATTTGTTACATACCAAGGATGAAGCATTAGATAAATTCAAGGTGTTTAAAACTGAAGTTGAATTACAACTTGGGTCTTTGATCAAAAGATTAAGGACTGATAGGGGAGGTGAGTACATGGATACTCTGTATTTTCAGTCTGTTGGTATAATCCATGAAACGACTGCCCCTTATACTCCTCAGCAAAATGGTATTTCTGAAAGGAAAAACAGGGTGCTGAAGGAGATGGTTAATTCCATGTTGTCCTATTCAGGACTGAGTCAAGGGTTCTGGGGTGAAGCTATGTTAACAGCTTGCTATTTATTAAATAAGGTTCCCAACAAAAGGAACACGGTTACCCCTTATGAACTCTGGACTAAAAGGAAACCCAACCTGAACTATCTCAGGGTTTGGGGTTGTAGGGCTATTTTAAGACTCCCTGATCCAAAGCTAAAGACTTTGGGTGAAAGAGGCATTGACTGCATCTTTGTTGGATATGCTGAGCATTCCAAGGCTTTTAGGTTCTATGTTATTGAACCTAATGAATATGTTTCAGTTAACTCTATAATTGAATCAAGGGATGCAAACTTTGATGAGAATAGATTCTCATAAGTCCTTAGACCAAGTCAGAGGATTCCTAATGGAACTCATGACACTGGTGTATCAGAGGTCCCTGATGATGAACCATCAGTGGTCCCTGATGAGGTTGTGGTTCAACAACCTGAACCTGTGCTTAGAAAAAGCAAAAGGGTCAGGACTCCAAAGTCATTTGGACCCGAGTTTCAACTATACTTAGTTGAAGGAACCATGGATGAGGTCTCAGACCAATACTGTTAGGATTTGGAAAATCCAGTAGTTAAAGTGTCGGTCACCTCAAGTATATGTAATCGTTAGAAAGCTCGTAGTCGTAGTTATTTAATGTTAAGTAGTATTTAGTTATGTAACACCGTGGAGGACGAACGGGTCTTTACCCACTGTATGCCTGATCCAAAACCCGGTAGGTGGCGTTTTATGTAAGTACTATAAATACTCTCTACCTCCCAAGGTAGAGAGTTGGAGCTCATAATAAGATTTTTCTTTCTCTCACTAAAGTTCCCAAACCTCTAACTTTCTCTCTCTAAAACTCTTCTTCCATACGCCCAAGTATGTTTGTGTTATGATGTGTATGTGAAATCTAATATGCTACAAATGGTATCAAGAGCCATGGTTAGATCATCTCTTACATATCTTTGGATTTCTAGTGGTTTTTAGGTGGTTTTTGAGTTTGAGAAAGTTTAGTGGTTCTTGCATCATTTGGTTGATTTCTAGTGTTAAAGTTTGGATTTTGATTATACTTTTGTATTTAGGATCATCATAAGTGTTTAGGTTTTGTTTGGGTAAGCTTGAATCACTGTGGTTGAGCTTGTTTTGGATTGAAAAGTGTGTTTTGGAAGTTTTTCATGTTAGCGACTTGGGTCTCGGTGTAACTTTCTTGTTAGCGACTTGCTTCAGAAAAAATTAGCGAGTTGTAGTGTTGTTTGGTGGCGATTTGGTCCTAGCGACTTGCCTTTAGAGACAAGCCGACAAAAAGTACTGTTGGTGGATTCTCCACTACGGGTAGCGACTTGGTAAGGTAGCGACTTGCTTTCAATTTTGATAGCGACTTGTTCTTAAGATTCTTAGCGACTTGGTGTTAGCGATTTGGTCCAGTAGCGAGTTTCTATTTAGCGACTTGACATCTTAGTGACTTGGTGCATAGCGACTTGCTGTCAAAATTTGTAGTGATTTGGGAACTTAGCTACTTGCTTTGTTATCACTTAGCAACTTAGTACTTAGCGACTTGGTTCAAGGATTCTTAGCAACTTGGTTGATTTTTGTGTGTATTACGGTTTTCTCTTGATTTAGTAAAATCCAGTGAAAGAATCTATTTCCCGGTTTAATCATTGAGTTATAAAATCCCGTGTAAACTTCAAAAATGTCTACCAGCGGACCTACAATCATCTCCATTGTTGCCGAGGATGTTCAAGCGGCTGGCACAGATAGTCGTCCACCCATGCTTGACAGAACTGACTACGACTCTTGGGCTCAAAGAGTCAGATTGTACTGTCTTGGAAAGGAAAATGGGGTCAACATTCTCAAATCGATTGATGAAGGACCTTATCAGATTGAGACTACAAGAGATTTGATTGATACAGCTGCAGATGGAACAATGATCTATGGGATAGACAGACCAAAGACATATGATGAGCTTAATGATAAGGAGAAAAAGAGATTCGATGCTGATATCAGGGCTTCTAACATCATACTTCAAGGTCTTCCAAAAGATATCTACAAGCTTATCAATCACAACACCGAAGCCAAGGCAGTGTGGGATAATGTCAAGATGCTTCTTTCTAGTTCTGAGTTAACTATGGAAGACAGAGAATCCCAACTCTATGATGAATTTGAGCACTTTAAGATGAAACCAGATGAGGGTGTCTATGAGTACTATGTAAGATTCCATAAGCTTGTGAATGACATGAGGAACATCAGAATGACCATGCCAAACATTCAGCTGAACTCAAAGTTTGTAAACAACATGAATCCCGAATGGCACAAGTTTGTAACCTCTGTGAAGCTAACCAAAGGATTGAAGAATACAAACTATGAGCAACTCCATGCCTTCCTTCTTCAGAATGAGAGACATGCTATGTTTGAAAAAAGGATTCTTGATCAGTTCAAAACCAACCAAGGAGAGACAAGCTCATCAAATGATTCAACTGCCTTCTACTCAAACATTGGAATTACCACCAAAGCATCTCAAGTTATACCTATGGGTAATGGTAATCACAAACTCATTCCTGATCCAATGTTCAAACAAGATGATGCCGATGCAGCCGTGGGAAACTTCATTAATCAACTGGCACTAATGATTAGTCAAAACATGAACTCTCTCCCACACACCAACAACAACCTCAGAACCGCATCTAATCCACACAATCAAGCCACTGTCAGAGATGGGAAGGTTATGGTTCAACCAGTTCAAGAAAGGCAGTATGAACAAGGAAGAGGTGGAGCTGGTAGAGGTTATGCTGCAAATCAGAATCGGGGAAGGAATGGTAATCAGGGACAAGCAAAGCCTATCAAATGCTACAACTGTGGAGGTGAGGGACACATTGCAAGGAACTGCACATCGCCAAAACGTCCTCATAATGCAGAGTACTTCAGGGATAAGATGTTGCTTGTTCAAGCTCAGGATAATGGTGCAGCTTTGGATGAAGAGGAGTTGTTGTTTCTGGCTGAGGGAAATGCTAAAACATATGATGCAGATGTGGATGAGCAACCAATTCAGGAGATAGGCCATAATCATCAAAATGCCTTTCAAGTAGCTGATTGTGATGCATACGACTCTGACGTTGATGATGAACCTACTGCACAAACAATTTTCATGGCTAGCATTTCTCCAATGGTCCCTCCTAAAGTCTCATCATCACCACAAGCTGGTCCATCCAAAGACAAAATCATTTCTGAGGTATTAAAACTATACGATGATGCTGATGTACAAAAGATGCATGACAAAGTACAATCAACTGAAACTATTGCGTCAAATAATGAAAATATGGGTAATATCAATGTTGTCCCATATGATCAATATGTGAAACAAAGTGAAAGTGAGGTCGTACCAAGTGATGCATCTTCTGCAGTCAACGATGACTATGTTTTTGATGAATACACTGCATGTGCCCCTGAGGATTCTGTTATCTCTGAACTTAATGCCTATAAAGAACGAGTTGACATTTATGAACAACGTGCTAAGTTTGAGTTAACTACTCGTGAGCAGGAGATGGATGACCAAATGTGTACAGTTATTAGAAAAAGTAAATTTAGAGAAGAAGTCTTAAAACAAGAGTTAAACTCCTTACAAGAAAAGCTTTCTAAAACTGCTAAGCAAAAACAGGAACTTCAAGAAAATGTTAAAATGCTTAAGCAAGAATTCAATGCTAAGGAATCAAAACTTTTGAATGAGTTTTCCAATCTAAAAACTTTGAAAAACAAGCTTGAAAATAAGTTGTACGTACAAGGGAATACCATTCAGACTGCTCACTTGATCACTAAGCATAGAGTTTTAAGCGATAAGCATAGTGTTCCCATTATAGATAAACCCAACCCTGAGTACAGTAAGTTAGCTAAGGCGGCTCAAAATGTAATCTATGATGGCAATGAGATTCTTAAACCTAGACAGAAACCTAGTTGCGTTGAGTGCACTGAGGAAGATAGAAAATTAGATGATGCATCTAGGGAAAAAATGAATAAGAAGCTTGAAGATCCTGAATTTAAAAAGAATAACATAACGATTGAACCCCATGATTACAAGAAAGAAAACTGGATCTCCTTAAACAAATTTAATCCTCAAACGTTGTTAACACCTGAACAAGTTTTCTGGAAAAGGGACTTAGATAAGCAAAAAGCTGAAAATCTTGTTGTTACAAACCCTCCCCTTAGGAAAATGCCTGCAGCGACTGTGTATCCTCCAAATACACCAATGCATTTAGTTCCTAGAACTATTGCCACTAAGAGCAAGACCTTAATCAGTCAATATGTTATTTTTCAACTATTTGTCGATTTTGAGAAAACTTGTAAGAAAAGGATCACACCCACTGGGATAACTGAAGGGGAAAGGGGTTTTGAACAAACAAAAGAATGCTATTTAACTGAGGTCATGCCTTTCTTTAAACAACTAAAAGATCATTTTGAGAGTCTTAAAAAGGGGATAGATTCAGATATTAAAGGAATGGAAAAGGAATTTGATGCAATAATAGTTGAGGTTAGTGACTATGAGCGAGCATTAAAATATAATGAGATTGAGAGGAAAAACTTGCATACCTTGAATGAGAATCTTATTTCTGAATGTATTGCTCAAGATGTGTTTTACACTGCTACGAACTGTTCCATTAATGTTTCTCAATTTCATGAATTATCTGTCGCTCTGAAAGTCTCCCATGATCGTGTCATTGAGCTTGAAAAGATTAATTCGATACTTAATGAGAAAATTGATCAGGATGATCACGATAATTTGGTAAAGCATCTTTCTAAACTAGAAGTTGAACATTTTGATTTACAACTAAAATATCAACATCTTAAAGAAAATGTCAAAACCTCAAATATCAAGACATCCTCAGATGTTCCAGAGTTTGATGCAGTTTTTCAGATAAACAAACGTGACGAACAAATTCGAGCTCATTGTAACACGATCAGAAAGTTGAAAGCCCAAATCTCTCAACTAAAAGGAGAAATGAACAATGTGACTGGATCCCAAATGCCTCCTCCTTTAGATTCTCAGTACTCTCAAACTTTTCATCTTCAAAACTTAGTTAATGCCTTACAAAAGGAAAACGAGAGTTTTCTAGAAGAAAATGAAAAAGTTAAACGACACTTTAAAGAGTTATATGATTCAATGAAAGTCACTCGTGACCAAAACAACGAAAAAATAACGTCTTTACAAAAGGAAATTGAGAATCTAAGAAGTCAGGAAAATGGGAAACTGCCACTTGTCTTTAATAAGAATGGTGCATCAAAGTCACCCTTAGACTGCAAATACACTGTGACGGTTAAATACATTCCTCCTCATCTTAGGAATAATGACCATGCGTTTCATGAATATTGTGCTCACCTTAAGGATAGTCTAGAATGTCTCCGTGAGATTGTTGAAGAGGATTTCATTAATAAACCTCTTGATAGAGAAATTAGGTTTGCTTGCCTCCAGGCCAAACAATCTCAAGAGCTGCTAGAATGTGTAATTGCAACATGTCCAAAATCCTTAGGTGCAAAAGGCAAAGATGTGATGCCTTGTTCTATGCCTAGTGCCAAGCATTCAAACCATTCTAGGCCCAGTTTTAAGAAAGTGAACATCAATGTGCCTTCTAGTAATACATATCCTTGCACATCTAGTTCAGGAATGCAAAAAGTAGATCAACCAACTAATGTTCCCATAATTCCCTCTACAGAGTAATCAGTGACATAAAAGCAAGCGGGTCAAAGCCTCCAAGCAATACCAAGCAAGATAGGACCTCGCAAGCTAAAAATGTGCATTGGAAGAGAGTAGAAGACCAACCTAGGAACTTTAAGTCTGTGTTGAATAAAACGAATCGTGTTGATTCTAGTATTAGCCATAGGCGTATTGTAATTAATTCGAATTCTGATACTATTTGCAAACCATGTAATGATGCCTGTTTAAATTCTGTTGCTAATCATGATTATGGTGTGAATGCTTTGTCTAATACTGTCAAATGCCCAGTTAAAATTTTTAATGCTAAAAATCATGCAAAGAAGGCTAAAAGGCAAAGACGAAAGATAGTTAGAAAACAGTGGGAACCCACAGGAAGAACATTTATAAAGATAGGTTATCATTGGATACCTTTTGGCCATAAGAATAATTAGTTTTGCCCTCAAACTGCTAAGACTATGCCTAATAGAAAATGGATTCCTACTGGTAGAACTATTCCCTTAAGAAGTGAACCTACTTTGAATAGGTCAAATACAGACACCAGCACTGCATCTATTCCTAATGATTCCACTGTTTCTACTTCTGATATGGATGTTTCTATTTCTGATGTGGGTGTTCCAATAATTGTTACTAACCAAGTGGAACCCATTCTTGCATGGGGATCCCAATTATCCAGTTATCAATTCTTGTCTGTGTTCAACTGCAGATCGTTCAAATCATTCTGTGGTACTTGGACTCAGGCTGTTCCAAGCATATGACTGGAGACCGGTCGCGGCTCATGAACTTCGTGAGTAAATTCATCGGGACTGTTAGATTCGGGAACGACCATTTTGGAGCAATTATGGGTTATGGTGATTATGTAGTTGGCAAAAGTGTAATCTCCAGGGTATATTATGTGGAAGGTCTTGGTCATAATTTGTTCTCTGTTGGTCAATTCTATGATTCCGATCTAGAGGTGGCCTTTAGAAAACATACTTGCTTCGTTAGACAACTTGATGGTGTGGAATTATTAAGAGGTAATCGAGGTTCTATCCTATACACCATCTCTATCGAAGACATGATGAAGTCTTCTCCAATCTGCTTGCTATCAAAGGCTTCTAAAACAAAGTCATGGTTATGGCATCGTCATCTCAATCACTTGAACTTCGGCACCATTAATAACCTTTCCAGAAAGGATCTTGTCAGAGGCTTACCCAGATTAAAATATGAAAAAGATAATCTTTGCTCAGCTTTCCAATTGGGTAAAAGCACGAAATATGCCCACAAACCAAAACCCACAAATTCAGTAATGGAAGTTCTTCATACCCTTCATATGGATCTGTGCGGACCAATGAGAGTGCAAACGATAAATGGGAAGAAATACATTCTAGTAGTTGTTGATGACTACTCTCGATTTACCTGGGTAAAGTTTTTGAGGACAAAGGATGAAACTCCAGATGTCATCATCAAACTAATCAAACAGCTTCAGTTCGACTCAACAATAAAGTCAGAATTGTTCGAACAGACAATGGCACAGAGTTTGTTAACAAAGACTTAATTCAGTTTTATGAAAGTGTTGGAATCAGTCATCAAAGAAGTGTTCCACGAACTCCTCAACAGAACGGTGTAGTTGAAAGACGAAATCGAACTCTTGTGGAAGCCGCAAGAACAATGCTTATTTATTCGAAGGTTCCAATGTTTCTATGGGCTGAAGCCATTGCTACTGCTTGCAACACCCAAAATCATTCCCTTATACACACCTCTCATGGAAAAACTCCATATGAACTTGTTCATAAACGAAAACCTGATCTCTCCTACCTTCGTGTGTTTGGTGCTTTGTGCTATCCAACGAATGACGGTCAAGACTTAGGTAAATTAAGAGCAAAGGCAGATATTGGAGTTTTTGTTGCTTATGCACCAAACAAGAAGGGTTACCGAATCTACAACAAGAGAACCCGAAATATCATGGAAACAATTCATGTTACGTTCAATGAGCTAACCGGTCAAATGGCTCATGGACAATCCAGTTCTGGACCCGCATTTCAAAACAGTCCCATTGGTTCATCTCTTGTACCAAACTTTCCAGCAACTCCATATGTACCTCCATCTGAAGATGATTTAAAGAAATTGTTTGATCTAATGTTTGATGAACACTATGAACCAAGTGCTGATGAAATGTCAATTCCACCAACAGAGGATGCTCTTATCCCTGTGAATGAAGTCAACCCTTCAGTCTCAATTTCATTAAGTCAAGAAGCGCCTGCTGCTGATCATTCTGTCTCATCAACAAATCATCAATCATCAAATGTACATCATGGAATTGTTTCTGGCATCAATGAAGAAGTTAATCCCTTTGCTACTCCCGAAGATGCTCCATTTGAAAACATATTTGCTCCTGAATCATCATCAGAACCTTCTTCATCAGGAGATTTCGAATCTGCTACTTCTGTTCCACAACAACAACCACATGAACACCTCAGAAAATGGACACATGATCACCCATTAGATAACATCATTGGAAACCCCTCTCGTCCAGTATCCACACGGAAACAACTTGCGACCAATGTCTTATGGTGCTTCTTCAACTCCGTACTCTCTAAGGTCGAACCAAAAGACATTAAAACCGCCATGAATGAAGACTGCTGGTTCAATGCCATGCAAGAAGAAAATCATGAGTTTGATTGACTTGATGTATGGGAATTAGTACCTGCTCCAGATTGTGCTATGATCATTGCTCTGAAATGGATCTTCAAAGTGAAACTTGATGAGCATGGTGATGTCTTAAAGAAGAAGGCTCGATTGGTTGCAAAAGGATACCGTCAAGAGGAGGGTATTGACTTTGAAGAATCATTTGCTCCAGTTGCTCGCATTGAAGCAATCCGAATCTTCTTGGCTAATGCGGCTAGTAAGAACTTGGTCGTATATCAGATGGATGTGAAAACAGCCTTTCTTAATGGTGATTTGAAAGAGGTGGTTTACGTCAACCAGCCAGAGGGTTTTGTGAATCCAGATCATCCTACTCATGTCTATCGCTTGAAAAAGGCCCTCTACGGTTTAAAGCAAGCTCCTAGAGCATGGTATGATACGCTGTCAAAGTTTCTTCTATCTTCGGGATTCAGCAAAGGAGCAGTTGATCCGACATTGTTCACCGGAAGTCAGGCAAACATTTAATTCACGTTCAAATTTATGTTGATGATATTATTTTTGCCTCGACCGACCCCAATGAATGTGATCGTTTTTCAAATGAAATGGGTTCCAAATTTCAAATGTCAATGATGGGACAAATGTCATTTTCTTGGGATTACAAATTTCACAAAGTCCGGAGGCATTTTTATAAATCAATCTAAATATGCAAATGAGATTTTAAAGAAATTTGGATTTGTATCATGTGACACCGTTGACACTCCCATGATTGAACGCATACTAAAATGGATGAGGACCACTCAGGGATCATGGTAGATCAAACGAAATATCGTAGCATAATTGGATCCCTGATGTACCTCACAACTAGCAGACCAAACATCTTGTTCGCTGTGTGCATGTGTGCTAGATATCAGGCTAAGCCTACTAAAAAGCACCTTGAAGCGGTTAAACGGGTCTTTCGGTATCTCCAAGGAACCATCAATATGGGACTATGGTACCCGAAGGACACCGGTATGTCACTAACAGCCTATGCACGATCTGATCATGCAGGATTTCAAGATACACGTCGAAGTACATCAGGAGGTGCTCAGTTTTTGGGTGATAAGCTTGTAAGCTGGTCTTCAAAGAAGCAAATGAGTACTTCTATTTCCTCTACAGAGGCTGAATACATAGCCATGTCATCTTGTTGTGCTCAAATCCTTTGGATGAGATCCCAATTATCTGACTATGGCTTTGAATTCAACAAAATCCCTCTGTATTGTGATAATAAAAGTGCTATTCCTCTCTCATGCAACAACGTACAACACTCAAGAGCAAAGCACATTGACATCCGACATCATTTCATCGGGGAGCAAGTGGAAAACGGTGTGGTGGAACTCTATTTTGTGAAGTCGAATACCGGTTAAGACATCTTCACCAAAGCTATTCTGAGAGAACGTTTTGAGTTTATTCTTCCTCGACTTGGCTTGAAAAGCCTTCAACCAGAAACACTCAAACGTCTTCAGGAGGAAGACGAGGAGTAAAGGTTTTTTTTTCACCTATATTTTGTATATATTTATTCAAAAAAGCAAAATACAAAATTATAAAATCTTCTAAAAACCAAATAGAAAAATATAAAACTTTCAAAAAAAAAAAAATAAATAAATTTTTTTTTTGTCTTTTTGTCTTTTCTTTCTTATTTCGATATATATCTACGGTCTTTGTGCTGTCAGTCAAAGAGTGACACGGGACTTTAGATGTTGTTCGAATGTTTAAAAAAAAAAAAAATTGGGAGAAAGTAAAACAATGGCTTATTGTCATTTCAGGCAGTAACTCGTTTTTCAAAGAAAGAACAGAGCCATGTTTTATCTCATGTTTCAAACCTAATGCTCCGAGTCTAAAAACAAATGTTTATCATTTACAAGACAAATGTTTAACTTCAAATATTTTTCCTTCTAAAGATTCCTCTGAAAAATATTTGTAATCTTATGAAAACTCAATTGTTTTGGAAAACACTTCGGACTCTATTTTTGAAAATCAAAAGAACTTATCAAGTGTCAAAATCTCAATTCATCAATCAACGACTTTCGTCATTTATTGAGAGGGAGAATGATTTTTCAATTAAATTCAAAAAGTGTTTTTTTCAAACAATTTGCACTTAAATGAGTAAGGTCTACTCTAAATGTTTTACAAAATGTTACACAATTGGTTCCAGACCTTGGTTATTATTATGTTTTCAAAAGATAATTATGCATGTTTATTCAATGGAGTTTAAAGTCTCAAAATCCAATCCTTATCAGTTAAAACGCTTTCATAATTAAGTCACAATTCTCCTTAAAAGCTTTCAAAATCAATTTAAATCCAGAGAGATCACAAATCTCAAATGATTTGATAATTGTGATCGGGGGAGAATTTGTGATTTAAATTGGATTTAAACTGATAATTCGATAAATGGTTTCAGAAGTGTTTAGCATGTTTTCCTCCCCGCAAGTGACAAACGATTTCAAGTTTTCCATGCACATGTTGAGGGGAGCATCTATTTTAAACCTCAAATTATTGAAACGTGATTGAATTGTCTCTAAGTACAGGTTCCCTCTAATATGTGCAAAAACTCTTTCAAAATTCGAGGCACATATTGAGGGGGAGCAAACTTGTGAAAACCTCATCCTTCCTCAAAATGTTTTATCTACTCAAATTGATTGGGAAGTGATGATGATCATTTTAGAAAATGTTAATTAAAAGATTGGACCTTTCACTCTTAATCTAACGATTTCAAATATCTCTTGCCTCCATGTGCTAAACAAATTCTAACTTTTTATGCATATGTTGAGGGGGAGAATTTCTAAAATATCAAAAAAATTAAGATACAAAATGCTTTGATTCTATATCACAAGTATCTTGATTGATTTTCAAATGGTTTTCACTTGGTTCCAATGGCAGATGAACAATACCAAAAAGACCGACCAACTTTACTTTATGTATGGTGATATAAGGATGATAAGGTTTGGTTGAGGTCCCATGATCCGCCAGAACCGGAGGGATCTACCCAGGGACAATCCACTAGATAGTGTAGAAGTCCTTAGGTATGATGAAAAAAGGAGAAAAGTGAGATATGGGAAGAGTGCGGACTGAGACTGAGCTAGTACTGGAATAAACCCAACAAGGTTCTAGTTATGAAGTCTCTGTAAGCACTGAAGGGGTTGAAGAATGAAAAAGAATTGGAATGTAAAAAGGGTGTAAATAAATAGCCCTCCAATAATTCAACCTTAGGGCAGAAACCGGGTTCAATACATATGCTACTGGTGTTTACTAAGGTAACACTAGTATTGAAGACAAGACGTCATGGACCCAGTGACGCACTGCACTAAACTTCCCAAGCTACTCAAGTTCCTCTTAAAAGGACTTGTTTCATTCTTACGGGGAACCGACATAATCTATCGACTTTCTCTTAGAGATTATTGATATTTGTTAGGAATTGGAAATTCCATATTAAAGTGTCGGTCACCCCAACTATTATCTAGCATAGTTTAGCTCGTAGACTTGTCGTTAGTTACGTTATTTAGTAGCTTATTAGTTAGTTTGTAGCGTAGTTTAGTTTAGTGTAACATCGTGGAGGAAGGACGGGTCTTTACCCACTGTATACCCGATCCACAAGCCGTCAGGAGGTCGTTATATTTGTAACTATAAATACCCCTTCCATCCATGGAAGGGGTGGTGCTTCTCATTCAATCTAACATTTCCTTTGTGTAAACCTCTAGCAAGAACACCCTCTCTCTCTACTTTCTCTCTCTAAATATGGCAAACATGTATTTTGATCATCCAAGACCACCCGAATCATCAACACAATAAATATATCGATCCTACAAATGGTACCAGAGCACAGGTTATTGTGTTTTGATGATTTATTGTGGTTTCTATACATGTTGTTATGCTGTATTTGGTACTTTTGATGGACGAAAATTGTTCCATGGTTAACTGTTTTTGATATGGTCTTATTTATCACTTTTGGTCTATTATGTTTTAAAACTTTTGGTCTAATATGTTTTAGTACTGTTGTGGTATTCGTGGTATAACATGTGCTTAACATGTTTTTTGCATCCTTTTTCTGTTGGTCAAATATGTCATATGTAGCTTTCTTGATCTCAAATTTTTCTTGTGTCAAAATAACTTTGTCCAAACAGCAGTATTGTAACTATTACTTTTTGTGACTTCTGTACCAAAAGTGCGATGATAAGTGGTCTGCTGGTCATTTTAGAGGTCAAAGTGGATCAAAAGAAGCCGTTTTTCTTGTCACTTTTTCTGGGTTCATCCTAGCGAGTTGGTATATTCATTGTAGCGACTTGAGTAATGATGTAACTACTTGTTTTTTAACAAGTAGCGACTTGTATTAAAAATGCAAAGTAGCGAGTTGTGTGACTTACTTAGCGACTTGGTGAAGGTTTGACTTTTGAGTCAAACTGAAAAAGCTAGCTACTTGATGGAGTAGCGACTTGACTTCAAATGGCTAGCGACTTGTTAAGTAAAATGGAGTAGCGACTTGTTATTATATGGACCTAGCGAATTGTCTTGAAAATATGTAGCGATTTATGGTGTTTGACTATTGAGTCAAATAAAAGGCTTAGCGAGTTGGTTTTGTAAAAGGCTTAGCGAGTTGGTTTTGTTAAAGGATGTAGCAACTTGAAAAGAATCGCTAGCGACTTGACATGATTAGTTGTAGAAGATGTGAAGGAGATTTGACCATGACACAACAACTAAACTAAATACAACATCATTCAACAAGACTCATCTCGACAAGTATTACTTCATCATATCAACAAATCACACATTATTGATCTCAGTTTTGTTCTTTCGTAAAAATCATGTCTCAACAAGACCTCTAAAGATCAACCATTCGAAAGAAATTTAACCATCATTGATCAAAGGGCTTAGGTTAATTTTCGACCTTAAAGAAATGTTTTCAACAATTATGTTGAACCATTTCTTTGAGTCGTGACAAGTTAACGACTATACGAACCAAGAAATGATTTTAACAATATTGGTTAAATCGTTTCTCTAAAGGTCGTTTAAGAATGAACAAAATTAAAACCTACCTGTGAACACATCTTAAACAGATCAAGAATATGAATCATATGTGGCTCAAACCATCTCTGTGGCGAGTCCCTTGGTTTGCAAAGTTCTATGACTCGAGCCATCCCTGTGGCGAGTTCCTTTTGATTGACAAAGCTTCTATGTTTGGGTTGAATTGTTGTTGTTTAGTCTAGGTGAAGGTAAACGAGAGGCGGACTACTATGAATGATTTAGTAGGGTTTGTTTGTGAAACGATTCGTTTGGGAAGAACAGATGTAACGTCTAAGAGGGGGCGGAGAGTTTGAGATGTGTGTTTAGGGTTAGGATAATGAGAGTAAAATTAGGGTATCACTCTTTTATATATCCGGTATAACTCTTAGGAACTTGGATCGAGTATTTCCTCCATTGGATCGGGTCTTCTAAAATGTTACCTAGGCTGCACGAATTTATCAATTGGTTTGGGTTGCACTGAACTTATTTCTATATCCGAAAGTTATATTAAAAATCTAAATGGGCTGAAATTAATGAATTTGCCAATGTATCTTTCATACATTGTGGTAAAATTTTTGATATAACTTTTAGCAAATTTTTGGTATGGTATATAATTTCAAGGAGGGATTCAAACTCACGGCTTGAGCTAATTTTAGATAAAAATGACTTCGAGTTTCTTGACCGATATTACTTTGGTAAATGATGTGACGGTTCAAACAGTTTTATTTGATCATTGGACTTGGATGATTGGATTGATTTTCATAAACCGGGCCTTTATTTTTGCAAGTAACCAAGTTTGGGCCATTCACATGATTGGGTTGAATGGGCTTCTCAAGAACTGGATGTTATGTGCGTTGATTTATGTTGTGATTTGTGTAGTGCGTGGTATATATTGATCATGAGATTTGATAATGAGTTTTGATGATGAGATTCGATGGGTTATGAGGTTTGACACTTTGGCTTATACATTTCCACGGAGATTATTATGTCATGGCTTATAAGTATTCATTGGAAAATGTTGACTACGGGGTTGTTTGGACGGTATCTCTTATTTGGATTTGTCGTGAGGTTTTCCGGGCGCGGTTACTTATTTCGTCTTCTTTCTTTCTACCTTTCCGCGAAGATGACTTGTTTGGGCGTTTATAGAGGGTGATAAAGACTTGGCTATTTAGTTGCGCTTGTGATTCTTTCTTAACCCACAACGTAACTATCACTTTGGTGTCTCACGCAGTTGAGGATACGTCAAGAGGTTTTGTACATTGGGTACACCGTTTCTTTTTCACAAGGATTAGTACAAGTTTAAGTAACAAATCTAGGGAATTTTACTTCATGATCAAGTTTGGCATATCGGGTCTACTTCTCCATGTGGTCACTACAATAGCCGTCAGAATACGTGAATAATGTGATTACCAATGTGTTTACTGGATGGTTGATGATATGGATGATGTTGGATAATGAACCGCTGCATGTTCCCCTAAAACAGATATTCACCGAAACCAAAATTGTCATAACACATACAAGCTCACATTGTTTACGGTTTTGTCTTGATTTTGTTAAATCCCGTGAAAGAATCTATTTCTCAGTTTAAATCATAGACTTGTAAAATCCCGTGACAATGGAAACATCCTGGTAATTGTAAGGTGCATTTCCGGATCTTTCTTACGGTTTATTCTTGGTTTTGTAAAATCCCGCGAAAGAAACTATTTCTCGGTTTAAACTATAGAATTATAAAATCCCGTAATGATGGAGCCATCCTGGAGAAATGGAAAGTGTATTTCGAGATCTTATCTGATGCTGGTGCTACGGTTTCTACTTTGAAGAAGGGATAAAAGGGTGTACTTCATGAATTGGGTGTGTGTTTGGGTTGTCTTTATGGCAGTTTGGTTATTACATGGTTTTACGGGGTTACATGCTTTTAACCATGGTTGGGATGAAACCATTATCTGAGTTCACTTAAAACGTCAAAGGAGGCTAGAGTTGAGTTTTTAATCAGAAGATGTGACAACGGAGTTAATTCACTATTATTTATTTGAGGTTGAAGTGAAATATCACGGGCGAGTGTACTTAGTATCTGAAGGTATCGGGGATGGTTGGATGAAGATTCTTCATGATCCGTGTTCGAGCTTCTTATCAAAAAACGAAGACTTGGAAATCTAGTTATTGTTGGGTGACTTTTTCCTTTTCTTTTACCACTTGGGGGAATTGGGCTCTTATCACCTCAAAATAACTATCACTTTAAAGAGTTACGTTGTAGTGCTCAGTGTCACATTCAATTGTGGATTTTCAAGAGGTGATATACGTCTAATACTCGATGGTTGGTTGGTTGAAGAGTATAGAGTACTTAGAGATTCAAATGGGCATGAAGTCTCGGCACCGCTCTTTGTTACATATGTGCAAGTTTAAGTCACGAGTTTGGGTTAGTTTACTTCAGGATCAAACTCATCATATTGGGTTTTCTCCATCAGTTGTCACTACAAAGAGCCTACTGAATGATAATGGTGATAATTACATGTTTTGCCAAGAGATGATGAAAAGAGAGAGATTATGACGTATGAACACAACAGTTCATGCCTCGTACTCTAAAGAAAAGAAAAGTGTACGTTTCAGTGCGCTTTATCTTCTGAAGAAGAGAAATCTTCTCACTAATGACCATTCTAATCAACATACTTCATACTTTTTCCATGCGCTGAAGTCATCAAGTGAACCGGGCTACTGTTTGATATTTTCTGATTCCACTTTCTCGACTATAATGACGATGGGGACATCCTGTGCTAATTTTGCGGGGGAGAAGTGTGAATTGACTACATTTGGATGATTTTCACTTGTTTAATCAAGAATGGCATCTCCGTATGCAATTCTTGAGGGGGAGAAGAAGTGTGATAATTCTGCATGGTTGATTGACATCTGAGAATTTATGGTCTTACGGCTCCTAACTCATGTAAGAACCGAGCTTCTTCTTATCGGGACATCTTCACATGGAGTTTTTCTTCTAAGAGCCGTTGGTTGACATCTTCACTCTGATTGATGAGTTTATCGACAAAGTGCTTCCAGTTAATGCTTCACGTATACATCAACATGATGATTCTGAACAATCTCTCTGTTCTTGTTTGATGTGATTGGTAGTTTGGTGTTACCATCTTGTGTGTTCGTTGCGGCCTGATTGTTGATTTCCTTGATGAACATCTTTCTATTCTTGTTTGATTGGGAGGGATTTTAGTTAAGAGGATTTGCAAGATGTAAGTTAATTGGGATGCGTTTTGGTGAGATGCTTTTTGGTGTGAGTTGAAGATGTCAACTATCTATTCCCCAACTGGACAATCTTGAAGAAGGTCGAGTCTACAGTCTGTTCTACACTTTCTGCTGCGTGTTAGAAGAGTAAAGACAAGTTGCAGTTAACGATCTAAATACTTCTTCTTAATTCATGGCATTTATCAAACAGATTGTCGGTTTAGGGGAGAGCACTAATTGGGGGAGAGTGAAATGTCGAATTTAATCCCCAATTAGACTTGCTCATATTCTTCAGCAAGTTGATTCTTACAAAGACTTCTAAGGTTCTTCTCAACAGATTTCTTGTATTTGGGCTTTTAGAGTATTGCTGATTCTAAAGTGTCAAAACCAGCAAGGGGGAAGGAGACACACATCTAAAACACAAAGCTAGTAAACTTGATGAACTTAATACTTCTAAGTAACTGAAGATATCCCGGGAAGACAAATGTTATTACCCTAGAGAAACTCAAGGTTTGACTCATGGCGAGTAAACTTGATGAACTTAACTCTTCTAAGTGATTGAAGATATCCCGGGAAAACATATGTCATGACCGCAGAGAAACTCAAGGTTTACTCATCAAGGCATTTAGTGTTCTTATTCCAACTACGTGGGGGGAAGAGATGTAAGAGTTAGTTTCTGATGATAAAAAGAGGTACACAAGTGTGTGATGATTTCGATGTTATCGCAATCATCAGAGGAGAGAGGATTGTGTACATTGGGGACGCTTAGCTGTTTCACTTGAGTGCTTAATCAGTGATTCAGAGATCACTTATTCCGGAGTTGAAATCCGCAGAGATAGTCCTCCGCAGAGATAATCAGTGATTCGGCCTGCTTCTTCAATGTTATCGGTTATTCTCTCTTTGGGCATTCGGGTACTTCGGGTTCTTGAGCTTCATGCACTGTCTTCAGGGGGAGAGAAAAGTATACATCGGGGTTATTCTTTGGCTATTGGACTTAATCTGCTACTTCGATGGTATAAGTTTCTTTGTCTTCGGGTATGTGTATTCGGGTTCGTGAGCTCTAGTCTAAGAGACTGACTGCATCAATTCATCTACTTGGGGGAAGTGTTCTCTTGACACCTTTTGGAATGGATTGCTTCAGACTTCAGTGGAAAAGGAATTTGAGAAGATTATTCATATGTGGGATGATACGTTGTTGTTGTTCTATTGGATGATATAACCTCGAACGAAGAATCACGGTGATTATTCTTAAAAGGAGCAGTGGGATTTATGATAATGGTGTGCTTCCTTGTGCACCTGGCTAAAGCAAGCTTGAAATAGAGCTTTGAATCTGCTCAACATAAGGATTTTCAGTTTGGGAGGAAGCTGCCAAAGTCTCTCTTTCTCAAAGGCTCATGTTCAATCTTCTATTCTGGAGCCTTGGAAGCTTTGGTGGTGGAAGTTTTAGGGATGATGACTTCTATCTTCTACAACGGGGCTGCTCAATATCCTTATCTCGGTACTCGTATCATCATCTTCTTAAACTATATCATCTACTCTATCTGTGTATATATTTTTCAAAAAACAAAATACAAAAATATAAAACCAGCAAAACAAAATAGAAAAATATAAAACCTTCTAAAACCCATAAAAATCAGAAAATTTCAAAAATACCAAAAATATGTTTTCACAAGACATGTCTTCTGGTATCGATAACATCTGCGGTCTTAGAAATGTCATTCAATAATGGCACGGGACCATAGATGAAGTTCGAGCAGGAGGTGTAAATATTTCTTTCTAAACATGTCACAAACTATGGCTTGCAGTTATTTCAGACTGTAACCCGTAGTTAAACCATGGCTTGCTATTATTTCAGATAGCAACCCGTTCTTCAAGAAAGGAAAGTGTTGTGCTAAATCAAATTTTCAAAAATTTCGTGCACTTATCCTAAAAACTAAATGAGGAAAGTATGTCGAAGGACTGCTGTTCCTACACAAATGTTTTTCCATCTAAAATTCTTCAGAAAAATATTTGTTGTTTTAAAAAATGGTGGAAAATGAGTTGCTTGTAAATCTATCAGATTCAGAGTTTTTGTAAAAATTGAAAACTCAATCAATGACTTCAGCGCGTTTAAACTTTTCAGAAAAAATAAGTCATTGATTGAGGGGGAGAATGTTTTCAAATTTATATCATCTAACGGGCTTTATTAATTATCCTAATATGCTTAATTAAAAATGATGTTAACCTATGTTGAAGGACTAGGTGCCTAGGATATGATTGCTAGGATTAGATGATTAGAGTTTGATGTACACATTATTCTCATACCTTATATGAACTGATTGATACGTTGAATTGACTTGAATTAGTCGATTGTTGTTTGGGTGATGTCGACCACCATATATCTGTATGTGTGTTCACTAACGTATGCAGGTATATTGGTATATAAGAATGTTCCCGATCCGGATCCCACAATTGAAGATGATTGGATGCCGAAAGGAAAGGGTAACTATATCTTGGGTTGACAAATGAAGAAACGGAGCTTAATTTGACATCAGTTGGCATTCAAAATGCAACGTAAGAAGTCTCAATGCATCTGCAGACGGTTTTTCTTCCCAGCCCTACAGCAACAACAACAAAAGCAGCTCAACCACCTAACGTATCTTTGTGCAGGACAAGTAGTGGATGATAACATTTTATAAACAATTTTTAAAATATATTGTTTTGAAAAATGGAAAAATATTGCTTTTGAAAATAAATTGAACTCAAATTTTGAAAATCACCGGACTTCATTTTATCAAAACTTAAGTCACTCAATCATCGACTATGGTCATCGATTGAGGGGGAGAGTGATTTTAAATTAAATTTTTTTTCAAACAATATTTCTTCTATCAAGTCCGTTTGTACAAAATTAAGTGGTGATCTAAAGATTTAATGTTATGTCATGGTATGATTTTTCTTTTGAATCAAGATCTTTCAAAATGAAATTTTTTCTGTTCTTGTTTGATTGTGAAATTGTTTTATTGTACTTAAAGATCTCTTAAAACAATCATACCTGACACTAACAATCTTTAATGTCTTAAAATGGTCCTTATCTGTTATTTTTTAAAATTAAATCTTGCCACGTCTTTCCCCAAAACTTTCTAAATGATTTAAATCAGCTGGGATCACAAATCTCAAATGGTTTGATATTTTTGATCGGGGGAGAGATCGTGATTTAAATCTCAAATCTGTTTTAATGGAATTGGTTTTAGTCCTTCAAAGGCACTCCTGCCTCCATGTGCCAAACGATTTGAAATACACAATGCACATGTTGAGGAGGAGGATTTAACCAAAAACAAGATGAGTATTTAAACCTGGCCACATATTCTCCCATGTTTTCTAAACCTTATTAAATCACTTGGGATCCAAAATCTCAAAGGGTTTGATATTTTTGATCGGGGGAGAATTTGTGATTTAATAATGAAATTTGATAAATGATGATCGATTTGATGAAAATGTGCAGGCTGCTCTCTCATATGTGCTAAACGCTTTCGAATCTCGAAGCACATATTGAGGAGGAGCAAATGGTTTCTTAATGGCTTTTGTGATCGTGAAAAGTACTTCAAAAGAACTCTTGCCTCTATGTGTTAAAATGATTTCAAATATTCTATGCACATATTGAGGGGGAGAATTTACCAAAGAAAATCAAAAGGCTTTTTCTAATGAAATTGTGATCAAGAAATTATTTCAAAATGATCAAAAAAATTAAGGTACAAAATGCTTTGATATTATATCACAAGTACCTTGATTGATTTTCCAAATGATTTTTCAATTGGTTTTATGGAAGAATGAACAATACCAAAAGACCGACCAATTTACTTTATGCATGGTGTTATAAGGATGGTTAGGTTAGGTATTCGTTCCCACGATCCCGCCAGCGCCGGAGGGATCTACCCAGGGACAATCCACTAGATAGTGTAGAGTCCTTAGGTATATTGAAAAAAGGAGAAAAATGAGAAATGGGAAGAGTGCGGACTGAGACAGAGCTAGAACTAGAATAAACCCAACAAGGTTCTAGTTATGAAGTCTCGGTAAGCACTGAAGGCGTTGAAGAATGAAAAAGAAATGAAATGAGAAAAGGGTGAAAAGAAATAGCCCTCCAATAATTCAACCTTTGGGCAGAAACCGGGTTCAATTCATATACTACTGGTGGTTACCAAGGTAACATCGGTATTGAAGACAAGACGTCATGGACCCAGTGACGCACTGCACTAAACTTCCCAAGCTACTCAAGTTCCTCTTAAAAGGGCTTGTTTCATTCTCACGGGGAACCGACATTATCTATCGACTTTCTTTTAGAGATTGTTGATATTGAAGAAGGAGACCCTCTCCCTAGTTTCCGACATAGGAACCAAATGTGCACAATTGAGTCTAGAGCCAAGAGATCATCCACAATATCTCATTAGGATACAAAATTCATGAAGACTCACTGTTTCACACAATGTGGAAAGTAAGAATATATATTAAGAGTCCTATGCATTATCCTTGTGGTATTGTCAGAACATCCGAGTGATATGTAAATATTCACAATGAAGATGGAAATCCTTCTAGAGCCAACATCAAACAAGCTCTTGGTGGGTGACATGTGAGATCTTCTCGTAAGATCAAGCTTGTGACAACTAGATAGAAACGATGGGGCGATTCAATCTTGAATCAACCTTGGTCCAGGAAAAGGATTGACGGATACCTTTGAAAAACCGGTCGTTGTGCTCAAAAACTCTTTTCTTTAGCACATCGACTGTGTATAAATATTTCAAAATAAAAGGTGTTTATGATTGATAATTGTTTTTCATTAAAACCTTCGTTGTATTGCAAAAACAATTTCTATTTGAGCGATACACGATTGTTTTTCAAATCATTTTTCATCAATCAGTGAATCTCAATTCGCTGGTTCACTCACTCCGTGTTGTCTTCTTTGAGACGTTCGGTTTGAGAACAGCTAGAACATGCCAAACCCTGTCAAGGAGATTCTTAGGAATCCTACCGATCACAGGAAGTACTTGTACTGATCAACGAGGAACCGTGGGCCGTGTACCTCAATTAAACGAAAGTGATCAAAGACACTTTCGTGTGTTTTATTGCTAACTGTTGTTTGCAGGTACATTTGGACGGTTGCAGCTGATCATAATTGAGGAGTCAATCCAAAGCCGCATGCTCACGGCATCCACACTTAATTGAAGAAATCATGACTTATGCATATCTACAGAACCTGGCTCTGATATTTTTATACTATGTTTCCGCTACGCTGCTGCAAATATCATGGGCCAGTAAAGCTTCTGCTACTCTGATGGAAAGATGTCATGATCCTGAAAGTGTGAGCATGTCGGTCCGAAAGTCACAACTACACATGATGGCAACACAATAAAGGGTAATCCAGAGATTTGCTGTGGCTGATGATCTCAATGAAAGCTCGAAGATCATCAAAGATGTGGATCAGTTAAAGGCCTCCACTAAAAGTACAATTCAATGCGGACTTTGAAGAATCGCTACAAATGCACAAAGATTGCAGATGTGAAGAATTCAAGTCTACGAGCTCAAGAACGAAGAAAAGAAAGAATGCTAGGATTCAAAATGTAAATCATGGGGTGACCTCCCTTAGGGGGAGATTGTTTGGAATTGGAAATTCCATATTAAAGTGTCGGTCACCCCAACTATTATCTAGCATAGTTTAGCTTGTAGATTTGTAGTTATTTACGTTATTTAGTAGCTTATTAGTTAGTTTGTAGCGTAGTTTAGTTTAGTGTAACATCGTGGAGGAAGGACGGGGTCTTTACCCACTGTATACCTGATCCACAGGCCGTCAGGAGGTCGTTATGTTTGTAACTATAAATACCCCTTCCATCCATGGAAGGGGTGGTGCTTCTAATTCAATCCAACCTTTCCTTTGTGTAAACCTCTAGCAAGAACACCCTCTCTCTCTACTTTCTCTCTCTAAATATGGCAAACATGTATTTTGATCATCCAAGACCACCCGAATCATCAACATAATAAATATATCGATCCTACAATATTGAAGAAGGAGACCCTCTCCCTAGTCTCCGACATAGGAACCAAATATGCACAATTGAGTCTAGAGCCACGAGATCATCTTATAAATCTCTTTAGGACACTTTCAATGAAGACTCTCTGTTTCACACAATGTGGAAAGAGAGATTATATCTTAAGAGTCCTACGCATTATCCTTGTGGTATTGCCAGAACATCTAAGTGATATGAAAACATATTCACAATGAAGATGGAAAGCCTTCTAGAGCCAACATCAAACAAGCTCTTGGTAGGTGGCATGTGAGATCTTCTCGATAGATCAACCATGTGACAACTGAACGTAAACAATGGGGCGATTCAATATTTTGAAACAATCCTGGTTCAGGTTATGGATTGACGGATACCTTTGAAAAACCGGTTGTTGTGCTTAAATACTCTTTTCTTTAGCACATCGACTGAGTACTTATTTCTAAAAATAAAAGGTGTTTATGATTGATAATTGATTTTCATTAAAACCTTCGTTGTATTGCAAAAACAATTTCTATTGAGCAATACATGATTGTTTTTCAAATCTCTTTTCATCAATCAGTGAATCTCATTTCGCTGGTTCACTCACTCGTGTTGTCTTCTTTTGGCGGTTTGAGAACAACTAGAGCATGCGAAACCCTAAAAGAAATTCTTGAATTATACGATCACAGGCGTACTTGTCTTGATCAACGGGAACCATGGGCGCGTACCTCAATTCAATGAAAGTGATCAAAGACACTTTCGTATGATTTATTGCTAATTGTCTTATGCAGGTACACCCCGACGTTTGCAGCTGATCAGAATGGAGCGGTCAATCCATAGCCGCATGCTCATACAACACTATCATATCTTAAGAAATCATGATTAGTGCATCAATGACTCTGATATTTTCACTCCATGCTTCTGCTACGCTGCTGCCAATATCATGAATCATCGAAAGCTTCCACTACTCTGATAAGAAGATATCATGATCCAGAATGTGAGCATGTCGGTCCAAAATTCACAACATCACATAATACCAACACCACAATGGATGAGTCAGAGATTAATGTGACTGATGATCTCAAAGCTGGCTCATAACTCCTTATCACGTGGATCAGTTAAAGACCTCCACTCAGATTATCCAAAACATGCAAAAATGAAGAATCAAAGACTACGAGCTATAGAACAAGAATCCAAGAACAATGTCAATGTAATATCTGTTTGTTTTCTATGTAATTTAATGTGTGTTTGAGGTAACCTCCCTTAGGGGGAGATTGTTAGGATTTGGAAAATCCAGTAGTTAAAGTGTCGGTCACCTCAAGTATATGTAATCGTTAGAAAGCTCGTAGTCATAGTTATTTAATGTTAAGTAGTATTTAGTTATGTAACACCGTGGAGGACGGACGAGTCTTTACCCACTGTATGCTTGATCCATAGCCCAGTAGGTGGCGTTTTATGTAAGTACTATAAATACTCTCTACCTCCCAAGGTAGAGAGTTGGAGCTCATAATAAGATTTTTCTTTCTCTCACTAAAGTTCCCAAACCTCTAAATTTCTCTCTCTAAAACTCTTCTTCCATACGCCCAAGTATGTTTGTGTTATGATGTGTATGTGAAATCCAATATGCTACAAATACTCCTATTGCTTCATTGTTGAGGATGATCCCAAAACATTTGAAGAAGCAATGAAGTCCCAGGACATTGCTTTCTGGAAAGAAGCAATCAATGATGAGATGGATTCCATCATGGGCAACAACACTTGGGTGTTGGTTGATCTACCACCTGGTTGCAAACCTTTGGGTTGCAAATGGATTTTCAAAAGGAAAATGAAGGTAGATGGAACTATTGAAAAGTTCAAGGCTAGACTAGTTATTCAGGGCTTTAAACAAAAGTCAGGGATAGACTATTTTGATACTTATGCCCCGTGGCTCGTATCGATTACCATAAGACTACTAATTGCTATGGCATCTATTCACAATCGATTATTCATCGATGGATGTGAAAACAACTTTCTTGAATGGTGAATTGGATGAGGAGGTTTATATGAACCAACCTCAGGGCTTCATCTTGCCTGGCAATGAAAACAAAGTGTGTAAACTGATTAAGTCTCATTATGGACTTAAGCAGGCACCTAAGCAATGGCATCAAAAGTTTGATAAAGTGGTTTTGTCTAGTGGTTATGTTCTTAACCAAGCTGACAAATGTGTATATAGCAAATTTGATGAATCTGGTAAAGGAGTCATCATTTGCCTATATGTTGATGACATGTTGATCTTTGGCTGACCAAAATCAGTTGACTGACAAAGGAATTTTGTCATCAAGGTTCTCCATGAAAGACATGGGGAGTGATGTTATCCTTAGTATAAGGATTAAACATGAAAGTAAAAGAATTTCTATATCTCAGTCTCATTACATTGAGAAGGTGTTGAGGAAATTCAATTACTTTGATTGTACTCCAGTGAGTACACCTATGGATACTTGTGAGAAGCTGATGCCTAATAATGGCAAAGCTGTATCTCAACTTGAGTATTTTAGGGTAATTGGCTGCCTGATGTATCCATGACTTGTACAAGACCTGATATTGGTTTTGCAGAGGAAAATTGGCGGTATACTAGTAATCCTAGTGCTCATCAGCTGGCAAGCAGTTCAGAGGAGTACTTGAAGTATTTGAAGAGGACTATGGATTATAGTCTCTCATATACTGGTTACCCATCGGTGTTGGAAGGATACACTGATGCAAGTTGGATCATAACAATGAAGACAACTCGTCTACCAGTGGCTGGGTATTCCTACTTGGTGGAGGTGCAATTTCTTGGGCATCCAAAAAGCAAACTTGCATCACCAGTTCAACAATGGAATCTGAATTTATGGCTTTAGCAGCTGCTAGTAAAGAAGCTGAATGGTTGAAAAACTTGCTTCTTGAGATTCCATTGTGGCCTAAACCTATAGCACCTATTTCTATCCGATGTGATAGTGCAGCTACATTGGCTAAGGCTTATAGCCAGATGTACAATGGTAAGTCTAGACACTTAGGTGTCAGACATAGCATGATTCGTGAGCTTATCATGAATGGGGTGGTATCTATAGAGTTTGTTAGATCTCAACAGAATTTAGCTGATCACTTGACGAAGGGTTTGGCTAGAGACTTGGTTATAAAGTCTGCTAAAGGGATGGTGTAACACCCCAACCCGACAAGGGTAAAGATATCACAAACATGGTTTCATATCAGAACTTTAAGTGCTATACAAAAACGGAAGCCTTTACAAAACTTACAAAAGAAAATATAAATAACTTAATAATCAAAATAAATCTAAGATCCCTATTTCAAATCTTGCTCTCATCTCTACTCTCAACCCAGACCAGCTATCCCATAAGCTCATCTTGAATGCTTAATACCTGCCACAGGAAAAGAAAATGCGGCTGAGCTTACAAAGTCCAGTTAACAGATATAACAGGAACGGAAACTAAACAAAATAAATTTTACAAAATAAAACAAAGAAACGAATAACGAAGTCACCCCGGAATGAGATCAATGAATCATTGAGGATTCTGCGGAAACGCAATCATACAGAAATCCGGAAGAACAAATAGAAATTAAGAACACACACATATCATATTGATGGCACCAACGCTAACACATCAAAATAATCAGACATTCAATACATCCAGATAGTAGATTTCATATAAGCCAAACGGAATATCTAAAAGCTAACAGAAACACTTTCTAGAAAATAATCATGGCATTCATAGAAATTAATTTAAACCACATTTAACACACTTAATTCAATATCGTAGCAAATGAAATAGCAGAAAGATCATGGCAGTCACATACGGATAGAACACACCACGGTAGACAAACTATAACTAAATAAACAAAGACATAACATAGCCATTAGCAAATATCGAACGATATCGTAAGCTAAACCAGGTTCTCGGTCGAATCCCAACATCGCAGAATTTTAACATGGCAGGTCACATATGCGACGATAACTAACCGATAGGCAAGGTTTATAAAATTAGCTGAACCATTATACATACTAAACTTCCAAAACACTCAATTGTACACTAGCACATTCATCTCGCAGATCAACGCATTCACGTAATAATAAACTAACATAATGTCAGATATACGAATCATGTTCAAAAGTATTAATCCTATCCTAGCATAACAGTCGGTAGTCACATAATTATACAAAAGCATAAACACTTGTAATAACATATAATAAGCCTAGCACATAATCATAAACACTTGAACATACCGAATCAACATCGAATACTTAATACGAAATAACAGATAAAGATTTAGTTAACTACCACGAGCCGAACATATCATATCGAAATATCTTTCTTCTTCAGAAGGTAACCTCGAGAAAATAATTTGGAGTAGCTAGCTCCCGAATTTTTGTGAAGGCGCGTATTACTGCGACATCATTCACGAGAAACATATCAGGATAACAGGTCAGGATCTAGGATGCATCCATACCCCGGCAGATAGTGGTCATATAACATAACTTGAGCTCATAACAGATAACAGATAAGGGACGTGGCAAAACATCACTCTACTGCCCTAGAGTCATGTCAGAGGTGCATCACTGACACGGACATGGAACCCCCATGACTAGTGAAATATTTGGCTCGGGTGTCAAACTAACTTAGGTCAGACAGATCTTCAGATATAACACAGATCATAATCAACACAAGGTCACAGATAACATATCAGATAGTTCATATCGTAAGGTTCATATTCAGATATTCGAAGTCGAAGTTCATATCACAGTCACAAATCATACATTCATAATTAGAAGTTCATAATTAAACTTAGTAAGGTTCAACAAATATGCATATCGAGTCTTCATAACACACGTTCAAATCAGATATTGCATGGTTTAATATCTGAAGTCCGGATAAGCAACAGATCAAACAATCAAAGAAAAGGTTCATAGCAATGGCATTGGAAACCCTAATAAGCATAAGAGAAATGACAAAGAAAGGAAAACATGAGGAACCTTCTTGAAAGGTCAGAATATCAGTACCTTAAAGCAAATGAGAGAAAAGCAAACGAATGAGTGAATCACGAAGATGTAATGTCGCGTCTCCTTCAACGAATCTACACGGATTATGATTTATTTAATACTTATTAGCATCATTAAATTATAACGGATTTATCGCGTTCACACTCTTTAAGTCGTAAGTATAATCTTATTCTTAGTGACGGACGGAATTCCAACATTTTAGAATCTTAACCATTAATTAGCCAAACTTATGGGTTGCAATTGACAAGTGGTAAACTTAAGGGTTTAATATGACAAATATCTTAATTGAGAACTTATATGATCATCATTCAAAGTATAGGGTTTATAAATGTCAAAAGCAATTTTAAGACTCTCTTTCAACACAGTTCACACCAACTTCTATACCTTACATGATTGACCAAGACTCACATGTCATTATTCGCACACAAACTTAATGAGATCACGCATACAATACTTCAATTCATGATATTTGACTCCTTGCATAAAATCATAACTCACGCATGTTTACAACATACTTAATACTAGCTTGTTATACGCTTAATCATTCGTTATTAATGACCTCACGACTTACTATTTTCACATGAAATAACAAATCAACATACACATCTTAAAACCCTAATCGACTCATAATCATGACCTAGGGTTTTCAAGGTTTTAGTACTACATTAATGAGCCTTATATTTGATGTGCTACGGACTTTAAATGGTCAGCTCATGCATGCATTTACTCCAATTAATTCACACCACCTTGACTTCTTTAAATCGTTTAACAAAACTAAAACTTTACCCTTTTCTCTTGCTTCAATATATACGCCCACATACATACGCTTAAGCATTCTCAAATTAAACTAAGCCCACATATATCTTAACCATACAACTCATGCGTCAACCAACCACCTATACTATCAGTTTATGACTTCATGCAACTCGTACATGTTACCACTCATTATTCATAATCGACACACATGTACCTAGATCTTTCTGATTTCGAATGCAACCTTAATGCGTAATCTATATACATGTGGTACGGCATAACTTTACACAAAATCCTTATTCCATTCGTATGGCTCGTTATAGCTTCATGTTTCACGTAAATAAACTTCACGGATGCAGATATGTAGTAACGTTTTAAATCATGTGGTACGGTTACATGTTTACGCAAAAAAAACCTAACGCATGACTTCGGCTCACTCATGTGTTTTGGTTATATCATATGTTTCTACTCACTCCTCACGACCTCATGATTACGTTTTGCATGTTTTACAAGTGTTTAGCGCGCGTGACATGATTCATTCTTATATTCCGATTCACAACCACACATCGACACACGGTTTTAAGGCTTTACGTTTGCATGTTAACATAAATGAAACAAATAGAAGAGATGGTCATACCTTAGTTTGTCCGTATCAAACACATACGACACACAAGAATGAACAGTCGATCAGAACCAAGAGAAAAGTAAGAAGGTTTTGTGTGTGTCGAGACTTTTATGTGAAGCTAGGGTTTCAGTTTTATGTTTTGTGTTTGTATATATACATGCATATATCTATCGGTATCAAGGGGGTGGGCTTTTGATGGGTCGGCTTGCAAAAATCCAAACCGGACGAGACTTTGGGCTTGGGTTGGACTCTCGGCTCAAGCGAACAAAACACAGCCGACCCAAGGCTTATGGGTGCTGATCGGCCCAACAAGAAAAACCAAACGGAACTCAGAATGGCTTACGTGTGTACTCGGCTTGAAAAAGAAAACGAGACTCAAAGTTTATACACGTGACTTTGATTTTTGTAGTACCAAAAGTCGATTAGTTAATATGCACATTAGGTTTTTAAAGTAACTTATAAGTTAGATTTTAAATTTCTTTTAATGAACGTTAATATATTTTGCGTATTTTAAAATTTGTTAATTGTGAGGGTAAAATAGTCTTTTAACACGTTTTATATTTTTAGGGTTTTACAGATGGGTTTAAGTCCAACTTAGTCACTGAATGCTAGGACACCCAACTCCCTCCTGAGGAAACTTGGGAGCTGAGTTCAATGTGGAAAGCTGAACATTGATTAATTTGGAGCACATGTTTTATTTACATCCCAAGGTTGTGCTCGAAACTGTGAAAGGAGGATGAAGTCTTTACTTCTTAATGGTTAATTTCTTTGAAAAAGTGCTTGGCAGAGCATGAATAAAGAGGAACCACCTATGTAAATGTTGAAGTTTTGCCGCCAGGGAGCTCTTGGACTTTTAGCTTTTACAACATTTATGAATTTGGATATGGACACATGGCTTGTATAGTGTCGGGAGCTGATAAGTGTTTGAAAACTTGTGTGTATTTTATCTTCAGGTATTCAAATGGGATGAAGGGTTCAATTCTTAGAACACCCTGATTCTCGAATATTTGAACGTGTAATTTACTAAGATGAAAATTCAATCCTCAGGACATTTTCGTTTATGCACATGTTTTGCTTGATGTTTGTTTTTTATGCAAAGGAAGTGAACTAAATTTGGGGAGGATTGTTGGAAAATTTAGTGCACTTGTGGGATTATTTCACACCTGGTAATGGGTTAGGAGGTACGGAGTGTACACCCATAAGGTCCATGAACACCCGACTCTAATAGTGGTTTGTATTGGTAGTGCTAGTGGAAATCTTGCTTGTGGTTTCAAGCTGACATTAGTGGGTTTCCAGAAGCAGTGTGTGTTTCCATGGGGCGGTGTGTGTTTCCACTGAAGTAGTGTATCCACTGCTAGTGCTATGAAAATCTGATGAAAGTACTGCTTGTAACGGTTTTGACCTATTCAAGTGGCAGTTACAACTGCATAATGACCACGTTTAATTGGTCATGTAACCACTAACGGCTATAATGGGGATAATTATGAGGTTATTAATGGGCCGATTAATACTCATAATTCCATTTGACTAGCTAAGAGTAATCTCCTATATATAGGAGATCTGATTATGCATGAAAGGATACACATATAACGATTAACACTTATAAGCGCAAGGGTTATTGAATTGTGCCTAATTCTATAACTGCATTTGGTCTTATCCCAAGTAGATATTCATGTAACTCAGGCATTAGGGTCGAATAGTTTACTTTGAAAAGTGATCACACGATTCCAAGTGATATCCGGTAACCACCTAGTGGTATTTGTTTCTGCTGAACTTGTTGTTTGTTTCTGCTGACATTGATTATCTAACCCTGTTCTGGGAATATACACTCCAACATAAATAACTATCCCTATTAAAGGTATATAAACTATCAGTATATTCACACTTTTATAAAGAAAAAAAGATTACGCACTTATATTGTATAAGATTAAAAAAAAATTGTAAATATCAAATCGTTTACATTTATAGTTATAAGATACTTATTGTGGTGCATGAACTAAAAGAGTTGTATCTCATTAACTCATTGTTTTAATTCCCCTCTAATATAGAGTGGTACTTTTTAAATTTTCTTCTTAATGAAAGGTTGCATTCATGCACCAAAAAAGTTATATTTCTTCCAGGGCGAGTCAACATCGAAACACAAATAGTTGTAAATTGTTCATTACCGGATTGTTAGCCGCAATGCCACCATCAATAAGGTTAAATTCTCGATCGCCATTCTGAAAATAATGAGCTGGGAGGTACGTTGGAGCTGCTGATGTAGCTAAGCAAATGTCCGACAATTGAGCGTCCTTGCTAGGTTCGGTTGGCACCTTCAAAGGAACATACTAATTAATCTTAAACTAGTTATTGGAGTTTGATCTTATTTCCAGAACTTTTTCTAGTCACTTGGTTTTGTTAACCGATCGTATAAAAATTTGAAGCAGAAAACACAAACCTGAAATGAGCTAAAGATCACAGGTTGCATAGTCCTTATATCGAAACTAGGAACAACAATGTTGGTCAATGTCTGGTTTAGCCTTGTGGTTCCTAACAAGCTCGTTACAAGGTTTTTGAGATACTTCCCATCGTACTGTGGCCCTATCAACGCCTTTAACACCTTTATTAACTTCGCAAACGGCCCTCTATATTTGCACCAAGAAAAACCACAAAATGTAAAAACTCGTATAGTTTGTACTATTGCGGACTTGCGGTATCTAATCTTATGAAACAGAAGTGCTATTTTTTTTATGTATACGAGCTCAAGACATTTTGAATAATAAAAGAAAAGAAAGAAGGGTATGAAAGCAAATCAACTCGTATTTCAACATACCCGGTTTGTGGAAAAATCTTGGGAGAATTTTCTATATAAAATGGAACGATGTCTTTAGCTGCATATAGTGGTCTGTTATTCTTGTCAGGAGCCGTTAGCATGATTGTCACTAGACCTCCTGTGCTTGTTCCAGCAATAACATCAAAGTAATCCGCGAGCCTTGCTTCTTCGCCATCCAACTCCTGCACATATATGTTGTCATGTATGCACAATATAAAACTATTAGACCCTAAGACGAGTAACTACCAAGGCTGACACATGTATGCACAACATGCAACGGATCAAATCGGCATGAATTTATTTTCTTGCTAGTTTAATAAAACATTTTTCGTTCAAAAAGAGTTGTTTTCCTTTCTTATTTATATGGTATTATTGCTTCAAAGATGTATGTATATTTCTGCTGTATGTACACATATATATGTATGTATACCTGAAGTTGCGACTCGAGATACTGGAGAATAACACCTGGAATGATACCTCTGATGCCTCCGTCATCAATACTGAGGATTGTTATGAGATTTCCAGCACGTGGAGGACGGATTCCTATACGATTTGCTGTTGAGGTTTGGCTTGTCATCTTGATATTTTAAGAAATACCAAATAGTGAATATTTTGACATGGACTTTGTGTGAATTGGTTTATAATTTATATGCAAGCTTTATTAACATCATAATCTAGGTTTTTTTTTTTTTTTTTCTTCTTTCTAGTAAAAGGATTTTATGGTAAATATATTACTCTAAAAAGCGTTTAACTACATCGGATGTGAGTGAATCACACATTTATCCTATTATAGGCAGAGACATACGCACCATTTATGTTTCAAACTAGAGGTAGCAAAACGGGCGGGCCGGGCGGGCACGGGCCAAACGGGCGCGGGCTAAATGGGCACGGGCTAAACGAGCACGGGCCAAACGGGCTCATTTATACGAATCACTTTTAAAAGACCCAAAACGACGAAATAAATTCCTCGAACGTAACACCTCATTTATATTTAAAAAATTAAATATAAGTTTTTCTTTAAAAACAATCTAATGTTCGAGAAAAACATGTGCCCATTATGCCCATTTAACTTTTAAAGGGTTATGGTACACAAAAGTTACTAAAGTTTACAAAAAATTTGTCCTAAGGTAATATAGTTTCATTTTGTTCATCCAGGTTACTGAACTTTAAAACTTTGTTCACTCAAGTAACTGAACTTATAAAAGTGAATGTTCAGGTTATTGAACTTTGATTTTTGTTCACCCAGGTTACTGAACTTATCAAAAAATATACATCCAAGTTACTCGGGCTAACACTGAATTTTCGAAATGTATGTTTACCGAAAGTTTAGTAATCTAACTGAACAAAATGAAACTATATTACCATAGGACAAACTTTTTGAAGCACTTTAGTGCTACAGCTCGTACCATAACCAACTTTTAAATGGACAATATATGCCCATTTCAAAAAAAGAGGGGCCCAAATGTGCCCAGATCTTTTACAAGTTTGCACATTTAGCCAAAATATTATTTTTTATTTATTTATTTGGCACAAATTGCCACCTCTACTTCAAACTATACATATAATAAGAATGAAAAACCAAACTTATGAACTACTATAAAGAAAACAACTGCTATCTAGATTACATTTGACCCAAAATAATATCAAATATAACATAGCGTCTAATCTATGCACAAAGACTTATATAGAACACATTAGAAAAAAAATCAAGTTGTTCTTTTGTTAAGTCTGAAACCACATCATCATATCTTTCATACAAGTCATACTCATCAAGTTCACGTAGACTAGGGCCATTAGTTCAGCCACCTTGTCGCTTATATGCAAATGCCATAAACGAAGCGGTCTCATTATCATTCTTCAACCTCACTTTCCGATCTACCATCTTGAAAATTCGTTTAAATACTAGGCATGGAACCTGATTCCGCGGTCCACGTCCTTTACATGCTTAGGCTTTGGCCCATGTTCTTCCAAATTATTCACCTCCTTTTTACTAATGGTACAGAAATGGCTTACACCCCTAGTATCCTCCACGTCACCCATATTGCTTAAATCATCAATAGAATTAGAACTAGTAGTAGTGTTAACAACTTGTGGCGACAGGACCTTCGGTTTTGGCTCTAGAATCGTCTTCTTGTTGATCTTTTGTTGAAACAGTTTGCAATCAAGATGCGACTTCGAACCAATATGAACACCACAAACCACTTGCCTAGGTCCCTTAGTATTCTTCGAAACATCTGAGATAATTTTCTTCAGGCATTGATCCAAGACGTGGCCAAAAACCTTGCAATTTAAACATCTTGGTGGTTTTCACTTGACCTACCCCATAGCTATAGTATAATAACATCAATGGTGTACCAAGTTTAGTTGCAAATGCAATAACACTTAATCCATCTTCGGTAAATGGAGTAAGAGGAACATCATGGAACTTAACCTAAATTGGAACGTTAAACAAGTCTTCATTGGATAAATTCGCATTCGAAGACCACTTTTCAAAATTAATGACACATTACGAATTAACCATGGACTATTTTAGAGCATTACATCAATTACATCCTTAGAACTAAGCTTAAAAAGAACAATCATTTAGTTCATCATCGTTCTAGCAAGCCTTTATTTCTATAATACAATCTTTTACAATATGAAATAAAAACTTTTACCCTTAAGTTGAATGAGACTTGGTTTACGGGATTTTTCTTAGCAATGCTTCTTTAATAAGAATATCCCGAACTTTATTTAATTTTGTAATTATATTACATGTGCCTAAATTTATGCCTAAACCTATGTGACATCTTCCTCTTGGCTGCAGCCAAAGGACCCACTTTTTCACAAACCAACAGGATCATGCCAAATAAGTTTAGGCATGAAATTAGGCATACAATTAGGTCTTCCCATCATTTTCCATTATTTTATTAGTAGGTGAAAGTAACATAATTTAACCATGCAGGGTGATCTAATGGTATAAGGCTCGTGACGAACCGACTATCATCACTAAAGTGTGAAATGTCTCAAGTTTGATTTCTGCTACTGCTAGGTATACACAGCTATGAAGTGGCCATACATATGCGGGCGGTGAGCAATCGACCGACGACCGGCCGACGCTGGACTCGACCCAGACAACGACCGACACAAACCGATCTTAATTCGGGTCGGGACTCGGGATGGGTTTTCAGCCTTGTCGGGACTCGGGTCGGGAGTCAGGATTGTTTCGGGATAACACAAGAAAAACCATACAAACCGGTTTGTTTCGGGACTCGGGTCGGGATTACCCGAACTAGAATCGGGTCGGGATTCGGTTAGAATTTTTAGCCTTTTCGGTTTCGGGATGGTTCGGTTTCGGCCCGATGCTCAGCCCTAATCTGGGCCAATAACTTAAATAGATCAAGAGAATTTTTTTCCATCGCATAGATTATTTTCTCAATTTGGAAAAAAATAATTCAAATATTGACTCCTCGACTGCACGATTACTCGATTCCAGTTTTTTTATGCTCGACTTCACTTTTTTTCACTCGACTCCAGTTTTATTTTTTGCTTGACTTCACTTTTTGGAAAAAAAGTCACGAAGTCTAAAGGTCTGTTTGGGTCATTAACTCTACATATCTCTTGAAAAAAGAAGGTGTTACTTGGCTTGAGTATGTGCCACGACAGGTTTAAACCCAATGAAATTAGTCGTCAAAAAATTGAAAACCATAATTACAAAAAAAAAAAAAAAAAAAAATCCTAAACTTCTTTTTAAACTCAATTGTTTAATTTAAATTATATCTTCTGTTCATATTTTATCTTTTTGTAATACAATTTTAATACATTTGTTAGGAGTGTAAAAAAAACAAAAAAAAAAGACGATGCATGATTTGGCCGTTTTGAAATTTTGTCAAAGCTAAAGTTTTTCAGTTTGGTTTGAAAAAAAAGAAAACCCAAAAATACAGAAAAAAATTAATACATGTAATCTTTAGACATTTTGTTCCAGACTCCAGAGTTACTTCATGAAAGTGTCACTTAGGACTCACAAACACTTATCTTCTCCGATTTTTGGTGCTCATTAATTTTTATTGTAAATATTGTGTCACTTTACAACAATTAAACAATTCTATTACAAGTTTTTTAATGGTCATTACTTTCTTGTTGTCATTATTGTGTGTCATTTTATTCTCAAGACTTATAAGTTTTAGTTTATGATACATTCAAATTTAAACATTTGAAAGACCAAAACTGAAACAGAACGGGTTTTGAAAAGCACTGATCCGAGCAATTTCTGTTCAGTTTTAGTTTTATCCAAAGATCGAGCCAAACCGAACCAAGCTCGCCTTACGTCTTATCATTTTTAGTTCTCAACCAATATTTATTATGTTAATGTCACTTATATCAAGCAAATACAAATGCCCATCTTCTTCTTCTTCTTCTTCGAACATCACTAATGCACATGTTTAATAAACCCATTGACTATCTTCCATGGATTAGGCCGCACTAGTACACAAACTATTTTTTACAACGCCTTATTTGAAATGGTTGATATATTTCACCGCTTTTAATAATATGAAAGCATTATTTATGACGGTTATGTAGCAAAACGTTGTAAATAATTAATTAAATAAAACGGTTGTTCTTGTTTAGACATTATTTAGAACAGTATATAGCAACCGTAATAAAAAACAAATGAAATTTGGATTATTTAGTACGGTGTATCATGCATTCCGTAACAAAATGTATGAAAAAGTTCAAAAGTTTTTCAACTCAAATGAGCGGGAATTTTCCCACCCTTTCTCTTTTCACCTTTATTCTCTCTATCATTATATATACTCACCACTTTTTCTTTCTCTTTGTTACATTGTATTTCTTTCTCTTTGTTTATACCTAAAACAACTAACTCAAGTTTTTCATATGTTCCATGTTTTGCAGATCTTCAAACAAAACATCTTTGGCTTCATAAGTGCACTTAAGACTTTACAAAGGTGCCATCATCCATTTATCCAAAAAGGTATTGTTGCAGGTTTTTTTCCGAGTTCACCTTTGTGTTTTTTTTTATTGTGTCTCATATGTTATAGATTTACTGTTTTTCATTTAGTTATATTGATTATAATCTTTTTTTTTTTCACTTCGACATATTTGATATACAACTATATTGACTAAATGTGTTCGTCAACAAGAGAATAAGAAACTTTTGTTCAAAAAATGAATGAAAGAAAAAAAAATGAATGAGGAACCACGGACACGGATGGCAAGATTCTTAAAATACATAAAGATTACTAGACTTAATGACCAAAAATAATAACTGTCAATAAAAAAAACTTGCACGCCTAAAAATATACACTAAAGATGCTTCAAATTTTATTCTTTGTTTAATTTTGGGAATCTTATTAAAAAGAACGGTGCTTCACAGTTGTTATAAAAAATATAGTGCTTTAGAATTGTTACAAATATGTAGTTATTAAAAACGGTTCAAAACCGTGGTAAAAGAGTATGCTTATTATTTAGTACGCTCTAATGTAGAACGGTTCAAAACCGTTTTAAAAAACTTTATTTAACCGTTTTAATAAATACTTTATCTACTAGTGAGGTTTCTTATAAATAAAGTTTGCGAAGTCGGAAGATATTGTATAAAAAAATCTAATCAGAGATAACATATTATTAGTAATTCCATTCATGTCGTAGCATGACAACGTTGTTAAAGTAGATAGAGCGGCTTATTTACCCATGTAGCGCTCTATCCCCTGTACTATTTTCTAGCCTCTTGATAGTTTTTTCTTAATCCAATCGCTATATGAAAAACAAAAAAAAAAAACATTGTAGTAATGTAATCTCGTGAAAATCAACATTTAAGCTATTCATATAATAACAGAATTCAACTAGGACATAATTGTTTACAAATGATAATGATCAAGTACAAAAGCTACGAGAAAATATATTTTCACTAAATAGCGTCTTTATGTAGGCAATTTATTCAAGCATGTATAAATCAAGTTTCATGGATATCGAGTACCATAATAGATGCCACAAGCAGAAAATTGTTTATGTTTGTTTTGCAGATGATTTGATCATGTTTGCTTGTGGTGATGTTGCATCTCCAGCGTGCTTATGGAGGCGTTGGATGAATTTAAATGTGATTCGGGTTTGATGCCCAGTATTCCTAAAATTACCGCTTTCTTTTGCAATGTTGTGAATCATGTTAAGGCTACAATTTTGCAACTTATGCCTTTAATGGAAGGTACACTCCCAATTAAATATCTTGGTGTTCCTCTTATGTCATCAAGATTACTTTATATATATTGCAAGGTTTTGGTTGAAAGGGTGCAAAAGAGGATTCACGATTGGAAAAATAGATATTTGTCTTTCGCGGGCAAGTTACAACTTGTTCATTCCGTTTTATCGTCGTTGCATGGTTATTGGGCGTCAGTTTTCATTTTGCCTACTGCAATTATTTTATGATATAATGTGTGGCTTCCTTTGGTGCCAAGGGGACATGAAACGTGGTAAGGAAAAAGTACCACGAGACTCGGTTTGTTTGCCTAAAGAGGAAGGTGGTCTCGGTACTCGTAGACTTGAGCCTCTTAACATAGCTGTAACACCCCCAAAAATTATGCAGCGGAAGAAAATGTTACTGGGGTGCTACTCAATTGGATCACAACACAAAGTATTGAATAACAGATTTTCCTTAAAATATTTCATTTATTGTAGTAAACAAAGTTTACATCATTGTTTTAGTGCGGAAATATAGGCCCATAAAAGAATTTGAGTGGTCCCCAAACTATATAAGAGTCGCTGCCTTACAGCGTCACAATTCTTTACGCTCCAAAGAAGTTGCTATAGCCAATTTTCATAAAAAAATTCGAAAAGTATCTTTCTGATCATTCTGATGGCGTCTGAATTAAGACCTAATGGCTTCAGTAAAAACTTTCCTGATTTTTATCTATTTTGAATAATTATTTTTGAAAAATTACCATTTTTAAATTCTAGATTTTCCTATAGGTTATTTTCATTTTATTCTACACATATTTTATCTGTATTTACTTTATTTTTAGTTTTGTTTCCATGTTTAGAGTCAATGCAAAATTTATGTAATCTCCCAACCCATTTTTTGTTTGAGTATAGCCGTCTTCGTCTTTAACTAAATGTTTTAATTGGATGAGGATGGTCTTTTGATGATTCTTAGATGAAGATTAACCTTACATCACCATTTTTCATTCCTAACAAGCAAATCGGCGGAGTACTAGTTTCTTTTACTTCTAACATCTTTTTGGGTACTTATTAGAACATTGCGGATAATGTTCATTTTAAGTGTAGGTAGGGTTTCAGAAGCGTTAAAATAATTTTCAATTTTATGAAACTTAGTCTTTTTAGGTAATTTTAGCACCAATTCAAAAAAAATTGTAGTATTAACTTGTGATATTAGTCTTAAGCGTCTCATGGATAGGATTTGTAAGTAAACATAAATACCCTATTACTCAAATATCAACTCAAAAAGGGAGGAACATTGGCCTTGTCTTTTATATCATTCATTTTTAATGATTTTGTTCTACTGAGTGTAGTTGTAGTATATATATTCTCGAACTTGCTTTAGTGATACATCTCGAGACCGCTTGTGAGACCACAATTGTATGATTATAAATTACTAAGTGATAAGTGGTAGTAGGATTAAACCTTGTTTTAGTGGTGTTTTGTTTATTAAACTTCATTGGTCATTTAATTTTCCCCTACCCTTTTGTTGCACTCAATTTTATTGCAAGATACATTAGATCAAACTGTTGAGCCTATCCTTTCATCTTGTTTACACTCCACTAATGTCCTAGCCCACATCTATTGTGCTTATGTGTTTAAACCTTAGTTATCTTGATAACTATATGTTGTTAAGTCAAATTGTATATACAGTTTTGGGTTGATTGAGACTCTAGGTAGTATTTATTTATGGAGAAATGGGGAAGAAAGAAAGATTATTACCCCCAAGTCTTGGAATATGTATTAGTAGTTAATGTGTATTGATCCTTCTTAATCGGGTCATCTACTTTATGATTATGTTTCAAGTTCAAAGTTTAAGTTCATGTTATTAGTTTATGTTTATGTTTCTAGCAGATCATGTATTGTAGGGCAAAAATGTATTTGAAAAAAAATGAAAAAAAAAGAGAAAGAAAAATAAAATAAAAATGATGAAAAGAACATACGGACTGTCGTCCTGCTATTTGTAAAGTTAAGAAAAGTACAACAAGAGTCATTGTTTAGTTTGTATTTGTTTTGAGTTTTGAACTGGCAGAAGTGAAATTGTTTAGGTAATTAACTTTTCACAAAAAAAATCCTATATCCCCTACATTTATTCCTTACCCTAAGCCTTAAGTTATGTTAGGTCACTAGATTTACAACACAAGCTTTATAGAAAGAGATAGAGAGGCGGTTGAACAATACACGAACACACACACACGTACAAGTATAAATGGTTATGCGTAGAGAGTATGTGAAAGAGTAAATTGAACAACCAACCTTCAAATGAAGGTTTACAAGGGGTATTTATAGGCAAGGAGCTAGGGCAACACTCCCACTCTTTCCCTTTACCTTATTGGACATGGGCCTAAGCTTATGGGCCTTCTACATAAGCTAGACCTTAAACAAACATAAAGGCCATAATAAGCTACCTATTACATATGAGTAACAAACACTTGAATAAGGTTTAGGAGTTATTCCAACAATCTCCCCCTCAAGTGTTGGTGATGAAAAACGGTGAAGGCGTTGATGTAATAGTAGCTTTGACGTCTTCTGGCATTCTTCTTTCTTGTGAGAAGAATTACCTTGATTCGAATAGAGAGATAGTTTTCTTTGAACAATTATGCTTTGACGTCATCTTTAACTTTGTTCTTTGATCATTGTTCTTTGTGATGAAAGTGATAGTATGTTGTTATCGCATCAAGTGCCTCCAGTGCGCTTCCATTTGCCAGTGTCTCCACGTCATTCTTCAACATGCTCACACGCTCTTTTGGCGTTGGAAATCAGTCTTGATGATGAGTTCTTTAAGTCTTTAACTTTGTAGATTCTTTGATTTGACGAAGAATCATTACGTGTTGTGTTGTTTTGGATAGAACTTCCATTAGTGATGATGTTGGCGTGAGCATGAAAAGAATCTGCACGATCATTCGCTCAGAGCTTCCATAAGAAGTAAACATTAAAAAAACGGTTAGTAATAAGCGGATTCCGGCACTTACAAGTTTGAACCGAGTGTTAGCAGCATAGTGTGAAAACACAACTCTAATTCTCACAAAGGCGTTCTGACCGGAGTCCCACAAGTGAGATATAACGATGTACCGAAGTACACCTACGATTGAGATGAGTTGAGGTACAGAAGCATCACCTACTTGTAGACCGTTTGAGACCAAAGCGCAATCCACGGGGAGTTTTAGAAGCGACCTGTTGTCGAGGCTGTTTGATGTTGACCACTGGCGGAGTTTCCATTCAATCATTGAGGATCACAAATGTAAACCTCTCATAAATGTTCTCGACAGATTGCTAAGATCTGTGAAGGACTCGATAATGTACCATTGAAATTCTTATTGTTGAATGTCAAGTGATGAAATGTCAAGTGTACCTAAGAGATCTTTTGATGAATCTCGTGGCTCTAGACTCAATAGTGCATTTTGGTTTTCTGGCGGAGAGGGAGAGGTCTCCTTCTTCAATACCTGCAATCTCTAAGAGAAAGCCGATAGTTTACGTAGGGTTCCCTGTGAGAATGAAACAAGCTTGTTTTGAGAGAAACTTGAGTGGCTAAGAAGGTTTAGTGCATGCGTCACGGGTCCATGGCGATTTTAATCTTCAATACGGTGTCATCTAGTGACAACCCAGTAGCATATGAATTGAACCGTGTGCCTTAAAGTTGAATAATCTGGAAGGCTATTTCTTTTCACCCTTTTCTTTGCATTTCTTTTTAATTCTTCAACTCCTTCTTTCTCCGATTCTCATTTTCTCCTTTTTAAATCATACCTAAGGACTTCTAAATACTAACTATTTGTGGTGTCCTTGGGTAGATCCCTCCGACTCTGGCGGATCATAGGACGGTTATTCCTAACCTTAGTCACCTTACAACTCCATGACTAACCTATGTTGCCATAAAACCATTTACTTGAAAAAATCTCTCTCGGTGTTTATGAATGAAAACATTTTTTGAACAACTGTTGAGATGAGATTTTGCATAAATACTCCCCCTCCACATGTGCTTAAGAGTTTTAAGCGGTTAAATGCAGTGAGGAAAAGCCTTACATTTTGAATTGATCAACTCAAGATAGACATTCCCCTGAGACGGTTCGTGGCATAGTTAAAGCGTTGCATTATCAGCTTTTAGGTGACAACTAGCTCTAATAACTATCTTGAAGGTGTGGACAACCCCGAAAGGTTGTCAAACCCGACAGAGTTCATGTCTACCAAGAGTTTCTCGAATGGTACATTCTACTCGGACAAGTCCTTTTCGAGACACGTTTACATCACTAGCGAACTAGCTTGAAATTATTACCCGTCGGGACAAGTCTTTTTGAGTTACTAACAGGTTAAGATCTCATCAATTCTTGGGTTAAAGTCTTTTCACACGAGAGTTCATATAGCAAACACATAACATATTTCTTATCACGTATTTTCTCCCCCTAAAAAATGGCATATAAAATGTTATTTTTGAAAAGTTGAGAATAAATATGACCATTTCGAGTGTTGCGGGAAGAATGACCACTGTGAACAATTTGTGAACAAAGTTTTAAGTCAAGTACTCCCCTCACGAAGTGATATAAGCGGTTGAGGTTTTGAAAATCATAAGGGAAAGTACTTGTTCTTTTGAGCAAAACCTTGAAAAGTGAAAGGTTTGATAGGTTTTACTCAAAAGTAAGAAGCTTTCGCTCCTTTTATAAGGATTGTGGCAGGAAGCGTACCACAGGGTCCTTTATTTACAAATACGGGTTGTACACTGTAATATGTGCACAAGCCATAGACATAATAAATCATACATCCAAAGTTATAATGAAAGAAGCAGTTCAAGGGGTACCGGGTAGTCGGAGATGCGCCAGAGTGTGAATGGGCGTTGGCCGATGATGTTTCTCACGGGTCGACCACCAACATAGCTTTCAATCTTACGAGGCCGATCCCCATACAATTCATCAATCATCGTGATGATCCTCTTCACATCCCCGATCACGAGAATTCCATCGCTTAGGAGACACGATCTTTTGGTGTATATCCTTCAATCGGTAAGCCAATCCGTCCCTAACCATCTTCAAAGTGTGATCTCCAAACTTGTGAAGATCTCGGCACGCCATCAAGCAATTTCTTTGAAGTTCCTTTGCGTAACGGCCGAATGGTTTCTTTGATGAGTGTAATTGTGAGAGCTGGTTGATGTCGGGAAGATCAAGCTGCGGTAGGAGGAAGTTGACACGGGTGATAAGATTCAACGCAGTGGAGATCTTCTACCGTTCTTTGATAACTATGCGTCATGAAGATGAGCCTGACTTGATGAAATTCACGTTGTACTTAGGTGGAGAATTGTCTCATCGACCACGTACTTTGGCAAGGTACATGTCTTGATGTGGTTGATAGACAAATTCTCAAAGTCACTTCGAGAATGCATAATCTATTTCGTCTTGTCTTTTGACCACAATATTCTTGAGAAAGGTGTAATCCCATTTAGACGAAAGATCAAGCGTGTTTGATAATGTTTTAATCTTGAACACGCATGTTGAGACTTACGAACGGCAACCGTAGTAGATTCTTTCGCGTTCCGGCCAATGATGAATTCCATACATTGCATCTCGGTCGTATGCTTCCACTTTGTTGGAGAACAAGTGATTAGCTCTTTCCTCGATAGCTATGCGGTTTGAGTATTAATTGCTTTGGGAATGGAAGTGTCAATGATGTAGCATATTTCCTTGAACCATCGCCACCGTGAAGAAGAAATTCCAAGTCTTTGTTGAAGAAATATCGGAATGGAATCCTAGGTTCGTCGGGTTGGCCAATTGTTGGTAGAGGTTTAGACCATCATTGTAATATGGAGGATTGTCCCGTTGAGTGAAGTCGATGTTTGCTTCTAGGTTGAGCCAATCCATGTTGTTAGACATAGCTCGAGCAATGTTTCAAGGTGATATTCGACCTCGATGGCACTTTCAGAGCTGTCTTTTAGAAGTTGAAATGCTTCATTCTTGATTTGCTTCAACTTCGGATTCGTCATCTTCTTCACACGGAATTTTTCTTGTAGAAATTTAGCATGCTCCATGTACTACGTCTAACCTCTTGACCTTCATCTGGGTAGGGAGTGGAATTAACAAGTGTAGAAAACCATTCAAATTCCTCTGTGTTATCTTCATCTAGCCATGATAGGGCGTCGGCCTTGGCGCCTTTTCTTCTTTTTCTTAGGCCTAGATGAGGGTTCTGGTTTCTATACTTGTGTGGGGGCGGGTTGTTGTTGGGGCTCATGGTGTTCTTCATCGTCACCACCCGTATACTCAAAGTAATCACCGGTTTTTTGATGCGGGTGGTGTCTCGAAATCATGAGGTTTATCTGCTAGGCGGGGAGGAGATCTTTGTTGAAAGAGTCCTTTGGGGTGGAGGCGCATTGGTCTTGAATGGAAGATGATTCACGGACTTCTTTGTGCGTTTGTGCTCTTTATCCTTATCGATCTTTCTTCATCATCTCTTGAGCGCTTAGGCCTTATAGCCTCTTCTCACGAATGATGACTTGAGTTGGTATTCGGCAATGCTTCAAACAGTTTAGCTTCATGGGAGGCAAGCGTTGCGGCGTTTGACATTTGCGCTACCGGGTTTACTAATTCATCATCCGAGAAGACGTAGTTTCAATGGATTGATGCTCAAATTCATCGGAGTTGATTTCATGGCTTGCTTGGCTAGTGTAAGAATTGGATAAAGTTATGCGGTATACATCTCCTTTGTCGATTTGGAGCGACCTCCATTAGGAACTTGTGAGAATATCCTTTAATCATCTCGTCCATGCTTCCTTGAAGATCATCCTTCATAAGCTTCTGTACATACTCCCTTTCAACTTGCATCTTGTCATTCTCATCATGAAGATCGTTAAGTGATCGGCTATAAAATTTAGCTTTTTGTAAAGCATATCTTTCTTTCTAACTGTTTGACCGCTTTACAATTCTTTTTATGAGTATGAGAAATCCAAGATGAGGTGGCTTTTCTTGATTTGGATGTTGATTTGGTTGATTTCTTTGATGGTGGTGGTGAAGAATGAGAAGAAGAATCGATGAGGATGAGATGTGAGGAGACTCCGGTCCTTTGGAGGCTCGAGTTTCTTCCTTTGATCGTGCAAGACTATCTAGAAGAAACGTACCATACTCAACATCTTCTTCATTTCGGACTTAGCTTGATCATCGGCTTTGGCTTTGGTTGTTGCTTCTTCATCGGCTTTTACTTCAACTTCTCGGTTACGGTTCTTCAAATCATACTCAAGAGTGTCTTCAACGTGTTTGTTGTTGTACCAAAGTGGTGGCACGGATCCCTTATCGGGTTGATTAACGCATCGGACACGGTGAAGGTTGAGCTGCACCACTTGACCCTCCGGGGCCACCCATTTGTTCTTGAGCAAATTGTTGTGCAGCGTGTTGAAGTCTAAGAATTTGAACTTCTTCTGTATGATTTATCCGGTTGCTCTTCATCACTTTCGAGCTTTCATCATATAGCACAAGTCTGAAGTCTTCCCTTCCATGTTGACTATTGGACTAGGAGGTTTAGTGCTTGATGGAGTGTCATCCTTTGCGATTTAGTAGTGGACCTCTCGTCCGATTGTGTATCTTGAGCTTTCGTCCACAAGCTTTCTTTGTGGTTGGTGTAGGAATAGGGCGACTTCCGAGAGGGAACTTTCTTCTTTGGAGGAGGTTTCCTCTTTGGGACCTCCTGACTCTCTCATGCTTACTTGCACTTCGGCCACTTCCTCTTACGGTTCTCCGAGTAGGTGTTCGGAAGATTTTCATCGAGATGACCAACTTTGCCTTCTCGTCTTGCTACTCGATACCTTTTGTATGTTTCAGCTTTTGATTTCATTTGTCGAGGTGATGTCGGTAACCGCGGCACCTTGTTTCTGTTGGCGATTCCTTGATTCGGCGATAGGGTGGGTTCGATCAACATGTCGTGATTGTATGGGTCATTGAGCCTCTTGGGAATATCGGGATGAAGTCAAGTGCTCTGGGATCAACATTTTATGTATCGACATAGGGAATCTTTGAGCCAAGTTTCTTGTGAAATGACATCATGTCTTCATCCCATATGAGCTTCAATTTGATGTCCTTTTGTTGATCCGACCAAAAGATTTGTAGTTCATGAGCTTGGGATGCTCATAGCCACTATCGCGACCGAGCGATTTGGTAATGATGATGTAGAGGTTCTCCACGGTTGAGGAATGTTCTTAAGCTACATGAGAGTGCTTAGTGATTATTCACGAAGCTTCATCATAGCCAATATCAATCGAGAATTCGGAATCTCTTGATTGGGTGTGGCATAGAAGTTGGTTGGCTCGATTCGGGAATTAGAAGAACGGCCGTAGATCGCTTGTGTGATGGTGATTTGTTTGTGATTGAGTGTCACAGTTACCGCACTTTGACCTTTGATCCTTTGCATTGAATTCCAGAATTGTTGAATGTAGATCTCTGGAGCGATGGCAGTGTGAGAAAGCATGTTCGGTATGGATGATTCTTTAAAATATCCAGCAATCAAGCAAGAAGATTACAGCATGTGAGGGTTTCAAAGTCAACCCTAAGGTTGTTCTTTCCAATCTTTCTTGGATAGCCATTGGGGAAGATATCAAGCAATGTGAAACCGGTGCATCCACATTCATTTGTCAGTATATGCGTGATCTGAAATAACTTTAGCCAAAAGAACCAACATATCGAAAGACATAATGTTAGTCAACAGAAGGTTTTATTGTCTAATTATTGAATGTACGGTGTCAATGATTGTTCTGAGTCCTAAGTCACTTGTTTGTTCAATAGTCCAATGGCGTCGTGAAATGTTTCGTGAGTTAGTTAACTTTAAGTTTTAAAGTTTATTTTATCACTTATAGTTCACAACATATCAAACGTTTAAGTTTATTAGTGACATTATTGGATTAGTGACGTTATGATTCATTTATTTACAAGTTTGCACGCGTAACAATTCATAATGAAGGTCAATCAAGGCTTATGCGTAGATATGGCAAAGTTATGCGTAAGCGGAGAGTATGCGTGAGGCGCAAGCTTATGCGTAGGATCCTACTACGCGTAAGAAATGTTCGCGTAGGAAAAGGGGACCTTATGCGTAGGGCTTCGCGTGGCGTATATAAGACCTTATCGTAAGGCTTACTCGTAGAGTAGACCTTATCGCGTGGAGTCACTGTTGCGCATATCCTTCACGGGATCGGCGTAGTCCCATTGTAGAACCTACGCGCGTAGTTACGCGTAAAATTACTCTTACGCATAACTTTCTGGCGTAAGGTGATCCTTATCGTAGAGTAACAAGACCTTGATTCTGAGTTTTATGCGTAGCAAAGCATGAAATAAAATCATCATATCATCAATCTTAACATATATTCATTTACAACTAATCATGGCATGATACTCATTTTCTGCAGTTCTGCGTAGAAAGTCATCGCGTAAGTCAAAACCCTAAGGTTCATAATGCATATGATTTCTAGCCATAGGATATGCACCAAAGTGTTTTACGGGAGTTCTAAGAAGCATATTGAATATGTTTATCAAGTTATAACATCAAAATGTCAAGAATCAAAAGTACCCAAACCTTATGAATATAAACCCTAACTTCCAATTGATGATTCATTTAGAGTTTTGGGTAAAATAAGGTTTAGATATGTTCAATTCAACAGATACAACCTCATACAACAATCTTTATCACCAAAACGTTCTCATTTGAAAATACCCAAAACAACTCAAGAACCCTAATTTTGAAAAACCATCAATTAGTGTTTACGGGTGGATTTAGAGGATAAAATAAGTATCATTGATGTTAAAGACATGTTTTGACACAATCCTTTTAACCACAAACACCATTCTTGATTAGGTGTTCATACGCTTATTCGTAGAACACCAAATCAATTATAGACAAAAATTTGACCGTTGGATTTGTATAAGAATCAAAACCAATGTTTGGAAACACGTTAAGATCATAAAACAACTTACAAATTGATGATCAAACAGTTCTTGAATGATTGTTAAGCGTAGGATGAGATTAGGTTTGAGTATTAAATGTGAAGTGAAAAGTTAGGTGGAAGAGTTTAATTAAAATGACTTTAACTTTTGGCAGATTTGGTCCCTCCACCTTTTCCATTTTCATACAAAGCCTTTTAACTTCCATTTTGGTTACCAAACGAAGATTTTAAAAAGAAACTTGCGACACTCCCCTCGACTTAATAAATAATGAAAGGTTATAAATTTTAGTCAGAGTGTCAGTTTAACCGAAAAGTTTACCATTGATAAAAAGCAAGGGATAAGATAACATGCAAGTACAGAGATGTTTTGAAGCAGTTAAGTGATTATTTTCTCCCCTCACACTTGATCGGAAAAAATCTTGAATTTTGAAAGATTATAGTGTTGGGGATGAAATGTACTTGCCATGTTTGAAAGAAAAAAAATAGATTAGAAGAATATTTTTGTTGTTTTATCAGGTTTTATATTTTTGTATTTTGTTTTGAAAAATTATTTACAAAAGAGATTTGGTGTTTGTGAGGTTTTAAAATTTGTTTTAGGAGTTCATCAAATTCCTCTTGAGTCAAACACCTCATACCAATCCGGTGGACCAACTCATTAAACCTAGCGGGAGGCAAGGCTTTGGTGAGAAGATCGCCAATTGGTATTCTGTACCCACAAAATATAATTCAACGGTACCACTTCCACGTGATCCTTGATGAAATGATATGAAGATCGATGTGCTTTGATTTCGAGTCTTGGCCGAGTTGCAGCGAGATCGCAATGGCACTCCGATTGTCATGATACATCGGGATTACATCAAATCGTAACCATAGTCTTTGAGTTGTGTTCTCATCCAAATGACTTGAGCACAACAGCGGACATGGCTACATATTACGCCGGTTGAGGACGGCGATGTACAATCCTGCTTCTTTGATTGCCATGACACGGTTTATCACCAAGAAATTGTAAAGCTCACAAGTACTTTTCCGTGAATCTAAGCATCCTGCGTGGTCGGTCTGAAAAGCGATTAGTTCAAAACGAATCCTCCGGATACAGATCCCAAATTAATGGTTCCCTTGATGTATCGGAGGATTCTTTTAGCCTCGAGAGGTGGGTTTGGTTGGTCGCGATAGCGAGCAAAGATATCGGCAAAACAATATCAGTCTGGCTAGGTTAGATACATGAGAGATCCAATAATACTACGGTATTTTGTAGGGTCCACCAATTTCCCATGTAAATCAGCGTCTAGCTTCTTGGTATGAGCCATTGGTGTGGCATAGGTGTCCGAGGTTTCATTCCAAATTTGTTTAACAATTCAAGGGCATATTTGGTGACTCGAAAATACCACGGGGAGATTGATGAACTTGTAATCCTAGAAAGAACGTAAGTTCACCCATCATGGACATTTCAAAATTTTCTTCATTAGTTTTGCAAAGCGATTGAGTAACTTTTATGTGTAGACCAAAAAATGATGTCATCCACGTAAATTTGAACAATTAAGATATGTGCCCCGTGATATTGTATGAAAAGTAGGGTCAACCGAACCTTTGGTGAAATTATTGGCAATGAGGAAAGATGATAGCTTATCATACCATGCCGATAGGCTTGTTTGAGACCATCTGAGCTTTGTTTAGTTTGTGACATGGTTAGGGAGCGGGATCGCGAATCCTTAGGGTTAGGTATCGACATCAAGCAGATTTCTTTTAAGTCAATCTCTTCTTTTCATATTTCGATAGCGTTTCCTTGACATCAATTTGTTTTCCAAATCCATTTGAGACCAATGGCGTAGACTCTGTTGGTCTTTCAACAGTTCCCATACTTCAAGGCGTTTGAATTGGTTGAGTTCTTCTGCATGGATTCAATCGGTTGTCTTTTGTCATTGCGTCTTTGATGTTTTAGGTTGATTGGCTGAGCGGTGAGTGCATAAATGCAATGTTCACCGCGTGTGAAGACGTTGTCTCGTAACGGCCGGTTGATTCGGGTTGCCAATAATGTTTTCGAGAGGATGGTCTTTTGTCCATCTATGTGTGGAGGGTTGATGTTGGTATACATTGTGAGATTTTGAGGATTCAAATGGCTTGTTGAAGATTAGCGACATCAGTGCGGCGGTCTCATTAGCAAAGCGGGTTAAGAAGCATTTGGATCAAAATCTGCAGGTGGGGGTACTTCATTCAGAACATCATCGGCCGATTCATCATTGTTGGAAGCGGTTTGTTCAACTGTTGTGTTGGAGTCGACTAGTGGTGCTTCTTCAACGATAGTTGTTGTAGCGAGTGTATCGGTATAGAGTATTATCGAGGTTGGCGGCGGATACGGAGCCGCGTTCATCAATATCGTCAGCGAGCGGAGGAGCAAATAACCTTTCCATTTGTTGTGAGTGAAGTGGGGGCTTGTTTGGTGATGATGGGGTTTGAGAGAAGTTTAAGCGGTTGTGACCGGGTTCTAAGTTGTTATACTCAGAAGCCATTTCCGTAAGTTCATCAAAATGAGCATGAATCGTTTCCATAACCTCCTTTGTTCGGCGATTCCAGATTCGGAAACCTTTAGAATTATCACATATCAATAAAGACTCAAATGCGGCTTTGGCTTTGAGCTTTCAAAGTCATCCGCGATCATTATTCGGATAGCAAAGAGATCCAAATACATGAAAGTGTTTGAGATTCGGTTTTACTGTGTGGACAAGCTCGAAGGGTCTTTTGTTGTGGCGTTTTGTAATCATAGAACGGTTTTGAGTATAGCATCACGATAGATACAGCTTACGCCCATAAGTAATCTGGAGTTTAGCATTGATTAACATTGTTCTTGCACTTCCACTACGTTGGTTTAGTCTTTCAACAACTCCGTTTTGTTGGTGTACGTGCAATAGATGTTTGATCTTTGAATTCCCACTTTCTCATAAAATTCACGAAGAGTTTGGTTAACAAATTCGGTTCCTCGTACGATTCGATTTGTCGGACGGTTTTCGGGTGAACTTGTATTTTCGTGAAAGGTGATGATCATCGTGGAGCTTGATCTTTGCTACGAAGAAAGTAGACCCAAGTCCAGCGTGAATAGTCATCAACAATTACTAAGATGTAGCGTTTGCCATTGATCGTTTGCACGCGCGTCGGGCCACACAAATCCATGTGAAGAAGATGAAGCACATCTTTGAGTGTGTTCCACCTTTGAAAGAAAATGAGCACGAGTGCTTTTCCCTTGTTCACAAGTTGAGCAAAGGTGATCTTTAGAATACCGAAATCGTGGGAGTCCTTCAACTAGTTTGTGTCGAGCAAGGTTGGTGATGGTTTGAAAGTTTAGATGTGAGAGCGGCGGTTATAGCCGAGTTTTTGTTGATGTTGCCTTAAAAAGTAAGCAAATGGGAGAAGAAGCAACCATGTCTTGCATAGAGATAGTGTAAAGACTGAATTACGCGAGCGGACATAAGGTCATTTCCTTGTAGATCACGAATGAAACAAGTTTTCTCCCTGGAAGCAACCTCCAAATCTCCATCACAAAGCTGACCTCTGAAAGCGATTGTGACCGAGGCCTTCCACATAGTAAACCCTACTTATTTCGATGTTCCCATTGATATAGTCTCAAGTAGCCCATGATAGGCTGCGAAGTGATCATTCGAACTGGCGGTGCCAATGAACTTTGCAATAAAGTTTGATAACGATTTAAGGTTGCACGTCATGTGTGGGAACATCCGCTATCAACAATCGAGAGAATGATCACGTATCACTGCATTACACCGCGAGCGACACGGATGGAATAGAAGTAGATGTGGAACCCGAAATGTTAGAGGGTTCCGGAGCAATTATAGTAGATATACACACATCAATAGCTTTAGGTATCCATTTAAATCCTAGTGTGTTATATATCCATTTCGGCCATCTCCAACTAGTATTTGCTTTAGTCTTAGTGAATGCACTAGGTGGTACTACATTCCTAGGAGGTGAGCTGAGCTACAGGGGCAACAATCGTTTCTTAGAATCTAAAGAGGCGGTCTACCAAGCACAGACTTAGAAAGATTAGTGGGCCTAGAGGTATTCCGGTTCTTAGGATTCCTTAAGCGAGAGATGATAGCTTTAGCAACACATTTATCATGACAATCAAAATTCATACTTTTACGACAAATAACACAAGGTGCATCGGACTGAATATCAAAAGTACTTAACGGTTTAGCATTCGTTACATCACTATTTCTATTACATTTGCGGGCAATATCTATAGTGTAAGCAACGTGAGTCTTATTCATAGTCCTAGGGTGTTCTTCTACTTTAGCATTCCTTATTGATCTTTTCTTAGGTCGCAACTTCCTATTCTTGATGTAGTGCTCCTAGGTGTGAAGTCGGACGTTTGGAAAAGTCAACTATTCTGTTTTAGTAGAAGGAAGCACGTTAGCAACTTGTGATTTGGCGGTAGGATTCTAGGTTCATGATTACTAAGTGTTCTTGGTGCTATTCTCTTAATCCGCGGTAGGAAGTTGTTCATACTTTCCTAACATTTCTCTTAACTTGAAGATAGTGTGAATCGGATCTTGATTTTCAGACCGAATATTTCCGGCAAAATGCATAACTTCTTTAGTGTGTGCAAGATAATGATCAAGTTCATTTGATGCTTCATCACGAGTCTTTTTGAGTAAATCAAATATGACACCATATTCCTTTTAACTTTTACAAGTTCTTGTTCATATTTTGAGATTTGACACTTAAAAAACACGTTTTGATCATCCGATTGCTGCAAATTTTGGATCGAAGTTTTGTCAGCATGGCTGGCGATTTTGTGTTGTTAAGCAAGTTGTTGATCGTGAATATCTTTTTGACACCAATTAAGACGACGTATTGCATTTGAAAGTTGTTTGACATCGTTTTATTTTCAACTTTTAAGGACTCGATCTGAAGCACATTATCAGTGTTCTCAACATTTACCACGAGAACAGGTATCGGCAGAGATATAATCAAATGCATATGACAAAGAATTCAATAGCACAACATTATGGACATCGGCACAGATGACATCTTCCAAGAGTCGATCAACATCTTTTCTCAACATTTTCTTTTTACGTTTAGTATTAGAAATAGATGTTTCTGTTTTTTCGAAAACGACCTTCATCATTCCAAGTTCCTTATGAAAGTCCTTTCCCAAGACAATGCACAACTTTTCAAATTTTTAACATTTGGTAAAAGATTTTTATGAAAAATGTCTCTTTGTTCTCGCGCTAGAGGCGATTGAAAATGTTGAACTTTGATTTGAGAATGATATTCTATCTCATGTTGTAAAGTTTTGAGGTCAGCCATGAAAAGGTCAAAATATCGAAGAATTTTGCGATTTTCAGGGTTTTGAGTTTACTTCACGATGGAAGGTAAAGGACCATAAGTTTGTGCATAATCGGTTTTGGGATTAACATTAGAAGACTTCGAGGCGTTTTTATGATAATCCTTGGTGTGTTAGAAGAATCCGTTGGTGTGTGGCAAGTGACCGCTTTTGACTAGTTAAAAGGTTTGTTGTAAACAACATTTTCTAATTTTGATCGACTCTCGTCTACTGCATCTAATTCCTCTTGACGATGATATTCAACAACACTCATAACAGAATTATCAATTTTATATTACGCCTTTGGAAACTTGAGGATTTGGTTTGAATGCTTTGGTTGAAAGCTTAGGTTTGTAATCGGCAAGATTTGGTCCATATCCATTTGGATTGGGTTTTAAAGTAAACTTTTCAATAGCTGTGACCGACTCGCCATGTTTGTAAACAACAGTTTAAACTCTTTAAGTTTGTTTTGCAAGCCGATGATTTCTTCAAGATGATCATCTATTAGTTTCGTTGAATGCTTTTTGTATGCAGAGAACTGTTTTTGACAAGTTAACAACTTCGGCCTTAGCTTTTTGATTTTCCAAGGTGAGGCGTTAATTTGCTTTTTATGTTCATGTTTCAGTTGTTCTATTTCAGACAACAAAGCATTCTTGAAGCGGCTAGATCCATCACGTCTCTAAATATTTTCATTTTGATGAGATTTGGCAAAGGCTGCTTCAAAACCTTTTCCGCGTTTTCTTGAGTTTTGAAAAAGTTGAGTTGCTTTTGTAAACATTCAAAATCCTTGTTAGAGTGCATTTTACTTTTCAAGTCCTGATTAATTGCATGACATTCTTCCACTATGGTTTGTTGGTCTTGTATTAAGCGAGCAAAATGCGGATGAGGCAAAAGTTAGGTGTGTTCAACGTGAGTCACAACATGATCATTACTTAGATCCTCAAGTATAACCATGGAGTCAACAGATCATCGGAGAATATAACTTCGAGGTCTAGTTGAAAATCATGTGGAATGAGATGTGGGCGACTCATTTTGAACATTCGAGCCTTGCGGATTCGGATGTTGGCGGAGATATAGATCGAGAGATGAATATGGTTTGTTAGTGCACGAGACAAGCCATCGATGTCATACTCTGGGCTGTGTCACTCATGTGTAACTCATGCATATTAGCCATCAACATAACTTGTGCATTGGCTTCAAATCCTCCATATCATCATCACGAGTCGCATTTGCCATAAAGCTCGTTCTTTGTCGTGAGAGTTCCACGGCTTCATCCTTAAGAGCCAAAGAAGAGCCTCTTTGAAATAAGCCTTGCCCCTTGTCCTGGCTTTGGGCATGCATTAGCGGTCCTTCTCATTGCGGTTGTAGCATCGAAGACCATTCAACCCATTTGAGCATTTCCACTGTTCCACCACTTGAGCTCGATTGTTATTCCTACCCGGCATTAAACCCTTGACCACGCCCATCGGCGACCATAACCACGATTCGAACTTCTTCGTCCATTGTTCACAAGGCTTGATTCCTTGTGTTAGATGAGGCGAAACGGTTGGATTTGATTTGTTGGTATTAGGCATAAGCAATCCTTGTTGCAATTGCGAGCGGATCAGATTCATTAGCTTCAGCGACAAGTGCTTGAGCATTGTTGTTGTTGTATGGAACCAATTGAGTTTGTTGAGATTGAGGTAGTGAAGGATCATATGGTGTGATTGTAGCATTGGTTGAGTTCTTTGGTTGAGGAGAATAAGCGTTTTGAGCATATAAGGCAAGTTGTTGATTTTTCGGATGTGTGGGTGGAGCAATTTGAGCACGGAGAATCCTTTCCCTATCAACTTCCTTTTCATGAGGCTTCAAGTAATTATACAACAATCCATATGTAGAATGATGCATATTCTTAGCTTGACGGAGAAAAATGACATACTTCTCCCATTCAGGACCAAGACTACTCAGGAACTTAGTATTCACGGCAATTCTTGGCATGATGATGTTGTGTTTATCCAAATCATTGATGATGTCGGCGATGATGATAAGAAACTAGTGTCTCTCCAGGTTCAATCATGAAGTGTTCATAAGCCAAGTAAATTTTGGATTCCAAATCTTCCGATTGAGTCTGGATCCTTCCATAAGAAGATGAATATGATCCCACATTTCCTTTGCGGTCTTTTGAGCATCAACACTTCGAAGAATTGGGTTAGGTAATCCTAAGAGGATATATTGCATTGCAAGCTCATCGGCTTCATAGTGTAGAAGTTCCTGCATTGGTGTGAACGATAGCAATGTTGGATTGTTCATCTCTTGGTGGATTTGATGAGTGTAAATCTTTAAATGGACCTTCGAAGATAACCTTCTTTAACTTTTCCATGTACTTTTGAAATGCATCAAAATCTTTGAAAATATTCCAAAATTGCATTTTATATGTTTTGAATGCATCGAAATATTTGAAATTGAGGATGAAAAAAGCTAAGTTTGCATAATTAGCGGTTCAGGTTCCTTGAGTTTCAAAAGTTATGAGAAATAGTCCTTGACACTTATTTTAAAAGAAAAATCACCAAAAGGTCCTTTTAAAATCATAACTTGTTGTAATTAATTCTTTGGTGAAAAATGTAAAGTTTGAGAAATTACAAGTTTTGTCCTTGAAGTTTCAAAGCGGCAAAAATGGTCCTTGGAATTTGAAAATGTACATTTTGGTCCTTGTACTATTGAAACTTGTCACTTTTTGGTAAACTTGGAACAACTGCGTGGAATTAACCTTTGGTCCCTTGTCTTTAGAAATTACAAAACAAGTCCTTGAATTAATAACCAAGCCTTGTTGGCCGGACCTTGACCGCTTTGTGGATTTTGCACAGCTGACCTTGCCATTTGGACCCTGCCATTACATTTGACCCCATCGGATATAAACCCACGAGTCGAACCAGCTCCTGCTTTCCCTCTCTTTCTTATACTCCTTCACCGCGTATGCAAACCCGAGGCACACACCCCATCCTTGAAGCTAAACTTACGCCCCTCCTTGTTCCCCCCCTCTCCATTTCCTCAACTTGGTAGCAAATACAATTTGGTAAAAGTGATCAAAGCGGCCAAAAATGGCTCAAGTAATCAATGGCTAAGATATCAAGAGTAGGAATTGATGTAGAGGTGAGAAAGCTGTTTGGTGTATAAAATAGCGAGATAGAGAAGGAGGAGTACTAAGTTTTTAAAATTTCATATATAATAGTTTTTAGTCTCAATGTTTTAGTTTAAGTTCAAAGTTGTAATTTCCTGTTTCTAAGTACTAAACTTAAGTTATTTTTGTCGATGTAATCTACTTTCAAGCGCTCAATTCAAAGTTTTAATATAATTTCAAGTTTTTATGTTAACATTATAAAATCGACTTTCAAGCTCTTATACTCAAGCTCAAGTAAGCTCATTTAAATTCAAACAAGCTTATTATAGCTTTTGGTAAGCTTGGAAAACAGTTTCAATCAAAATTAGAATTCGGTCAACAAAAGTCAACTAAGCTCAAAATGGACTTGGAAATGGAATGGGGTTGATCATGAGTTGATTTGGGTTGGAATTGGCTTAGAAAGTAGTATATGGTTACAGTTTTAGGCCAATATAAGGCGTACACTTATAGTGTTATTCTCATTTTTCATTTTTAATTCAAGATTGCATATTGTGCTTGTATTGGAATGTCTGTGGTCATTAAGTATCTTACACTGTTTTAACTAGTTGTAATTAGGATAGTGAACTCGAGTTTAAAGTAAGAATATGAGCTAAATCAAAAGTGTGCTTAGTTTAAATGAAAGCAGTTGTGTAAAATGGTGTTTGATCAGGTGGGTTTGTTGTTTGAGCTTGAGCTCTTGCTTGTGCCTAAAACTTTGTCTACTTGTGTAGTCTCGAAATAGGACCATTTTAGTCATTTTTAGTCATCCATTGCTTCTCACACTAGAGTACGTAAGTCAAAATCATTTTAAACCCATCCTCATTTCACATCTGTTGGAATTTTGTAGATTAAAACTTGTTTTGTGTTCAAATATCACTAGAGTAGCTTGCATCAGTTTCACTTCACCATAAAACATCATATTAAGTGGATCATTTTGGAATCAAAGCTCATAAAAGTCAAAGCTTTCAAAGCTGCTTCAATAGTCAAAGGTGAAAAAGGAAGTCGGTTGTACCCTGACTTGGTGAATTTTCATAGATTCAATTACGGGTCAAATTCGGTGAAACTTTGGACTTTATAACTTGGTTGGTCCTAGTTATTAATATAATTTTAGTTGAATATTGGTAATTTTCTACAAGCCTTAAAATGGCTTGTCAAAAAGGGCTTATCTGCTTGTTCCTGAGCTTCGATGAATCTTGAGTTTTCACCGACTTTGTTGCGAGCTTGGCACAAGCTCATAAGCATTGTCTGAGGGCACCTTTGGTTTTACAAGTAGCTAACCGGTCTACTTTAGGTCCCAACCTCTGGTTTTAGTTTCTTCTTATCAGGTAGAGCTTATTTTTAAAGCTTGAAAGTAGTATTAAAATCGCTTTTTTGGCATTTAAGTCTAAAACATCAAATCTGTTTAAGTTGTATTTCAGAGGTTAAGGTGGGTTGTATTTGGTTTCTTTTGAGTAGTTATAGCTTATTATAGCTTTTCATTTAGTGCTTATTTGTGGTCTTTAACTTAACTTAAGTGCTTATTTATAAGCACTTTGCATTCAGACTTCATTTTCTTACACACAAGCTCTTGTTTTCATATTTTACTTAGATTCATAATATTATTTTAGAGTTTTCCCGAATTTTTCATAATTTTCCAGCACTTGTTTGCTATTTTTTCTTCATTTAAAGCAGTTTTTAGGCATTTAAATAGCTTTTTAATACAATTAATTCAGAAAAGTTTCAAAAATAAGTTTTCATTTTTCCTAGGTTAAGATAAATATAAAAAGTCAAAAAAAATATTTTTCCAGATTTTTCATAGTTTAATTTGTAATTTTTAGTAATTTAATTAGTTTTAAGTAGTATTTAATTCATAGAAAATAGAAAAATAATGGGAAAAATATAAAAAATAGTTTTGAAAATTCTCTTTAGTTATTTTAGATTTTCTAAGTCATAATTTCATTTTTCTAGCTTTATTTCATATTTTCTTGTATTTTAGGGTATTATTAAATAAGTAAAAATAGTTTTTAATTAATAACAATTAGATAAATAGTTTTAAAAATAATTTTCTTTTTCTAAAATTTTCTCTTACCATTAGGTTTGTAAAAATGTCATTTTCATATTTTTAGGATTAATATTGCTTGATTCACATTTTCTTTTATGCGTCGCGTAGTTTTAATTTAAGTTTTATAAAGAAAAAAATCAAAAACATCAAATTTTAAAAATAGTGATAGCGTTTATTTAATATAATTTAGCTTTTTAATTTTCTTTAATTTGCATTTAAGCCCTGTAATTTATAAACTTTTTCTTTAGGTATAATCAATCCTGATCCTTTTCTCATTCAAATTCTCTCATTCATTTATTCGTTTGATTATTTTTACTGACTCGTTGGGACATATGACACAGGGAAACAACATACTCTCTGGACTTCATTGCATTGGGTATGCAGGCTGTTTTAAGTTTCTTACGGTTAGCCATTCACAAGTGGCTAGCTTGTGTGAAATAACTTGTGATTCGGGCAGATCAAATTTGGATCATTGTAGGGGTACGTTAATTATCTACTTGCTTAGCAGTTAGTGATTTGAATATTCTCTCTTTGTTCATACCATCCATCTATATCTATATATATATTTTTCTTATAAAAATCAAAAAAAACCAAAAACATCTTAAAGCGATATAACACAAAAATATTTTCTTTTGTTTCTATATATATATAGATAAAAATACAAAAAGATTTGTATTTTTTGTTTAATAATAACAACATAAAAAATTACCATCAAGAAACCAAGGCAAATTAATACTACCTAACGGGAATACGACCATAATAAGTTCCCGAACCAAAGATTAAAACTTGCCTTTGTGTCCTTGTGAGGTGGTGTACCTTTCAAAGAAGCCATTCACCTTGTGATTATTGGTTAAGTTCCTTTAGTTGTTTTGCCTCGATATCGTTTTAATGGATTTGTTGTTATATCTACTTTTCAAAACCGAAAAACCCAAAAGATTCTTCTTTCCCCCATTTTCATAATTCTCTTGTTTCCTCAAGTTACGTCTAGTGCATGCTTTTCGTTCTTAGATCATTGAGTCCTTTCGTGATCTAGCGAAATTCCTAGAAGAGCGTTCGTAGGCGTCTTCCCAAATAGTCGAACCGAATTCGTACTATTTCAAACAACAATATGGCGGTGAGCGAACCATGGCGAAATGCTCGAGCACCCATCGAGGGTTATGGAGATATCATTTACCAAATCAATTACGATCACTTTGAATTGAAGACACATTTGATCCAACTTGTGTCTCACTTAATCAATTCGGGGTTTGTCCGAAGACCAGTATACACACATCCGCTATTTAACAAGTTGACTTCAACTATCAATTTTGAGGTGTGCCACAAAAATGATCAAGTTGATGCTATTTCCATTCTCACTTGAGGCGGCCAATTTGGCTGGAAAAAGAACCCTCGATCCATCAGAAACTTGGGAGGATCTTGTTCAAAAGTTTGTCAATTATTTCTTTCCTCCATAAAAGACGACTAATCTTAAAAATGAAATTTACGGATTTGGTAAATTTCGTCAACTTTGGAGGGCATGGGAGAGATTCAAAGATCTCTCGTGAAATGCCCCATCATGAATTCACGGAGCTTCACAAGTTAATATCTTTTATAAATGGGTTGAACGGTAACGATCAAGATTCTTTGAGCAGCGTGGCGGTGCGATATCTTGAATCGTAGTTTCAAAGATGTGATTGAGATTTCTTGAAATAAAATCAAAAGTTCCTATTTCACCATAACAAGTCAATATTCAACACTCGCCTTCTTCATCCGGTAACTCTTAGGGTTAAGCTGGCTCCAATAACCGAAGACTAACAGGGCATCTCGTTGTATGATGAAAGAGGTAAAAGAGAAATCAAGGCTAAAATTCATAGCGGGAACCAATCAAATTTTGAAGTTGGGAGTTGAGTGCAGGAAAGGGGAAGCATTAAATGCTTAGGAACGGTGTGTGAAACTTGTCAGTGGTCACGCCGCAGCGTATTATGATTGTCAAACAGCATGTACTTCTTTACCAAGCTCCGGCCAACTTCATGAAACCACAATCAATACCCGGAAGTGGTGATCCTAAACTCTGAAATTTTTAAGCGGTGATTGTGACACCACAGTTTTTCTCTGCATTTTGAAACCACTTGGCAATCAAATAAGCTTTGTTAGAATCAAAGGACTGCAACTTCAAT
>OU343220.1:195832476-195857462 GCA_910596185.1 Chrysanthemum makinoi | reverse complement strand
CCTTATGAAACAGAAGTGCTATTTTTATGTATACGAAGCTCAAGACATTTTGAATAATAAAAGAAAAGAAAGAAGGGTATGAAAGCAAATCAACTCGTATTTCAACATACCCGGTTTGTGGAAAAATCTTGGGAGAATTTTCTATATAAAATGGAACGATGTCTTTAGCTGCATATAGTGGTCTGTTATTCTTGTCAGGAGCCGTTAGCATGATTGTCACTAGACCTCCTGTGCTTGTTCCAGCAATAACATCAAAGTAATCCGCGAGCCTTGCTTCTTCGCCATCCAACTCCTGCACATATATGTTGTCATGTATGCACAATATAAAACTATTAGACCCTAAGACGAGTAACTACCAAGGCTGACACATGTATGCACAACATGCAACGGATCAAATCGGCATGAATTTATTTTCTTGCTAGTTTAATAAAACATTTTTTCGTTCAAAAGAGTTGTTTTCCTTTCTTATTTATATGGTATTATTGCTTCAAAGATGTATGTATGTTTCTGCTGTATGTACACATATATATGTATGTATACCTGAAGTTGCGACTCGAGATACTGGAGAATAACACCTGGAATGATACCTCTGATGCCTCCGTCATCAATACTGAGGATTGTTATGAGATTTCCAGCACGTGGAGGACGGATTCCTATACGATTTGCTGTTGAGGTTTGGCTTGTCATCTTGATATTTTAAGAAATACCAAATAGTGAATATTTTGACATGGACTTTGTGTGAATTGGTTTATAATTTATATGCAAGCTTTATTAACATCATAATCTAGGTTTTTTTTTTTTTTTTTCTTCTTTCTAGTAAAAGGATTTTATGGTAAATATATTACTCTAAAAAGCTTAACTACCGGATGAGTGAATCACACATTTATCCTATTATAGCTGCAGACATACGCACCATTTATGTTTCAAACTAGAGAGTAGAAAAACGGGCCGCGGGCAGCACGGGCCAAACGGGCGCTGGCTAAATGGGCACGGCTAAACGAGCAGAGGCCAAACTTATTCATACGAATCACTTTTAAAAGACCCAAACGACGAAATAAATTCATCTAACGTAACACCTCATTTATATTTAAAAAATTAAATATAAGTTTTTCTTTAAAAACAATCTAATGTTCGAGAAAAACATGTGCCCATTATGCCCATTTAACTTTTAAAGGGTTATGGTACACAAAAGTTACTAAAGTTTACAAAAAATTTGTCCTAAGGTAATATAGTTTCATTTTGTTCATCCAGGTTACTGAACTTTAAAACTTTGTTCACTCAAGTAACTGAACTTATAAAAGTGAATGTTCAGGTTATTGAACTTTGATTTTTGTTCACCCAGGTTACTGAACTTATCAAAAAATATACATCCAAGTTACTCGGGCTAACACTGAATTTTCGAAATGTATGTTTACCGAAAGTTTAGTAATCTAACTGAACAAAATGAAACTATATTACCATAGGACAAACTTTTTGTAAACTTAAGTAACTTTTCTGTACCATAACCCACTTTTAAATGGACAATATATGCCCATTTCAAAAAAAGAGGGGCCCAAATGTGCCCAGATCTTTTACAAGTTTGCACATTTAGCCAAAATATTATTTTTTATTTATTTATTTGGCACAAATTGCCACCTCTACTTCAAACTATACATATAATAAGAATGAAAAACCAAACTTATGAACTACTATAAAGAAAACAACTGCTATCTAGATTACATTTGACCCAAAGTAATATCAAATATAACATAGCGTCTAATCTATGCACAAAGACTTATATAGAACACATTAGAAAAAAAATCAAGTTGTTCTTTTGTTAAGTCTGAAACCACATCATCATATCTTTCATACAAGTCATACTCATCAAGTTCACGTAGACTAGGGCCATTAGTTCAGCCACCTTGTCGCTTATATGCAAATGCCATAAACTGAGCGGTCTCATTATCATTCTTCAACCTCACTTTCCGATCTACCATCTTGAAAATTCGTTTAAATACTAGGCATGGAACCTGATTCCGCGGTCCACGTCCTTTACATGCTTAGGCTTTGGCCCATGTTCTTCCAAATTATTCACCTCCTTTTTACTAATGGTACAGAAATGGCTTACACCCCTAGTATCCTCCACGTCACCCATATTGCTTAAATCATCAATAGAATTAGAACTAGTAGTAGTGTTAACAACTTGTGTAGCGACACGGGACCTTCGGTTTTGGCTGTCTAGAATACGTCTTCTTGTTGATCTTTGGTTGAAACAGTTTGCAATCAAGATGCGACTTCGAACCAATATGAACACCACAAACCACTTGCCTAGGTCCCTTAGTATTCTTCGAAACATCTGAGATAATTTTCTTCAGGCATTGATCCAAGACGTGGCCAAAAACCTTGCAATTTAAACATCTTGGTGGTTTTCACTTGACCTACCCCATAGCTATAGTATAATAACATCAATGGTGTACCAAGTTTAGTTGCAAATGCAATAACACTTAATCCATCTTCGGTAAATGGAGTAAGAGGAACATCATGGAACTTAACCTAAATTGGAACGTTAAACAAGTCTTCATTGGATAAATTCGCATTCGAAGACCACTTTTCAAAATTAATGACACATTACGAATTAACCATGGACTATTTTAGAGCATTACATCAATCACATCCTTAGAACTAAGCTTAAAAAGAACAATCATTTAGTTCATCATCGTTCTAGCAAGCCTTTATTTCTATAATACAATCTTTTACAATATGAAATAAAAACTTTTACCCTTAAGTTGAATGAGACTTGGTTTACGGGATTTTTCTTAGCAATGCTTCTTTAATAAGAATATCCCGAACTTTATTTAATTTTGTAATTATATTACATGTGCCTAAATTTATGCCTAAACCTATGTGACATCTTCCTCTTGGCTGCAGCCAAAGGACCCACTTTTTCACAAACCAACAGGATCATGCCAAATAAGTTTAGGCATGAAATTAGGCATACAATTAGGTCTTCCCATCATTTTCCATTATTTTATTAGTAGGTGAAAGTAACATAATTTAACCATGCAGGGTGATCTAATGGTATAAGGCTTGTGACGAACCGACTATCATCACTAAAGTGTGAAATGTCTCAAGTTTGATTTCTGCTACTGCTAGGTATACACAGCTATGAAGTGGCCATACATATCCGCTGTGGTCGAGCAATCCCGACCGACGCCGACTGACCGCGACAACGACCGACACAACCGATCTTAATTGGTCGGGACTCGGGATGGGTTTTCACCTTGTCGGGACTCGGCCGGAGTCGGATTGTTTCGGGATAACACAAGAAAACCATACAAACCGTTTGTTTCGACTCGGTCGGGATTACCCGAACTAGAATCGGTCGGGATTCGTTAGAATTTTTAGCCTTTTCGGTTTCGGATGGTTCGGCTCGCCCGATGCTCACCCTAACTGGCCAATAACTTAAATAGATCAAGAGAATTTTTTTCCATCGCATAGATTATTTTCTCAATTTGGAAAAAAATAATTCAAATATTGACTCCTCGACTGCACGATTACTCGATTCCAGTTTTTTTATGCTCGACTTCACTTTTTTTCACTCGACTCCAGTTTTATTTTTTGCTTGACTTCACTTTTTGGAAAAAAAGTCACGAAGTCTAAAGGTCTGTTTGGGTCATTAACTCTACATATCTCTTGAAAAAAGAAGGTGTTACTTGGCTTGAGTATGTGCCACGACAGGTTTAAACCCAATGAAATTAGTCGTCAAAAAATTGAAAACCATAATTACAAAAAAAAAAAAAAGATCCTAAACTTCTTTTTAAACTCAATTGTTTAATTTAAATTATATCTTCTGTTCATATTTTATCTTTTTGTAATACAATTTTAATACATTTGTTAGGAGTGTAAAAAAAACAAAAAAAAAAGACGATGCATGATTTGGCCGTTTTGAAATTTTGTCAAAGCTAAAGTTTTTCAGTTTGGTTTGAAAAAAAAGAAAACCCAAAAATACAGAAAAAAATTAATACATGTAATCTTTAGACATTTTGTTCCAGACTCCAGAGTTACTTCATGAAAGTGTCACTTAGGACTCACAAACACTTATCTTCTCCGATTTTTCGTGCTCATTAATTTTTATTGTAAATATTGTGTTACTTTACAACAATTAAACAATTCTATTACAAGTTTTTTAATGGTCATTACTTTCTTGTTGTCATTATTGTGTGTCATTTTATTCTCAAGACTTATAAGTTTTAGTTTATGATACATTCAAATTTAAACATTTGAAAGACCAAAACTGAAACAGAACGGGTTTTGAAAAGCACTGATCCGAGCAATTTCTGTTCAGTTTTAGTTTTATCCAAAGATCGAGCCAAACCGAACCAAGCTCGCCTTACGTCTTATCATTTTTAGTTCTCAACCAATATTTATTATGTTAATGTCACTTATATCAAGCAAATACAAATGCCCATCTTCTTCTTCTTCTTCTTCTTCGAACATCACTAATGCACATGTTTAATAAACCCATTGACTATCTTCCATGGATTAGGTTTCTTATAAATAAAGTTTGCGAAGTCGGAAGATATTGTATAAAAAAATCTAATCAGAGATAACATATTATTAGTAATTCCATTCATGTCGTAGCATGACAACGTTGTTAAAGTAGATAGAGCGGCTTATTTACCCATGTAGCGCTCTATCCCCTGTACTATTTTCTAGCCTCTTGATAGTTTTTTCTTAATCCAATCGCTATATGAAAAACAAAAAAAAAAAAACATTGTAGTAATGTAATCTCGTGAAAATCAACATTTAAGCTATTCATATAATAACAGAATTCAACTAGGACATAATTGTTTACAAATGATAATGATCAAGTACAAAAGCTACGAGAAAATATATTTTCACTAAATAGCGTCTTTATGTAGGCAATTTATTCAAGCATGTATAAATCAAGTTTCATGGATATCGAGTACCATAATAGATGCCACAAGCAGAAAATTGTTTATGTTTGTTTTGCAGATGATTTGATCATGTTTGCTTGTGGTGATGTTGCATTTGCCACGTGCTTATGGAGGCGTTGGATGAATTTAAATGTGATTCGGGTTTGATGCCCAGTATTCCTAAAATTACCGCTTTCTTTTGCAATGTTGTGAATCATGTTAAGGCTACAATTTTGCAACTTATGCCTTTAATGGAAGGTACACTCCCAATTAAATATCTTGGTGTTCCTCTTATGTCATCAAGATTACTTTATATATATTGCAAGGTTTTGGTTGAAAGGGTGCAAAAGAGGATTCACGATTGGAAAAATAGATATTTGTCTTTCGCGGGCAAGTTACAACTTGTTCATTCCGTTTTATCGTCGTTGCATGGTTATTGGGCGTCAGTTTTCATTTTGCCTACTGCAATTATTTTATGATATAATGTGTGGCTTCCTTTGGTTAAGGGGACATGAAACGTGGTAAGGAAAAAGTACCAATGGACTCGGTTTGTTTGCCTAAAGAGGAAGGTGGTCTCGTACTCGAGACTTGAGCCTCTTAACATAGCTGTAACACCCTCAAAAATTATGCAAAAGAAAAATGCGCACGTACAAGTACTCAATTGATCACAACACAAAGTATTAAATAAATGATTTTCCTTAAAATATTTCATTTATAGAAAACAAAGTTTACATCATTGTTTTAGTGCGGAAATATAGGCCCATAAAAGAATTTGAGTGGTCCCCAAACTATATAAGAGTCGTCTATGACCATGCCATACCATTGCCTTGCGCCTCCAAAGTTTAGCTATAGCCAATTTTCATAAAAAAATTCGAAAAGTATCTTTCTGATCATTCTGATGGCGTCTGAATTAAGACCTAATGGCTTCAGTAAAAACTTTCCTGATTTTTATCTATTTTGAATAATTATTTTTGAAAAATTACCATTTTTAAATTCTAGATTTTCCTATAGGTTATTTTCATTTTATTCTACACATATTTTATCTCGATACTGTTTTTAGTTTTGTTTCCATGTTTAGAGTCAATGCAAAATTTATGTAATCCCCCAACCCATTTTTTGTTTGAGTATAGCCGTCTTCGTCTTTAACTAAATGTTTTAATTGGATGAGGATGGTCTTTTGATGATTCTTAGATGAAGATTAACCTTACATCACCATTTTTCATTCCTAACAAGCAAATCGGCAGAGTACTAGTTTCTTTTACTTCTAACATCTTTTTGGGTACTTATTAGAACATTGCGGATAATGTTCATTTTAAGTGTGTAGGTAGGGTTTGATGTTAAAATAATTTTCAATTTTATGAAACTTAGTCTTTTTAGGTAATTTTAGCACCAATTCAAAAAAAATTGTGGTATTAACTTGTGATATTAGTTTTAAGCATCTCATGGATAGGATTTGTAAGTAAACATAAATACCCTATTACTCAAATATCAACTCAAAAAGGGAGGAACATTGGCTTTGTCTTTTATATCATTCATTTTTAATGATTTTGTTCTACTGAGTGTAGTTGTAGTATATATATTCTCGAACTTGCTTTAGTGATACATCTCGAGACCGCTTGTGAGACCACAATTGTATGATTATAAATTACTAAGTGATAAGTGGTAGTAGGATTAAACCTTGTTTTTAGCTGGTGTTTTTGTTTATTAAACTTCATTGGTCATTTAATTTTCCCCTACCCTTTTGTTGCACTCAATTTTATTGCAAGATACATTAGATCAAACTGTTGAGCCTATCCTTTCATCTTGTTTACACTCCACTAATGTCCTAGCCCACATCTATTGTGCTTATGTGTTTAAACCTTAGTTAGTTATCTTGATAACTATATGTTGTTAAGTCAAATTGTATATACAGTTTTGGGTTGATTGAGACTCTAGGTAGTATTTATTTATGGAGAAATGGGGAAGAAAGAAAGATTATTACCCCCAAGTCTTGGAATATGTATTAGTAGTTAATGTGTTTTGATCCTTCTTAATTGGGTCATCTACTTTATGATTATGTTTCAAGTTCAAAGTTTAAGTTCATGTTATTAGTTTATGTTTATGTTTCTAGCAGATCATGTATTGTAGGGCAAAAATGTATTTGAAAAAAAATGAAAAAAAAAAGAGAAAGAAAAATAAAAAAAATGATGAAAAGAACATACGGACTGTCGTCCTGCTATTTGTAAAGTTAAGAAAAGTACAACAAGAGTCATTGTTTAGTTTGTATTTGTTTTGAGTTTTGAACTGGCAGAAGTGAAATTGTTTAGGTAATTAACTTTTCACAAAAAAAATCCTATATCCCCTACATTTATTCCTTACCCTAAGCCTTAAGTTATGTTAGGTCACTAGATTTACAACACAAGCTTTATAGAAAGAGATGAGAGGCGTTGAACAATACACAACACACACACACGCATACAAGTATAAATGGTTATGCGTAGAGTATGTGAAAGAGTAAATTGAACAACCAACCTTCAAATGAAGGTTTACAAGGGTATTTATAGGCAAGGAGCTAGGGCAACACTCCTACTCTTCCCTTTACCTTATGGACATGGGCTAAGCTTATGGGCCTTCTACATAAGCTAGACCTAAACAAACATAAAGGCCATAATAAGCTACCTATTACATATGAGTAACTAACACTTGAATAAGGTTTAGGAGTGATTCCAACAATCTCCCCTCAAGTGTTGGTGATGAACGGTGAAGGCGTTGATGTAATAGTAGCTTTGACGCCTTCCTCGACATTCTTCTTCTTGTGAGAAGAATTGCCTTGATTCAATCTAGAGAGATAGTTTTCTTTGAACAGTTATGCTTTGACGCCATCTTTAACTTTGTTCTTTGATCATTGTTCTTTGTGATGAAAATGATAGTATGTTGTTATTCTGATCAAGTCCGCCTCTCAGCCCCGCTTCATCTGCTGTCTCCACGCCATTCTTCAACATGCTCACACGCCTTTTGACGCTGGAAATCAAGATCATGAAGTTCTTTAAGTCTTTAACTTTGTAGATTCTTTGATTTGACGAAGAATCATTCGATCTTGTGTTGCTTTTGGATAGAACTTCCATTAGTGATGATGTTGGCGTGAGCATGAGAAGAATCTGCACGATCATTCCGCTCCAGAGCTTCCATAAGAAGAAAACATAAAACGGTTAGTAATAAGCGGATTCTGGCACTTACAAGTTTGAACTTCGAGAGTGTTAACAAAATAGTGTGAAAACACAACTCTAATTCTTACAAAGGCCGCTCCGAACCGGAGTCCCACAAGTGAGATAACACGATAAAAATCAAGTACACCCACGATTCGTGATGAGTCAGCCGAGGTACACCGGCATCACCTCACGCATCAGACCGCTTGAGACCACTAAGCCGCAATCCACGGAGTTGCCGAAGTGACCTGGCCGTGGTCGCTTTGATGTTGACCCCCGCAGAGTTTCCATTCAATCACCGAGGATCACAAATGTGAACCTCTCATAAATGTTCTCGCATGATTGCTAAGATCCGTGAAGGACTCGATAATGTACCAATCGAAATTTTATCATGATGAAATGTCAAGTGTTCCTAAGAGATCTTTTGATGAATCTCGTGGCTCTAGACTCAAAGTGCTTTTGGTTTTCCCTGAGCGGAGACTGGGAGAGGGTCTCCTTCTTCAATACCAACAATCTCTAAGAGAAAGCCGATAGTTTACGTAGGGTTCCCCGTGAGAATGAAACAAGCTTCTGTTGAGAGAAACTTGAGTGGTTAAGAAGGTTTAGTGCATGCGCCATCGGGTCCATGACGACTTTTAATCTTCAATACGGTCATCTAGTGACAACCAAGAGTATATGAATTGAACCCTGGTTCCTTCCTAAGTTGAATAATCTGGAGGGCTATTTCTTTTCACCCTTTTCTTTGCATTTCTTTTAATTCTTCAACTCCTTCTTTCTCCGATTCTCATTTTCTCCTTTTTACAATCATACCTAAGGACTTCTAAATACTAAAAATTTGTGGTGTCCTTGTAGATCCTCCGCCTCGCGGATCATAGGACGGTTATTCCTAACCTTAGTCACCTTATAACTCCATGACTAACCTATGTTGCCATAAAACCATTTACTTGAAAAAAATCTCAAAGTGTTTATGAATGAAAAATATTTTAGTACCACTGTTGAGATAAGATTTTGCATAAATACCTCCACATGTGCTTAAGAGTTTTAACGGTTAAATGCACAGTGAGGAAAGAGCGCGTACATTTTGAATTGATCAACTCAAGATAGACATTCCCCCTGAGACACGGTTACGCGGCATAGTTAAAGAGTTGCATTGTCAGCTTTTAGGTGACAACTAGCTCTAATAACTACCTTGAAGGTGTAGACAATCCCCGAAAGGTTGTCAAACCCGTCAAAGTTCATGTCTACCAAGAGTTTCTCGAATGGTACATTCTACTCGCACAAGTCCTTTGCGAGACACGCTTACATCACTAGCGAACTAGCTTGAAATTATTACCGTCCCTACAAGTCTTTTCGAAGTTACTACAGCTAAGATCTCATCAATTCTTGGGTTAAGTCTTTCACACGAGTTCATTTGCAAAACACAACATATTTCTTATCACGATTTTCTCCCCTCAAAATGGCATATAAAATGTTATTTTTGAAAAGTTGAGAATAAATATGACCATTTCGAAAAGTCGGGAAGAATGACCATCGTGAACAATTTGTGAACAAAGTTTTAAGTCAAGTACTCCCCCTCAACGAGTGATATAAACGGTTGAGGTTTTGAAAATCATAAGGAAAGTACTTGTTCTTTTGAGCAAAACCTTGAAAAGTGAAAGGTTTGATAGGTTTTACTCAAAAGTAAGAAGCTTTCGCCCCTTATATAAGGATTGTGGCAATCAAGGCACTACGTGGTCCTTTATTTACAAGTACGGGTTGTACATCGTAATGTGCACAAGCCATAGACATAATAAATCATACATCCAAATTTATAATGAAAGAAGTGGGTACCGTGTAGTCCGTAGATGTCCTGTGAGTGTGAATCGGGCGAAAGCCGATGATGTTTCTCCCGGTCGACCACCAACATAGCTTTCCAATCTTCTCAACGATCCCTTCTATACAACCGTTCATCAATCATCGTGATGATCCTCTTCACATCCCTTCGATCCCGAGAATTCCACGCTAGGAGACCCAATCTTTGGTGTATATCCTTCAATCGGTAAGCCAATCCATCCCTAACCATCTTCAAAGTGTGATCTCCAAACTTGTGAAGATCTATGCACGCCATCAAGAAATTTCTTTGAAGTTCACCGCGTAAACGACAAAGGTTTGCCGATGAGTGTAAGTTGTGAGAGCTGGTTGATGTCGGGAAGATCAAGCCGCTGTGGAGTGAAGTTGACACGGTCCGATAAGATTCAACCGCCACCGAGATCTTCTACACGCCTTTGATAACTATGCGCCTGATGAAGATGAGCACTGACTTGATGAATTCACGTTGTAATTCAGTGGAGAATTGTCTCATACGACCCTCAGACTTTGGTACATGTCTTCATGTCGTTGATAGACAAATTCTCAAAGTCACTCAGAGAATGCATAATCTCTTTCATCTTGTCGTTTGACCACGATATTCTTTAGGAAGGTGTAGTCCCATTTAGACTAAAGATCAACGTGTTTGATGGCAACGATGTTTTTAGAATCAACACCCATGTGTTGAGACTTCTGACTGGCAGTCAGAGTAGATTCTTCGCTCCGGCCAATGATGAATCCCATACAATGCATCTCGGTCGTATGCTTCCACTTTGTTGGAGAACAAGTGATTAGCTCTTTCCTCGATATGCTATGCAGCTTTGAGTATTCGGCAGCGGAATGGAAGTGTCAAGGATGTAGCGATTTCCTTGAACCATCGCCACCGCGGAAGAAGAAATTCCGTGTCTTGTTGAAGAAATATCCGAATGGAATCCTTGGTTCATCGTTGGCCAATTGTTGGTAGAGGTTTGGACCAACTGCGGTAGTATGGAGGGTTGTCCCTGTGTGAAGTCGATGTTTGCTTCTGGGTTGAGCCAATCCATGTTGTTAGACATAGCTCGAGCAATGTTCTCGAGGTGATATTCGACCTCATGGCACTTCCGAGCTGTCTTTAGAAGTTGAAATGCTTCATTCTTGATTCTTCAACTCCGATTTCGCCATCTTCTTCACATGGAACTTTTGTAGAAATTTAGCATGCTCCAATGTACTACCGTCTCAAACCCTCTGACCTCGTGGTAGAGTGGAATTAACAAGTGTAGAAAACCATTCAAATTCCTCTGTAGTGTCTTCATCTAGCCATGATAGGACGCCACCTTCGCCTTTTTCTTCTTTCTTAGGCCTAGATGAGGATTCCGGGTTTCTATACTTTGTCGGAGAGGTGGGTTGTTGTAGTGGCTCATGGTGTTCTTCATCGTCACCACCCGTATACTCAAAGTAATCACCGGTTTTTTTGAGTCCGTGGTGTCTCGTAATCCCCGAGGTTTATCCGCAGAAGAGCCGGGAGGAGATTTTGTTGAGCAGAGTCCTTGGTGGAGGAGCATTGCATCATGGAAGATGATTCACCGTGACTTTCGACGCTTTGTGCTTCTTTATCCTTATCCCGACCTTGTCTTCATCATCTCTGGACGCTTTAGGCCTTATAGCCTCTTCTCCAATGATGAATGAGTTGGTAGTCCAAAGAATGCTTCAAAACAGCTTTAGCTTCATGGGAGGCAAACGCTTGCATTGCTTTGACATTTGCGCCACCGCTTTACTAATTCATCATCCGAGAAGATCTGAAGTTTCAATTGATTGATGCTCAAATTAAGGGAGTTGATTTCATAGCTTGCTTGGCTAAGTGTAAAGAGATGGATATAGTTGTTCCGTATACATTCCTTTGTGACTTTAGGAACGACCTCCATTAGGTACTTTTGAGTGTATCCTTTAATCATCTCGCTCCATGCTTCCTTGAAGATCATCCTTCATAAGCTTCGTACATACCCCTTTCAACTTGCATCTTGTCATCTCATCATGAAGGTAATGCTGGTCACTAAAAAATTTAGCTTTTTGTAAAGCATGCCTTTCTTCTCAACTTGTTTGACAAAGATTCACAATTCTTTTATGAGTATGAGAAATCCAAGATCGAGGTGGCTTTTCATCGATTTGGATGATGATTTGGTTGATTTCTTTGATGGTGGTGGTGAAGAATGAGAAGACGAATCTGATGAGGATGAGATGAGGAGACTCCGGTCCTTTCAGGTTCGCAGGTTTTCCCTTTGATCGTAAGTGTGACTCTAGAAGAAACTTATCATACTCAACATCTTCATTTACTTAGCTTTCATCGCTTTGGCTTTGGCCGCTGCTTCTTCATCACCTTTACCTTCTAAATTCTCGACTCGTTCTTCAAATCATACTCAAGAGTGTCTTCACACGCGTTTGTTGTTGTAAGAAAGTGGTGGCACCGCATCCCTTATCGTTGATTAACCGCATCGGACCTGGTGAAGGTGAGCTCCACCACTTGATCCTCCGGCCACCCATTTGTTCTTGAGCAAATTTTTGTTCAACGTGTTGAAGTCGAACGAATTTGAACTTCTTCCTGTATGATTTATCCAGCTTGCTCTTCATCACTTTCCGAGCTTTCATCATATGGCACAAGTAGTGAGTCTTTCCCTTTGCCATGTTCCCACTATTGACTAGGAGGTTTTGGTACCGATGAGTGTCATCCTTGCGCCAGAGTAGTGGACCTCCTCGTCCTGCCATGTGTATCTTCGTGAGCTTCTCGCCCAAAGCTTTCTTTGTGGTTCGTGTAGGAATAGGAGCAACTCGAGAGGGAACTTTCTTCGGAGTAGGTTTCCTCTTGGGAACCTTCCTTGACTCTCGTGCTTATTGCACTTCCAAAGACTTCCTCTTCGTTCTCCCGAGTAGGTTCCGTGGACTTTTCATCGATGACCAACTTTGCCTTCTCATCGCTACTGATACCTTTTGTATGTTTCAAGCTTTTGATTTCATTTGTCGAAGGTGATCGTGAAGCACGCAGACTTTCTTTGTTGACGATTCCTTGATTCGATAGGGTAGGCTACCAACATATCGCGGATTGTCTGGGTCATTGAGCCTCGGGAATATCGGATGAAGTCCAAGCTCTCTCGATCAACAGCTTATGTATCCGACATAGGAATCTTTGAGCCAAGTTTCTGTGAAATGACATCATGTCTTCCCATAACAAGCTTCAATTTCATGTCCTTTTGTTGATCAATGACGTAAGATTTGTAGTTCCATGAGCTTGGGATGCTCATAGCCACTATCACCACCGAGACAGATTGGTGATGATGATGTAGAGGGTTCTCCACGATTGAGGAATGTTCTTAAGCTCCACATGAGAGTGCTTAGTGATTATTCCCGAAGCTTCATCATAGCCAATATCAATCAGAATTTCGTAACTGCTCTTCAGAGGTGTGGCATAGAAGTCGGTTGGCTCGACAGGAATTGAAGAATGTTCAAGATCCGCAGTGTGATGGTGATTTGTTTGTGATTGAGGTCACGCCACCGCACTTTGACCTTTGATCCTTGCATAGAATTCCGAATTGTTGAATGTAGATCTCTCGAACAGAGCAGAGTGAGAGCATGTTCTCGTAGGGATGATTCTTTAGAATATCCACAAAGAATCAAGCAAGAAGATTCCAGCATGAGGGGGTATCAAAGTCAACCCTAAGGTTATTCTTTCCAATCTTTCTGATAGCCATTGGGGAAGATATCGCAATTGTAGAGAACTTCGGTGCATCCACATTCATTTGACCATGTCGGATCTCAAATAACATTAGCCAAAAGAACCAACATATCAAAGACATAATGTTAGTCAACGTAAGGTTTTATTGTCTAGTTATTGAATGTAAAGTGTCAATGATTGTTACGAGTCCTAAGTCACTTGTTTGTCCAATAGTCCAATGACGGCGTGAAATGTTTCGTGAGTTAGTTAACTTTAAGTTTTAAAGTTTATGTTATCACTTATTGTTCACAACATATCAAACGCTTAAGTTTATTAGTGACATTATTGGATTCGCGGACGTTATGATTCAGTTTATTTACAAGTTTGCACGCGAACAATTCATAATGAAGGTCAATCAAGGCTTAGGCGAGATATGGCAAAAGGCGAAACGCAGGAAGTATATGAAGGCGCAAGCTTACGCGTAGGATCCTTACTTACGCTGCAAAAATGTTTACGCGTGGAAAAGGGACCTGCGTAGAGCTTACGCCAGCGTAGGCTTATAATACCTTACGCGTAAGGCTTACTCGTAAGAGTAGACCTTATGCGCGAGAGTCACTGCTTACGATATCCTTCAGTGATACGCAGAGTCCCATTGTAGAACCTTACGCATAGTTACGCGTGAAAATTACTCTACGCGATAACTTCTACGCGTAAGGTGATCCTTATGCGTAGAGTAACAAAGACCTTGATTCTGAGTTTTATGCGTAGCAAGCCTGAAATAAAATCATCATATCATCAATATTAACACATATATTCATTTTACAACAATCATGGCATGATACTCATTTTTGCAGTTAGTAGAAAGTCATACGTAAGTCAAACCCTAAGGTTCATGAATTACGCTATATGATTTCTAGCCATAGATATGCACCAAAGTGTTTCCGTAGTTCTAAGAAGCATATTGAATATGTTTATCCAAGTTATAACATCAAAAATGTCAAGAATCAAAAGTACCCAAACCGTATGAATATTAAACCCTAATTCCAATTGATGATTCATTTGAGTTTCGGGTAAAATGGGTTTGGATATCATCAATTCAACTTGAATACAACATCACACAACAATCTTTTTGACCAAAAACACTTCACATTTGAAAATACCCAAAACAACTCATAAACCCTAATTTTCAAAAACCATCAATTCGTGTTTTCGGGTGGATTTAGAGGATAAAATTAGTATCATTGATGTTAAAGACATGTTTTGACACAATTCTTTTAACCACAAACACCATTTGATTGGTGTTCATACGCTTATGCGAGAACACAAATCACTATAACAAAATTTGACCGTTGGATTTGTATAAAATCAAAACCAATGTTTAAAACATGTTAAGATCATAAAACACTTACAAAATGATGATCAAAACACGATTTCTTGAATGATTCTTGCGTAGGATGAGTTTAGGTTTGAGTATTAAATGTGATGAAAAAGTTAGTGGAGGGTGTTTTATTAAAATAACTTTAACTTTTGGCAGCTTTTGGTCCCTCCACCTTTTCCTTTTTCATACAAAGCCATTTAACTTCCATTTTGGTTACCAAACAAAGATTTTAAGACAGAAACTTTGACGACACTCCCCCTTAACTTAAGAAAATAATTAAAGGTTATAAATTTTAGTCCGAGGAGTGTCATTTTAACGTAAAAGTTTACCACCATTTTAAAAAGAAACAACCGGATAAGATAACATGCAAGTACACAGATGTTTTGAAATAGTTAAGTGATTATTTTCTCCCCCTCAACACTTGATCAGAAAAATAATGAATTTTGAAAGATTATAGTGTTGACGGAAGAAATGTACTTGCCATGTTGAAAGAAAAATAGATAGAAGAATATTTTTGTTGTTTTATCAGGTTTTATATTTTTGTATTTTGTTTTTGAAAAATTTATTTACAAAAGAGATTTTGGTGTTTGACAGGTTTTAAGACTGTTTTAGGAGGTCATCCAATTCCTCTTGAGTCAAACACCTCATACCAATCCCGTGGACCAACTCATTAAACCTAGCGGGAGGCAAGGCTTTGGTGAGAAGATCCGCCAATTGGTATTCGACTCCACAAAATATAATTCAACAGCACTGCTCCACGTGATCCTTGATGAAATGATATCAAGATCGATGTGCTTTGATTTCGAAAGGCCGAACTGAAGTTGCACGAGATCGCAATGGCACTGATTGTCGCAAGACATCGATCTCACAAATACGAACCATAGTCTTTGAGTTGTGTTCTCATCCAAATGACTTGAGCACAACACATTGACATGGCTACATATTCTCGCTCTTGCTGGACAACGATGTACAATCCTCGCTTCTTCGATTGCCATGACACCGCTTATCACCAAGAAATTGTAAAGCCCCCAAGTACTTTTCCTGAGTCTAAGCATCCCGCGGGTCGTCGGCCTCAAAAGTTTATTAGTTCAAAACCGTAATCCTTGGATACCGCATCCCAAGTTAATGGTTCCCTTTATGTATCGGAGGATTCTTTTAGCCTCAGAGAGGTGGGTTTCAGCTGGTCGCATCGATAACGGAGCAAAGATATACCAAGAAAGACAATATCAGTTCGCTAGCCGTTAGATACATGAGAGACCCAATAATACTACGGAATTTTTTAGGGTCCACCAATTTCCCATGTAAATCACGCCTAGCTTGGTATGAGCCATTGGTGTGGCATAGGTGTCGGTGTTTTCATTCCAAATTTGTGTAACAATTCAAGGGCATATTTGGATTGACTCAAGAAAATACCACGGGTGATTGATGAACTTGTAGTCCTAGAAAGAACGTAAGTTCACCCATCATGGACATTTCAAAATTTTTCTTCATTAGTTTTGCAAAAGTTATTGAAAACTTTTTATGTGTAGACCCAAAAATGATGTCATCCACGGAAATTTGAACAATTAAGATATGTGCCCCGTGATATTGTATGAAAAGAGTTGGGTCAACCGAGCCTTTGGTGAAATTATTGGCAATGAGGAAGGATGATAGCTTATCGCACTATGCCCAGGAGCTTGTTTGAGACCATACGAGCTTTGTTCGCTTTGTAGACATGGTTCGAAACGTGATCAACGATCCATCCGTTGGTCGACATAAACCGCTTTTAGTTGTCCATTGAGAAACGCAGCTTTGACATCCATCCGATAGACCGCATATTCATATGAGCCGCTAACGCTAGAAATATCCAATGTACCTCAAGACGAGCAACCGGAGCAAAAGATTCTTCAAAGTCAATACCCTCTTCCTGACGATAACCCTTAGCCACCGACGCGACTTATTTCGATAACGCTTCCTTCAAAGATCCAATTTGTTTTTCCAAATCCATTTGAGACCAATGACGACTGCTGGTCTTTCAACCGCCCTATACTTCAAGACGCTTGAATTGGTTGAGTTCTTCTTGCATGGATTCAATCCAGTTGTCTTTTGTCATTGCGCCTTTGATGTTCTTAGGTTCAGATTGGCGATGCTGAGTGCATAAATGCAATGTTCACCGTCCGTGAAGACGCTGTCTCGTAACGATCGTTGATTCGGTTGCCAATAATGTTTTCCAGAGGATGGTCTTTCGTCCATCTATGTGTGGAGGGTTGATGTTGGTATACATTGTGCGGATTCTGAGGATTCAAATGGTTTGTTGAAGATTCCACATCCGCAAAGCAGCCTCATTAGCAAACGGTTAAAGAACGCATTTGGATCAAAATCGCAGTGGGGGTACTTCATCTAACATCATCACCATTCATCATTGTTGGAAGCGTTTGTTCAACTCTGTGTTGAGTCAACCGGTGGTGCTTCTTCAACGTGAGTTGTTGTAGCGGTGTATCGTATAAGAGTATTATCGTGTTGAGCAAATGGATACACCGAGCACGCTCATCAATATCGCCACGAACAGAGGAGCAAATAACCTTTCCATTTGTTGACGAGTAAGTGGGGCTTGTTCACCGATGATGGGGTTTGGGGAAGTTTAAGCGGTTGTGACCGGTTCCAAGTCGTTATACTCGTAAGCCATTTCCGTGAAGTTCATCAAAATGAGCATGAATCGCTTCCATACCTCCTTTGTTCGACGATTCCGTGATTCGAAACCTTTAGAATTATCACAAGATCCAATAAAGACTCCAATGTCAGCTTTGGCTTTGAGCTTTCCAAAGTCATCACGATCATTATAGCAAAGAGATCCAAATACATGAAAGTGTTTTAGATTCGGCTCGCTGGACAAGCTCAAAGGTGTTTTGTTGTATGCTTTGTAATCATAGAACGGTTTTGAGTATAGCATGCAAGAGATACGCTTCTTCCATAAGTAATCCGGAAGTTTAGCATTGATTAACATTGTTCTTGCACCACTAACGCTCGTTTCGCTTCTTTCAACAACTCCGCTTTGTTCTCGTGTACGGCAATAGATGTTTGATGTCAATTCCCACTTTCTCATAAAATTCACGAAGAGTTTGGTTAACAAATTCGGCCTCTATTCGCTCTGATTTGTCGAACGGTGTTTCGGAGTCGAACTTGTATTTTCGAGAAAGGTGATGATCATTTGTGGAGCTTGATCTTTGCTTCAAGAAAGTAGACCCAAGTCCAAATGTGAATAGTCATCAACAATTACTAAGATGTATTTGCCATTGATCGCTTGCACGCCGATCGGGCCACACAAATCCATGTGAAGAAGATGAAGCACATGCCGAGAGTCGTGGTTCCACCTTTGAAGGAAAATGAGCACGAGTGCTTTTGCCTTGTTCACAAGCCGAGCAAAGATGATCTTTAGAATACCGAATCCGGGGAGTCCTTCAACTAGTTTGTGTCTAGCGAGGTTGGTGATGGTTTGAAAGTTTAAATGTGAGAGACGACGCGCTATAGCCGTGGATTTTGTTGATGTTGCCTTTGAAAGTAAGCAGATGGGAGAAAATGCAACCATGTCTTGCATAGAGATAGTGTAAAGACTAGAATTACGCCGAGCCATAAGGTCATTTCCTTGTAGATCACTTAATGAAACAAGTTTTCTCCCTGAAAGCAACCTCCAAATCTCCATCACAAACTGACCTATCGAAAACAGATTGTGACCGAGGCCTTCCACATAATAAACCCTCGCATTTCGATGTTCCCATTGATATAGTCTCGTGAGCCCATGATAGCCGCGTATGGCATTCCCTAACCTCGACAAAGGCCAATGAACTTTGCAATAAAGTTTGATAACAGCTTTAAGATTGCTCGTCATGTGTCGGGAACATCCGCTATCAACAATCCAGAATGATCTCAGACACCGTGATTACAATACGCACCACACGATGGAATAGAAGTAGATGTGGAACCCAAATGTTAGAGGGTTCCGGAGCGCTTATAGTAGATATACACACATCAATAGCTTTAGGTATCTATTTAAATCCTAGTATGTTATATATCCATTTTCATCTCCAACTAGTATTTGCTTTAGTCTTAGTGAATGCACTAGGTGGTACTATATTCCTAGGAGGTGAAACCGAGCTACAGTGGACACAATGCGCTTAGAATCTAAAGAGGGCGGTCTACCAAGCACTGACTTAGAAAGATTAGTGGGCCTAGAGGTATTCCGGTTCTTAGGATTCCTTAAACGAGATGATAGCTTTAGCAACACATTTATCATGACAATCAGAATTCATACTTTTACCACAATTAACACAAGGTGCATCGATCAATATCAAAAGTACTTAACGGTTTAGCATTCGTTACATCACTATTTCTATTACATTTGCCAGACGCATATCTATAGTGGAAGCAACGTGAGTCTTATTCATAGTCCTAGGGTGTTCTTCTACTTTAGCATTCCTTATTGATCTTTTCTTAGGTCGCAACTTCCTATTCTTCGATGTAGTGCTCCTAGGCCGTGAAGTGGACGCTTGGAAAAGACAACTATTCCTCGCTTCAAGAGAAGGAAGCACGCTAGCAACTTGTGATTTGGCAGTAGGGATTCTAGGTTCACGATTACTAAGTGTTACCGGGCTAATCTCTTAATGATGGGTGGCGGAAGTTGTTCATACTTTCCTAACATTTCTCTTAACTTGAGGATAGTGTGAATCGATCTTGATTTTCGTGACCTAACATTTCCAAAGAAAATGCATAACTTCTTTAGTGTGTGCAAGATAATGATCAAGTTCATTTGATGCTTCATCACGAGTCTTTTGAGTAAATCAAATATGACACCATATTCCTTTTAACTTTTACAAGTTCTTGTTCATATTTTGAGATTTGACACTTAAAAGACACGCTTTGATCATCCAATTGCTCAATTTTTGATCGTAAGTTTTGCACGCGAATCGGGCGATTTTGTGTTGAAAAGCAAGTTGTTGATCGTGAATATCTTTTTGACACCAATTAAGACGGTGTATTGCATTTGAAAGTTCGCTTGACAATCGCTTGTTTTCAACTTTAAGGACTCGACCAAGCACATTATCGTGTTCTCAACATTTACCACGTATAATAAAAGATCACAGAGATATAATCAAATGCATATGACAAAGAATTCAATAGCACAACATTATGGACATCAGCACAGATGACATCTTCCAAGAGTCTATCAACATCTTTTCTCAGCTTTTACGCTTAGTATTAGAAATAGATGTTTCGCTTTTCTAAAACGACCTTCATCAATCCAAGTTCCTTATGAAAGTCCTTTCCCAAGACAATGCACAACTTTTCAAATTTTTAACATTTGGTAAAAGATTTTTCTGAAAAATGTCTTTGTTCTCGCGCTAGAGGCGATTGAAAATGTTGAACTTTTATTTCATAATGATATTCTATCTCATGTTGTAAAGTTTTGAGGTCAGCCATGAAAATGTCAAAATATCAAGAATTTTTCGATTTTCGTGTTTTGAGTTTACTTCACCGATGGAAGGTAAAGGACCATAAGTTTGTGCGTAATCTGGTTGGGGATTAACATTAGAAGACTCGTGTTTTATGATAACCCGGTGTGTTAGAAGAATCCGCTGGTGTGACGAAAGTGACCGCTTTTGAATAGTTAAAAGGTTTGTTGTAAACAACTTTTCTAATTTTGATCGACTCTCGCCTTCTGCATCTAATTCCTCTTGACGATGATATTCAACAACACTCATAAATGTAATTATCAATTTTATATTCGTGACCGGAAACTTCGATTTGGTTTGAATGCTTTGGTTGAAAGCTTAGGTTTGTAATCAAGATTCGTCCATATCCATTTGGATTGGGTTTAAAGTAAACTTTTCAAAATGGCGGACCGACTCTCGCCATGTTTGTAAACAATGCTTTTAAACTCTTTAAGTTTGTTTTGCAAGCCGATGATTTCTTCAAGATGATCATCTATTCGCTTCGTTGAATGCTTTTTGTATGCAGAGAACTGTTTTTGACAAGTTAACAACTCAAATTTTAGCTTTTTGATTTTCCAAGGTGAGAGCGCTAATTTGCTTTTTATGTTCATGTTTCGTTGTTCTATTTCGCATAACAAAGCATTCTTCAAGCGCTAGATCACGATCTGCTCTCTAAATATTTTCGCTTTGATAAGATTTGGCAAAGGTCGCTTCAAAACCGCTTTCACGCTTTTTCTTGAGTTTTGAAAAGTTGAGTTGCTTTTGTAAACATTCAAAATCCTTGGTTAACAAAGGCATTTTGCTTTTCAAGTCCCGACAATGCATGACATTTTTCCACTATGGTTTGTTGGTCTTGTATTAAACGAGCAAAACTGATGAGGCAAAGTTCGGCGTGTTCAACGCGAGTCACAACATGATCATTAATAGATCCTCAAGTATAACCACGGAGTCAATTTGATTATCGGGAAACCTTTGGTCATCTTGATCGCCAAATATAACTACGGGTCTAGTTGAAAATCATCGGAATGAGATGTGGACGCTCATTTTGAACATTGAGCCTTGCCGGATTCGTGATGTTGGCGGAGATATGAGATCGAGATAAATATGGTTTGTTCGGTACTGAGACAAGCCATCGTCATACATCGGCCTCGGTCACCATGTGTAACTCATGCATATTAGCCATCAACATAATAAATGTGATTGGCCCGCAAGTCCTCCATATCATCATCCGAGTCAAGATTTGCCATAAAGCTCGTCTTTGTCCGTGAGAGTTCCACCAGCCTTCATCCTTGAGCCAAAAGAAGAGCCTCTTTGATAAGCACCTCTAGTCCTTGGCGGGCATGCATTAGCCGTGTCCCTTCTCATTGTAGCATCAAGACCATTCAACCCATTGAGCATTTCCTGCTCCACCACTTGAGCTCGATTGTTATTCCTACCCACAAAGATTAAACCCTTGACCACCGCCCATCCGACGCACCATAACCACGATTCTCAACTTCAACTCGCCCATTGTTTGATTCCTTGTGTTAGATGAGGAACTAATACCATTGTTGGATTTGTTGGTATAACCGCTAAAGGCATTAGCAATCATAGCAAATCCTTGTTGCAATGCTTCGAACGGATCGGATTCCTCATTAGCTTCATTGACAAGTGCTTGAGCATTGTTGTTGTGTGTATGAACCAATTGAGTTTGTTGAGATTGAGGCCGTGAAGGATCATATGGTGTGATTGTAGCAGCTTGGTTGAGTTGCCGTTGAGGAGAATAACCGTTTTGAGCATATAAGGCAAGTTGTTGATTTTTCGGATGTGTCGGTGGAGCAATTTGAGCACGGAGAATCCTTTCCCTATCAACTTCCTTTTCATTAGGCTTCAAGTAATCGCAACAATCCATGTAGAATGATGCATGTTCTTCGCTTGACGGAGAAAATGACATACTTCTCCCATTCAGGACCAAGACTACTCAAGAACTTAGTATTCACTGCAATTCTTGGCATGATGATGTTGTGTTTATCCAAATCATTGATGATGAAAAACGATGATGATAAGACTCTAGTGTCTCTCCGTGTTCAATCATGAAGTGTTCATAAGCCAAGTAAATTTTGGATTCCAAATCCTCCCGATTGAGTACGATCCTTCCATAAGAAGATGAATATGATCCCACATTTCCTTTGCAGTCTTTTGAGCATCAACACTACGAAGAATTGGGTTAGGTAATCCTAAGAGGATATATTCCATTGCAAGCTCATCTGCTTCATAGTGTAGAATTTTTTGAGGATTCAAGTCTGAACAAAGAGCAATGTTGGTTTGTTCATCTCTTGGTGGAATGGCATTGGATCTCCGGTACAATGACAAGAGGCATCTCAAATGGACCTTCCAAGATAACCTTCTTTAAGAACTTTCCATGTGGCTTCTTCTGATCACAAAACCTAAAGAACCTTATCACCCATTGATCGTAGTTTCCCCGGAGTGAGCATTGAGGTCTATCAAGTGATCCAAACCTCATGAATTGATTGTTGGTCGCTTAAAGCTTCACACACATCTTTGCAAAACCGGGTTCCTTCATAGTGTTCCTTGATGGATGTTGATTGAATTCATTTGTGTAGGGTTGAACTTGAAGACTTGGTGGTGGTTGAACCATTTGAGGTTGTGGGATTGCAGCAAGTTGTGGAGTATGTTGTTGATTAAATTGTTGTTGATAAATTGCTTGTTGTTGATTCCATTGTTGATGTTGTGGAGTTAGTTGTTGTTGACGTTGAGAATAAGTGTAAGGGAAATAGTTAGAGTATGGTGGTTGTGACATGTTGAAAACTTGTGTTGGTAAAATGGATCTTTGTAGTCGAATGAACCTTTGTTGATGAAGTGTCCTTAGGCGTAGAAATCACAATAAACCAAGTAGCACTTATATGTAAAACACCAAAGTTACGCCAGAATAATCAAGAGTTACGCAGAGATTTAGCTTACGCGTAGTAGGGAAAAGGCACTAAAGTTATGCGTAGACACAAAGTTTAGGAGTTGTAGGTAGGATTACCTTATGCGAAGACTAGGCTTAGCGCGTAAGATGAATCTTATGCGTAGGATTTCTACGCTGCAGCTTTATGCTTATGCGCATTTTAGGTTTTATCTCAAATGATCTTTTACACCAAAGATATAAAGTCGACGATTTTCAGCTTATCCAAGAAAAAACGGAGTAAAACCATTAAAATGAAGATCAAACCAAGGATAAACTTACGCTGTAAGATTAGGGTTTTACTACGCCGTAGATTACTCAGAAATGATTTTGCCCAAATGTGTTTCTAAACCAGATTTTTGTTATGGAATAGCTTCAATATCACCAAAATAACACAAAAGTGTGACACTTGATGAACCAAAAACATTCTAAACGGGTTACGCGTGAGAATGACATAACCCACGAAAAAAAACAAGCTTAAAAACTTAGATCCACGCATAAAGTTTGAAACTTTTGCCAAAAACAAGTATTTTAACACCTTAAAACGTTGAAAGTACAAGAATCTTGGATTAAAAAATGTAAAAACGAAGTTTTAAGCTTAACCAAAGTGTTAACCACGTTTACGCCAGAAGACCAAAACAAAAAAACTTCAAAAACAAAAGTGTTAACCCAACTATTTGGCGATTGATACCACCGTTAGGTCACTAGATTTACAACACAAGCTTATAGAAAGAGATAGAGAGGCATTGAACAATACACTAACACACACACACACGCATAAGTATAACCGGGTTATGTAGAGAGTATGTGAAAGAATAATTGAACAACCAACCTTCAAATGAAGGTTATTACAAGGTATTTATAGGCAAGGAGCTAGGACAACACTCCCACTCCTTCCCTTTACCTTATTGGACATGGGCCTAAGCTTATGGGCCTTCTACATAAGCTAGACCTTAAACAAACATAAAGGCCATAATAAGCTACCTATTACATATGAGTAACAAACACTTGAATAAGGTTTAGGAGTGATTCCAACAAGTTACAACCCTAAAAACACCTATTTGATAGTTATTTCTAGATGCTTATGCCAAAGTGGTGTAGGTTTGATTCTTTATCAAGCCTATGATTTATTTATGCATTATGACATGGTAACTTAAGTGATTTTTTATTTCCTTATTGTTATGTCATTTGTATATACCCGAGGGATATGAGTATCCAAAAAATTATTATGTGAGGTGCTAGTCTTATACTTTTGTAGTTGAAATTGTCAAAAGTGTATCGTCTAATGAGTTTTGCCATGTATTATTTTTATATTAATTCAAATACCCCTAATTTGTACTATTGTATAAGTTAAAACTTTATTTGCTTGAGGACAAGCAAATTCTATGTATAAGGATATTTGATGATGTGCAAAATAGTATCATTTTTAAAGGTCATTTAACCATTCATTTCATGCACTTTGTTTCATTTAGTTCTTAAAATCCTTTCTATTTAACTTTTAGGTCTTTGGGAATGGATTTGTTGGAAACATAGAAGTTTTGGGATCGTTTAGATGAAGAACGGATGAA